>VXBR01012331.1:299648-390102 GCA_013400215.1 Cisticola juncidis | reverse complement strand
AAAAAAAAAAAAAAAACAATCCTAAACCACGTAAGGAAACAAAACCCACCCAACCAACCAAAACCCGCAAACAAACAAACAAACAAAAAGGAAGGAAAAACCCATATAGAAATAGCCACAGTTCCACAGAACAGAAATTTTGAATTTCAGCCAGCTCTGCTTAGGAATTTCTAACTCATTTTCAGGATCATACATAGGTCAAGGGCAGTTTTTTTGATTTAATACTTAAAGTGTAGGTTTAATTGTTTGGCTAACTTATCATTCAAATCTCTACTAGTCACATAATAGCTATGATGCATAGAAGAATCTTGTTTTCAGTCTGAACAAATCTCTTTTTTTTTTTTAAGAATTCCTTCTCTTATTTAATACCTTCTCTCTGCCCTCAAAAAAACCACATTCAACCTAACTCATCTGCATGCTGAAAGATTTCCCAGAGATGTGATGCAATGGATAGCAATGGAGCTTGAGCTGGAAGATATGAGTTGGACTGACTTCTCCATTGACTTATGTGACTTAAGTGAATAATTTCAGCTCAGTGTCTCCAGAGTCCTATTTGTAATGTGGATGCAATGCTGGTTCCTTCCTTGATTTCTGTGTTTTGTGCTATTTACTACCTTTGCTTTGTGTGTGGACTCTTCCTTCTCTGCTCTGTGGTTGTCAGTGTTTCAGTGTTTCCACCACTATAGACGCTATTAGAGTAGATGAGCCCTGCAGGCCTAATTTTCAGAAGAACTTAAAAGTAGCTCAGTTCCAAGCTGAGTACCTACTTCTCATGGACTCAGTGTTATTTTTTTTTCCTGTGAAATAGTAAATTAAGAGATGGAGTGTGTGTTGGTTCGTATGGGAAAGCAAACCCTCTCAGACTTTCAGGTTTTCTTTATCTCTCGAGAAAGTTCCTTTACTGTTTACACTTAATTTGGTGCTTTTCCCTAGTAATTTTCGAACCACTGTGCCTTAGCTGCTTTTTCTTTGTGTATTTTGCATGATACTCTCTTTAGTCTTAGAACAAAGTGTTGCTTTGACTGGTTCCATTGATGGAATAGTATTGAGCTCTTTTCTGACACCAGGTTATTCTGTAGTAAAGGACTATTTGTGAAACAGGAGAGACTTCACGTAAGAATTGAAAGAGCACATTTGTACAAAACCCAGAGGGAAAAGCTCTACCGTCAAACCAGCCCTGGCTGTTGAGGCAGATGCCTGGCTTTGCTTTTTTTGTTTATATTCCAACAAATCAAAGCTGACCTGTGTTGTTATCGGAGTAGAGCAGCAGGTGCAAAAAAATAACTCGGCTGCCAACTCAAACGAAAGGGTAAGACTAATACCCTCTGGGAGGTATAGAGGAGATAACAGAGAGCCATGCCAGCAACTGAATTAACGGCTCTATTTACGGTGGGTTTTACTTAATAACCTGCTCCTAACACCGACACATAAATACCCCATTGTATTGTTTAACGCAACCACTGGGGAAATCAATGGAAACAGGATGGGCAGCTCTTGCTGTGCCAGGTGAGAAGGCGTGACGCCACGGAAGCGTTGCTCTTCTAACCACAGGCAGGAGGGAGACAAGGAAGGTGGGAATGTGTTCTTGGCTTTTACAGAAGTGCGGA
This sequence comes from Cisticola juncidis, assembly GCA_013400215.1. NCBI lineage: Eukaryota > Metazoa > Chordata > Aves > Passeriformes > Cisticolidae > Cisticola > Cisticola juncidis. The sequence goes on along the minus strand of VXBR01012331.1, from coordinate 388,495 downwards.
GACATCGTTTCCCACAACTTCTTGACTTACTTGTAGAGAGTGGCTACAGAGCAAGGAAACGTCATTCCCCCATTTTCTGGTTGCTCTTGATAAAGGCAGTGAGCATAAACAGGTGGTGGCATATGTGTAAAGTACTGTCCCAGTGCCATGTGACTCTGGGAGGCTCACAATCCTGGGTGCAGAGGGGAAGCGAGCCTGCTGCTACACCAGTGGCAAAGCAGCCCTTGTGCAGCCACTGGATTGGGATGCCAGGGAAGAGTCCTTGCAACCACCTACTCATTTCTCAACAAATACAGTATGAAGAAACTGCAAGGATACAGCTGGGCTCCAAGTAAATGTTTACCAAAAACTCACAAATGTGAAAGACTGAGGGTAGTAGAAGTAATGGTCTGACAGCAGCTTTCTGAAACAGGGTCATGGGGCTCCACTGGGCTATTTCAGTGATAGCCACTCATGTGGGGACAACTTCCTTTGCAGACAGAGGTTCACCTTGGAATACTGGGTAGTCTGGGGTGGAATGCAGGGCAAACAGGCATCCTGGATGGAGCTATCCCATAGGTGGGATCAACAAGTCACAGCTTGGTACAAGGGAATGTGGTGGAGGAGTTAATAGCCAAATAAACCCTCTCTGTCAGCTCTGCAGAATGACTCTTCCCACCATGAACCCTGCATTGCCTCTGCTACGTCTCCTCTTTGAATTATGCTTTTCCTATTCCATCAGCAAAAAGTGTGATCATATTGTGGTTAGTCAGGCAGTTAGTTGTAACATGGTATAAATACTTCCATCAGCTAGGTTGGATCCCCAGAAACCTGCACAGTTTAACATAAAATTCTTTATGCCTAATTTCCAGCTTCTCTACCCTAGTTAATTTGTGCTGCAGCCCTCACATCTTTAATGAAGAAGCACAATTAGTTTGTTGATTGAATGAATCAATTAATATAAAAAGCAGTAGTTCAATGGAAAAATTTGTACATTCCCCAAGACACTGCTGTTTTGGGTCTCCATCCCAATTTCCATATTCTGTTTGCTTCTCGCTCAGAAACCAGCCCTAAAGAGGAACCTTGCCATTTCTAGGTAGATGCCCTTTATTAAAACAAAAGATATGAATCAGTTTATGGAAAGGAAAAGCGAAAAAACAGAATTCCCTTTTTTTTCTTTTTTAAGTAGGCAAATTAGTGGTTGTTACTGTTGAAAACCAGACTTGTCCCATAACAAAAGAGAAGTGTTGGTGGTGATAGTGGTTAAAGTGAACTTCCACATGAAATACTGGCTGCTGCAGCAGCATATATCTGCGTGGCTGTTATGTCAGCAACGAGTCAGCATCTAATGAGAACCAAACATGAATACAAACACCATTATTACTGTTATTATTGTCATTATTCACTAACAACAGAACAGTCACACAGGCTGTATTAGCAGTATGGAAAACATTTCCCTCAATATGCTGTTAGTCTTTAAAGCAATACAAAGAGAAGCTGTCGTGGAAGGTAGAAGGAAGTGGTTGGGGAACCAGAGCCAAGGGAAAAGGAGAAGGTGTTAGAACATGATGGTAATATTTTGTTAGCTGATGAGGTTCACGCATAATTATAGACGTGTGGCTTGTCAAGTTACAGGGCCATCTAGAGTGCTTTTTGGCCATTTGTATATTTAGTGTATTGTAAGCAAAAGAAAGGTGTTTAGCAAAAGGAGATTAGGGAGATGAGCTGGCTCCTGGTTAGAGGAAGGATGAACCAGAGAGATAGGAAGGACATGAAAGGAGGTGTGGAGTTGTTCCATGAGGTGTGGTATTAAGTGCTGAAAGAAGAATAAAGAGCAAAGGCAGTTTTTCCCATTATTGTGTTTCCAAGACTGTATCCCTGAGGCTAGCCTGATGAATCTATGGCAAATGACTTCTAAATATTCAGGAAAAAATGGTTGACCCAAATTATCATGAACTTGCTGAGGTGGTGCAGACAGTAATGAAAGCATTGCTATATACCAGTCAAAGCCAGCTCTGAAAAATAAAGAAAATAGCCCACTTAGTTTTGGCCAGTTTTTAGTGAATATATCTACTTCTTTCAAATGTTCTAAGAATACATTAATGCAAATATAATCCAAACATCTACCACAAGAAAATAAAATTTTTCTTGACTCACTTTTGTCTCAGCTCTATGATAGCAATTTCACTAATATTGTATGGATCTGTGCACAGAACTTCTGCGGAAGGAGGATGAAGCTCTTGACAGTAAAATAAATGATGATATTACCCTTTTCATATTGAAAAACTAGTGGCATGGCAAGAAAGTGCACATCTAACCTGTGATGTGACAGGAAAGCATGGATCTGAAACACCATATCCTTGTTAAGTGGCAGGTTCCATTTCACTGTTTTCTCTGCTAAAGTAACATGACAGTGGGGAAAATTTGAAGTACAAACCCTTAGTAGTTAATGCTGTCAGACACATCTATGCCTCCAGGACTCTGTTCACAGTCTGCCTTCTGTTTGCTTCTGATTTAGAAAAACAAACAAACAAAACCCCTCCTCTTTTAAAAATCTTCTTTTTATTTTAATTTTACTAATGAGTACCTTGAAAATTGAAGTCAGTTCATATGAAGATTATTGGGAAAAAAAGGGGTCAGAGTAAAACAACCTATGAAACTTTGCATATCAAGTAATTTTTTTCCCTTGCATTCATAAAGTGAACTTTGTTCTCTCTCAAAAAGGAAACTGAACTATGGTTTTGTCTTTAAATTGCATCGTTAAAAGAGAGATAAGAACCAAACCCAAACCCTGGAGCAGAGAGGGTAGCGCAGATACAGATCTAGATCCTAACTTTTCTACCCAAGGTTCTCTTTAGTTAAAATATATATGCAAGATTTTGAAGCATCCATACGAACATGTTTAAACAACCACCTCATATCTCTTACAAAAGCTGCCTTGTAGTGCATCAAGAAAATAAGATGTTTAGTAATAAAATATTCCAATCAAGCTTTATTTGATTTTGTTTATCATGATCCTATCTGTAATGTAGGTATATGTTGAACACTCCTTTCCTATTCATCTTCCTTTTTCTGGTATTTCAGTTTACCTTCATGTATACATTTAATGTACAAGGTTCAAAGAAAACAAAAGAATAAACCAAAGCCTTCCTTTCCAAAAGCCCACAACAGTAAATGATCAAGGTCTCAGTGGTCTCTGAGAGCTCACCAAGAACTCACTGGTTTTGCACTTGAAAAGGTGGGTTTATGCATATGAACCACAGCTCTATACTCCACAAATATGTAAGCATAGAATCATGCACTTCAGAGAGGTGTAGTAGGAAATGATTAGCCCCAAAGACCCAAACCAGAATCCTGAATATTACAAATTTTGGCGATTCTTTAGAAAATTTTCTTATAAAAATGATTCTTTGAACTTGATAGTCATAATGTGATTCAGTAAACAGATTTGTTACTATGGCCCAAAGGCACACGAGATGGACTAAAAACAAAATCCATCAAATGCTTGATATATTTTACAAGAAATACGGAGTGTGATCAGAGTGTTTCTTCATACAAACTTTCTTCAAAGCTTTCTAAGAGTTTTTCTGTTCTCTTACTGGTTAGTCTTGAGGTTATCATCAAATAAGTCAAGCTGCATAGACTGTCATCTGAATGGTACCTTGCAGACCACAGCAAAGTGATCCAAAGCTGAGCTTTTTGTTGTGAAGCAGATGCCTGTGAGTAATCAGCCTGTAGATGAGTTGTTTCTTTTGAGGCTTTGCTCTGCTCTACAGGCACTATAGGTATGGAAACAAGGAAGTGTGTGCTAGCTACAACTGAATCTACATGGCTAGAAGAGATGCTAACATATTGCAGAAAAGGTCACATCTGAAAGTGAGCCATGGCAAGGATGGTATCTTATGTGGGAGTCTGCCACAGATACCAGGGATGAACCTGAGACCTTTGCAAATTAGACAGATAAAGATCACAGGGCAATCTTTGGGTCAGCCATAGCTGTATGTATAGACACACTGGCTCAGCCTAGGACCCTGGAGCCCTGGTAGTAATGCACATTAAATGAAAGGGAATAAAAAACCCATAACAGAAGATCCAAAGCTCACAGTAACATGCAAACAGGCTTTCAACATTCATATATTTAGTTTGTGCCTGCCCTTACCACTACTGGAGATGTAAAATAGCTGGTTGGAATACAAAGCAGCTAATTGATCATTACAAGTACAAGGCATTTATGTTTCCAAAGTAGTCCTATGAGTAGAACAAGTCCACGTGCTGTGTCGTACACGTCCTTTGTGATCTCTTGAAACTCAGCCCACTTAATAGCCTTTTGATTTTTCAAGAAAAGGATTAAAAATCCAGATTTTGTTACTCTTCAGTTGCAATTATCACTTGGTATTATTTATTTTAGATTACTGTGTAAGTCTTTGACTGTAATCCAAGATGCAGTAATGATCTAAAATATTTAACATACTCTGTAGATACTTGTTCCATAAACTCCAAGCCCTGAAAAGCAAGGATTGTGTCTTCACTGTGTACATAACACACTTCAAAGAAAATAAGCCCAGGTGAAATCTACATTTGAAGTTCAGCCATGATGGTAAAAGGGGAAAAATGGGGAAGAATCCCATAGGTAAATATGCCAAAAGAGATCCACCCTTTTGGACACGCCAGGAGGAGCTGCACTGAGCTTGTCTCAGCTAGAAGTCACTCTTAGACTTTGCATAGCTTACAGGTGGAGTCATGGCTTAGTAGTTTCAGTCTGTTTTGCCCTAGACGTCGTTGTTGTGTTTTGTGCAGACTGCATGGCTTCACCAGCGGGAGGGCTGGAGGCCCCTTCCCCTATGGGCCCCGTTCTCTTATGGGTTCCCCTTCCACGCCCCCTTAGTTCACTTCAGAGTTGTGTCCATGAGCAACTATACAAACTGGTATCAGAGCAATCCCTCTGGTTTTACCACTTCAGGATTCAGTCACTTTCTCTGTACCGCTTATTGCCTTTCCAGTGTTTGGAATTTTTGTGTCATTTAATATAAGCTGTTCTTGAAAGATTCTGGTTCAAAGAAAAGAGAAACTCTTTATATGGATGTTAAGATTCATTGGGTTGAATGTAGAAATGGAGGTCAGAGTAATTTATTTTCAGAGCACACCTGTAGTGCAATAAAATAATTCGCATAGAGTGCACTATATAGTGTTCAAGGTTCAAGGATTTGTAAATATGTTTTTCTGTAATGCTGGATTTACTCCATAGGCAGGCCATGGCTCCTTGCTCTTTCCATTACTGCTGTTTACTCAGAGTAGTCAGGTGGTCATGGAAGAGAAGAAGACCACAGCAAATGACCTCCTGCTACTGCCAAGTTCCTGGGTTGTGGCTCAGACAAAGCTCCTTCCGACTCTAGTGAGAGCTTTTACTACGAGAATCAGGGTTTGGTCTTAGAATACCACATGATATCATGATATCATGAATGTTGGTGAAAGATTTTTTTTAATGCATTAATCCCTTCTAATAGGACTATCTAGAAACAATTTTTCTGGACACGAGTGCACAACCATATTTAATTGTGCTGCCTGAGTGAAGTGTTATCTATGTAGTGTTATAACTCCAGAGACAGCACCTTTTCAGGGGAACAGAATGGGACTGTGCGTACAGACAGCTGCCATGCACAGTCACAGACGTGTGTGTGTATGTCTATAAAAATACATGTGATTATACACTCAAATGATACTTCATCTATGCTTTCATTTATAATGTACCATGTCATAGCAGAGGGACAGATCTCAAAATTTTTTATATTTTTTTCCAAAATATCAGCTCAGGTAGAATCCCTTTTAATACGGTTTCCAGAGGAAATGAGGCTTTTGTGATAATTCTGTGTTATGGCTTTTACATTTGGCCTGTAACAATCTTTGAGTTTCATTGCCAATTTTAATTAAATTTGATATGGAGGTAGAAGTCCCAGAGATACGAAGTTTTTACAGGATTAATGAAAACTGGCTGCCAAGTACAGAAGGAAAATCCATTAATACTTGATCTGAAAGAAAGAGTGACGCTTGAGCTCACTGCTTTGAGACAATGAGATATTATGAATGCCCCAACCGTGGGAAAAACTTCAATCAGCACTCACATCTTACTAGACACTAGAGAATCCAACCACAAGATACACATTCATAGGAAACCAGGCTTCATTAGTTCCACAATTCACTTTGATACATGGAATATAATTAAAAGAAAACTGAATATCTTATGTGTCCTTTCCCTTGAGGTTTCACACCCTTCAACCAGGTTTGTCTGTACACTGGGGAGATTTGAGCAGTTGGCCCTGGACTAATGAGGAACACACTGCTTCCAATATCCTCACTCAAAATCTTTTCAAGTATGGGATAAGCCACTGCTGTAAGCATAAATCTTCCATGAATTTTTAGCAAAGAAAGGCATATACAGAATGACATGAAGAAAATCCCAGTTTAGTTTTCATACAGAAAATATTGTTGAGCATAATGCTGTATGCTTCCAAGCAAAGGTGCGGAAGTTGTTAGTAGGACTTGATAATCCTCCTGAACAAAGGGCTAGAATGATTTCCAGATAAGAAACACCCTTGCATTAAGAAACAGGAGGTGACCTGAAAATTTTCAGGACACCAAAAATCCTTTTCCTTGAGTAGTATGCAGAATTTTGGCAAAGTTTAGGTTAAAGCTAAATCCAGTCCTCCTTCTGTGATTAATGTCATATTGTAAATTCTCCCTCTTAGGTGCAATTGTTCCTACAGGTGATACTGGAAATTAATTAAGTTATTGAGTTTCAGATAATTTATTTAGCCTCCAAAACTGGGATGATTGATTGATTAAATTGTAGAGTGAGTTCTATGGACATTATCTGAAAATAATATTAATGTTGTTCAGGGATATGGTGAAGAGCAACTGTCTGCTGGACTGTGACAGGGAGAGGACATTTTAAAAGAAAAAAACTAAAATCCAGATCTCAGGAAGAGGATGTCAGATTTCTTCTTTTCAGATCTCTAGTGTGCATTGCTTTTAGTTACTGCTGGGTTGGAAAAACTATGCAAGACACATGATTTGGTTTATTTAACTATCTATAGCTTCAGTTGCCTAATCAGTGTCATAGGAACTTTTCAGTTGGAAATTCACCTGATTATTTATGAAGAAGAAAAAATTAACTGAATTTTCAGGACAAAATTACACAGAAACAATTTCAGTTCATATGCATATGTTTTCCCAGGCGTAATTGTAAGCCTTTTGCACAAGTTGTGAAATCTGTGTAGAATTTTAGAAACTACACAACTTGTAGAATACAAAACCACATAACACTCTTTTAATTCTGAGATAGCTTCCATAAATGTGATTTCTGATCTATGGATTTAAGTTACGAACTGCATATGTAATCCATATTATAATTTTTAAAAAGAAGCGAATTCAGCAAACTAAGTTTCTAAGTGTGTTTTCGTAATCCTCAAGTTTTATTGTTTTCCCAGAATAGCTGGTATTCTGCCTCACTACTGTTTGATACTGCAATAAAGTCTTTTTCATTAATATTTCATTCATTCATACCTAATTGTCTTTAATAATTTAAACCAAATCTAAAGAAATAACTTGATACATCACCAACCTGTACAACCTCAGAAGTGTATGTAGTGACCAAACATAGATTATTGCTTAAAAATTCTTACACATCAAGTATATAATTTATATACATTATATACTGAACATGTTTATAATCATTAGATTGAATTCAAATGCTTACTCACACCTTCTCACTCACAATAAAAGTTACTTGGCCTTTACATAGCGCTAAAAAAATTCTTCTAACTTAAATAAATGTACTGACTGATGTGATAGTCATCTTTCCTTTGGCCAGAATAGGACAAGAGGTATCTCTCTCAATTGTTAATGTTTTATAACCCCATATGCCTACTATGAGAAATTAAATCGTCCTTGATAGTGGTCACTGAATCACAGATTGGCTAGAATTAAAAGTGGAAAGCAACTGCCAAGTAGTCCATGGTTTGATTTTACCATTCTGTGTAGCTACCAAAAAAAACCAAAAACAAACCAACCAAACAACCAACCAAACAACAACAACAACAACAAAAAGAGAACAAAAGGAAAAAAGCACCCTGCACCCTAAACTAGTTTTATACTGTAAAGCACCATTCCCTGTGATAAACCTCCTTAAACTTCCTAAGGCTTTGGCTTTTTTAAGCAATTGTCAGTAACCTCTGTCTCTCCCTTTTCCTCTCTAAATACATGGCGGGGAAAGAACTAGATACTTGTACATTTTAAGTCACATATTTTATTTTAAATGACAGAGGAAAATAACAAACTAGGTAATTTTCAGACTGCTCCTTTAAAACCAAGGCTTTAAGTGTTTCTATTGACTCCTTCTCTTTTACCAAAAAGGGTGCTGGCATGAACTGGTAGAAGGTAGAGATGTGCTTCAGTGGATGTTTTTTCACTGGCCTCAGTGGATAAACAGCCAAGACCAGTGACTTTACCCTTCACAAGTCTATTTTGTATTTCATAACCTTTTTAATTCTAGGGTGAAGTCTAGTTGCATGCACATGCCATCCTGATGTCTAATGTTTTGTTTTTACAGACTTTGCGGCATTCAATATATTTGAACAGGGGTTTGGTTTTCTTTTTTTTCCCTATGTATATAATAATTACAATCCAAACCCTTTGTAATGTTTAACAAATTACTTTCCCAATCTCCTCAATAATATCTTTAATAATATCTGGTTATAATGTATATTTTTAAACTTTACAATGTCACACCACTGAAAGATAACGTAAAACATCAAGAATACCCATCATTGGGGAATTTCGTGTACTTTCACTGGAATGATTAAGCATGTGATAAATGTAACATTTTTCTGGAATGTCATACAACCAGTTTTATTTTTTTAATATAAAAAAGTAAAGGACAATTTTACTCATGGTGCTAATGCTAAGATACATGGAAAGGAAAGTTTGCTTAAAAGAGGGAATGCTGTCTCGAGGGTGGTGTCACTCCAAAATATTGATTCTGTTACAACCATGGCTGTCTCATTTACAAGATCTTTGACCATCTGATTTTTTTGGTGGGTTGAAATGTATGATCTGTGATATTTGTTACCAAGAAGTGTTATAGACACTGCTGACACAGATCAGATAAGGAACTAGGTCAGCTGACAAGATATTCCCTTGGTAAGGCTACCTCCCTGTAACATTATGTGTATCCTTCTGTGTGAAGGATTTCTGAGCATGGCTTGTATTCTACTGTATAGTTTCATTTTCAATTACTGGAAATTTCTTTTCCTCTCCTAAAAAAAAAAAAAAAGAAAAAGGAAGAACATGTTTAAATCCCTTTTCTCTTTAAGCAGAAGAAAAAAAAAAAAGTAAAACTATTTAGTATTTCATTTTACAAAGCTTGGCAGCTTTCATGTATTTCTCTGTCAGGAGCCTTGTCTTTTCATTCGGCTTCTTTTCTGATTACAGATTATTCATTTATGGATGGGCAGCTGTAGAAACTTGCTTCTTGCGTATGCAAATTAATCATGGTAATGTTTATCATAAGGAGATTTTGTGGCAGTGGAAAAGGGGTTGTGTCAACATGTTCTTGATTTCAGTTGTATCTTCTTCTACAAATGGAATTGGCCTCCTTGCTTCACCTTCAGTGGATTTTTTTTTTCCCTTTTTTTGCCGTTTACCTCTTGGACTAGACACCGCTCACTAAGCAAGCTATTTGATTCACTTACAGATCATGATTTTGGAAGGAGCTGGCAGGATGAGTATCAATTCCAGCAGCAATCTACTCCACCAGCAGCCTTCCTGGACAGACGGATATTCCACATGCAATGGTAGGAGGAATTGAACTGCTCTGAGCCGTATTGTTTTTGGATGGCTGGGGGAAAGGGGCTGCTACACCTTTAAGCATGTACGAGTGTTATTTTTCAGTAGTACTAATTTACTGCAGTTTCACTTCTGGTAAGAAAAATTTTCATTTGTTAAAGCTGAACTTGTAAAAGGTACCAGTTTGTTGTTCATTTCCTTAATGGCTCTCTTTCTTAAAATTTAATGGTGTTGAAAGTGCCAGAAGTTCTCTCTTCTCAGTCCAGAATTCTTTCTCTTACCTTTACCCCTCGTGCTTCCTCTGAGCCAGCATTACTGCTCAATGCTAATCACCTCTCTGGCTTTTCAGAGGAGTAATATTTTTGCTCCTTTGCTGTATTTCCTTTTTCAGCTCAAATTACCAGATAGCTTTCTAATTAGACTAGCATTAGATAGCTTGTGGCTTTTGATTTTTTCTTTTTCTTCTTACTGTTTTCTGATTATATATCTATGTATATAAAAATGTATTAATAAATATTCTCTCAGTATAAAAAATATATATAAACCTATATCTCTATAGGTGCTTGACATAATTTTAGAATTCTTTTCATTATTCAATAGACAGGTAAAACTTAAAATCTAAGCAGACAATCACATGCTGCTCTTGTCCTTCTGATCCAAATAATACTACAACAAAATAAAATAAAATTAATGTTCCTACTTAATGAAATGCTTACTCTTTTTAATGGGTAATTTCTAAATATACAGGAATATGTCAACATATGCTTAATAAATGTGCCTGTCTGTCTATAACAGTGTCATACAGAAAAGAAGTCATGCCTGGGTTTCACTCTTCCACTGGTTTTCATGGAGGGAAATGGTGGGGGTCTATATCAAATTTCCAGGGAGAAACTCCTCAGGATTCACTGATGTTTTGGAGGAACAGGAAGCTCAAAGCTCAAAGCCTGTGCAGTAATTCACCACTTTACTTACTTTTACCTAAGCTACTTTACCCTCTCTCTATCTTTGCTAATATTAGGATTCTATCGCCTTTGAAATTGCTTTACTCTTCTGAAGTGATAAGAATACAAATCAACCTCCTTTTCAGGGGATATTTCATAGCTTCAACAAGCATTTTTCTGTGACATACCACACTTTTAATAATTTCCACATTCATTCTCCAAATCCTTTAATGCGAGGATGAGGAACAGTCCTGCAAACTCCCTAAGTTACTTACACAACCCTTATTGGCTAATATGGATAAAGAAAGCTAAATAACTGTGGGGATTGTTTTTGTGTTACCTGGAAACTGTCCTATACCTCAGCTGAAGAGACCTGAGGTCTAGTGCACCTGAGTTAAGGTGATTTCCTAAAATGTGCCGATTCAGGTGCTTGTGGTCCTCTAGCAATATCCACTCTTGTCAGTATTTCTCACTGTGTGGTTATTTTTTTTTTCTGGAGGAGACTGGGAACAGACTGATGCCATATACTTGAAAAGGGTCACTGCAGAGCTAGGCCATGTCAGTCTCTGCTCCTTCTGTAATCTCTCATTCCCTCAGCCTTAAACCTCTCTTGCACTTGTGAACATTTTATCTCACTGTCACCTCTGTCTGGCGTAGTCTGTTTTCCTCCTTTCCCAGGGAATAAATTGCACTGAACTCTGTGAGGACAGACCAAAGCAGTCCTGCTTTGCTCGTATCTTACATAATGATCCTAGCCCATGTACAATTTCTTCCATTTGCACATGCAAACTATTGTCGTGCAATGACATACAACTGGGAGCAGTTAAAGAGATTGCCAAGAAAAGACTCAGACATTCTAACAAGAAAATTAGGCAGCTTCCATCACTGAAAATGAGTTTTACAACTACATTCAGAAACCACCTTACATGGTTACAGCAATAATCTGCACCATCAGAATGCCAACTCTGTCATGAAACCGTGGCCCACACTGATAGGCTTTTACCATGGAGCAGTATAAAGATACTTTTAACCTTCCTTTTCCTAACCCCACAATTCACATTTAGCCCCTACTAAGTTCTCATTCAAAGAAAGTTTCCATGTCGCCTTATGAACATTTTGCAAGGCTTTTCCGTCTTTTTCTGACGCAATAAAATAATTTTCCCCACACATCCCTTTTCAATAGCACTTCTGTAAAGTATCTTCGCTCTAAGAATTTTGGTGTATTTAGCCAACATTAATAAGTTAATTTCTGCAAATCAATAAGCCAAGAGGTGTGTAATGAAATAATGCCCAATTTTTAGTTGGGAAACTGAGGCCAGAACCCCCACAATATCTTCTCCAGCAACAGCTACTGAGCCAGTGTTAAGGACTGAGAAAAGCGTCTAGATCTGTAGACTTCCAAGACACACAATTTGGCTATAGAGCTTATTGCTGATGACTATGATGCTATGAGAGACAGTAAATATTTTTTTTCTTTTCCAGTATCCAGTAGCTTCTATGGAACCCAGTGGCACGAAATACACCCGCAGTACTGGACTAAGTTTCAAGTCTGGGAGTGGCTGCAGCACCTCCTTGATACCAACCAGCTGGATGCCAACTGCATACCTTTCCAGGAGTTTGATATCAATGGGGAACATCTGTGCAGTATGAGCCTGCAGGAATTCACTCAGGCAGCTGGGACAGCAGGACAACTGCTTTACAGCAACCTCCAGCACCTAAAATGGAATGGTAACTAGAGAGAGACATGTGCACATTGCTCTGAATTCTGAGATCTTCAGAAGTCATTTACATTCCCCAAAAACCTGCCTGGCAGATTATATTTGCTATGTTTGTTATTCTGCTTATAGCTCATTTACTGTATTGCTAAATTTCTTGGATATGACTTAAGGCAGAAATCCAAAGGTTGAAGAGGAGAGGGAATGTTTCCTGCTCCAAAATCAGCCCTCTGGCTCAGGTGTAGAAGTTGCTGCTTGGAGCTAATACATTTGATTCTCTGTGCTCATGCTCATACCTCCTATCTGCCTATTTGCTTTCTTGCAGGTCAGTGTGGAAGCGACATGTACCAATCTCATAATGTCATTGTGAAGACAGAGCAAACAGGTGAGGTAGCAGTTGGGTAAATTGTCTTTTGAAAAGGGGGGACCTTTCTTCCAAGGGAGACAAATCAAAGTGGCAGTAAATAAATTGGAAAGTGTACCATGCAGAATTAAAGAAGTAATATAAATGTTAGTCACTGCCTACTTCTGAAGTTTCAGGTAATACCACATGTGGCCACTTTTCCTGGGAGACCTCTGCAGTATCAGCAGTCTACACTGATGTTCAGAGTTGGAATAGTTTGAGGTGCTCCATGGAGACAGTTTTGTAGAGGACTTCATTCTATCTTTCGTTCAGCAGATTTCAAAACAACTATTCTAACAATATGCTCAATATTTTAACAATTAAAAAAATGGAAGAAAGAAAGGAAGAAAAATACTGTGTTGTGAAGTGCTGTTAATATTTGAAGCATGAGGAGATTTCAAAAAAAAACAGCTTGGAGAGAAAACAAAATGTTATGTTTTAATTTCTTCATAGGTTTCAACAAAACTGAAATTCAGGCAGTAGTTTGGTTTGATCAAATCTTCATTTTTGCTGTTGCAGTTGCTTTTCTGAGAGTGTTTCTAGCTAGATCCCTTTCTTCCCAGGGCTTTGTTTAACCAAGAAAAGAACTTCAGCTTGATTCAACCGTCTTCTTCAGGCACAATTATTTTCCTTGTTCCCTTGCCAGATCACACCTGTCCATATCCACACACTCTCTATCCCACTAGTCCCAGCCTCTTTGTATGTAGGTGTGTCCATGAGCCACGTTTTGATATCTGCTGGCAGAACAAATACAGATCTGTTGTGTGTGGTGTCTCCAACAAATACTGTCAGCCTGTTTATGCACCTAACCTGTTGGAGCCCAGCCTCTCCAGCCAGGAACATTACCCACATTCTCCCTGCAGCAGGCAAGGATTGCTGTCTGCAATCCACTCCTAGCCTGTGCCTGGAGTGGGAGAAGTGCATGAGGCAGCCTTGCTGCTTTCCATAGAGGTAACTCCAGTAATCCTTTAAGTCCTGGTTTATGAGATCCTGGGATAATATTATTTCCTCCTCCTCAGCAAAGCACCTCAGCTGCACATCTTGGAAAGGAGTAACTGACTGATGGTTCTCCTGTATGTGCTGAATCAGGAGTGGCCTGGTGGGGCTCTGGTGGTGCCAACCATGGTCAGTGAGAGTGGGTTAAGTTTCTGCATGTGAGGAGCAGGAACTGTGGATTAGGGCTGCTGGGAAAGTCACTCCTTGTGAGGCAGCAGGGACAGGGCTGGTGGTTTTGAGGGGAAGCCCGGCTCACTCAAGTAAACCATCATAGCTTCAAAGACACGGGCACTGAAAAAGGCCAAAATGGGAAGGTGAACACTGTCCTCATGTTCTGGCTGGGTAAGGCCTGTTTCTAGAGGCAACATTAGGCAGATTGGGTGTCCAAGCAAGCAAAGGGTGTGTGCTATTGTAGGAACGCAAGCTCTGGGTGCCCAAACATGCAGCTATTAGTTAGCATGCCTGCTAAATTCCTATGTCATAAGTGGTAACTTGGCCAAACATGATTATTTAGCTGTAACTCATTTTGGGGTTTTTGATTTCATTTATGAGAACATGAAAAAAATTAGGTTTAACCTAGATTTGAACCGTGTATCTCATCCCTTCTGACCTGGTTTCAAAAGAAAAAGAGATTTTTAAGGCTTTTGACCTTAAAATGCACTGTGAAGGAAGTAATTTCCAGACCAGTGTACAGGTTATAAAGACAATACTTCTGTTCTGCTTATATTGATCCATATAACCAGAAGGTCACTAAAAAATATTCTTCTTTAATCATTAAGGTGGCATTAAGGTGGTTTTAGATTAAGGATGGGGACTTAGTGTGCTGGAATAAAATGGCCCTTCATCTAGGATTGGGCTTTGATGTTTCTCACTATGTGCTTAAATATGAAGCTGTGTTTCAGAGAGGACTTTCGAGTTCTGCCATTGTAGAAATAAATACTCATCATAAGCATCCTTCTGTTTTACTAGATATTTGAGAACACTTTCATCACTGTGGCTCCAACGCACTGTCATAATCATCAGGGACTGAGAATTCAGGACTGGATGGGATAGAATTAGAGTTGATCTGGCATAGGAAACCTTCTCCAAGGCCAGGCATGAATGATATACTAGTCAGGAAAAGGAAGAGCATACTACATTTTTTCTAGAAGTCAGTGCTTTGTGTTAATACATTTGCCTGAATATGAAAATCTCCATGCATAATTTGAGTGAAAGGAAATAATTTTGTACATAACCCATTCACTTGGTTCCCTTGACAGCTATTTTTTTCCCACATTTTTAATTCTTTCAGTGCTCAGTATTTACCTCTGTGGTAAAAAATGTTCTGTTAGTGATTCGATTTTCCTTTTGGTCCTTTGCCTTCAGATCCATCATTAATGGTGTCCTGGAAAGAAGAGAATTATCTTTACGACAGTGGCTATGGTAGCACAGTAGGTAACTAACATCACAATACTTCACGCATTCTGAGATGGCTTTATTGTTGTCTGAGGCTATTAGTTTAAACGTCTTCTTTTTGATTCCCAGAGTTATTGGACAGTAAAACATTCTGTCGTGCTCAGATTTCCATGATGACACCTAGTCACCAATCTTCTGGTAAGAAACTTGTAATTATATTTTTAATTGTTTGTCACTTGTCCCAGAGCTACCGACATGTAAAAGTCTCCGTGGTCTTCTGTTGTATGATTGCATCTGAGCCTCCAGTAATTTTAAACTAAGCAATGATGATTCTGACAGATTTATTAGCTGTCATTATACAATAGCTTTCTTTAAAGAAATGCTTCTGTCGTCTCTCTGTCAAGAGAAAGATGATCAAATAATCTGTAATCTCCACATATCTTTTAAAGTGACTGAGTCAAAGGGGTAAACATTAGTGTCAGAGAGAACAAGACATTCCAGCCACACCACGCTTTTCTGCGGTGTAGAAGGGTACGGGCACACAAGTGGCCATTCCTCCCCAGAAGCGGCCGTGCTTCCGTGAGCCCGTGATTCATGAGGAGGGTGCCGGCTTTGGGCAGCCTCGGGCAGGCCTGGGGAAGCTGCAGGGACACACCGAGCGCTGGGCCCGAATGTGCGAGAGCGTCCTCCCGCAGCCTCCCTCAGCTGACAGAGGGGCGCTCCCTGAACCTCCCTGCCGTGCGGGAGAGCTCGGATGTGCCTGCCAAGGAGCACAGACAGAGCACACCTGGCTCCCGGAGTGCTGCCCAAAGCGCAGTCTGATCACGGCGTGGAAGGGCCGTGTCCCCGGGGCTGGCACCAGGACGGAGGGAGAGCGAGGCAGTGGGAACAAAGTAAAGCAGAGATGGCAGGGGAGCGAGAGAGCAGGGAGGGACAGGCGGGTTCTTCTTAGGAGGGCGTNGAAGAAGAAAAGAGAGAGAGAGAGAGAGAAAGAGAAAACTTGACCAGAAGAAGCAAACCACCAAACTTTAAAAAGCCCCAACCAAACACCCTGTTTGCTTTCTCCACCACCCACTCTCCCAAGATGGCTACTGGGGTTTCAGGGCTCTCTGACAGGGCTGGGGACCTGTCCCGATCCTGGCACTCTGTGTTTATCTGCTGACTGCTTAAGCCTAGAGCTAGGGTGGCACGCCAAGGGCACAGCCTGCTGTAAAAACGAAATTTGTATATCCCGTAAAAAAATGGCTCATTCCTGAATCATATGCAAATAATGTGTAACCTTTTGTCAAAAGTTTTGCAAGACGGCTTTGTTGAAACTGCATCATAACTCTTTTCATCTGTCAGGCCCCAGCCTCCTCACATGGCATGTTTGAAACCAGTCTCCACGTAGGAGCTGTGGCAGAGCAGGAGGCTATTTACACAGCTGAAATCCAGAATAAATCACTGGCTAGGCAGAAGGCAACTGAACTTCCAAGAATAAATTTCCAGCTAAGTGGAGCATAACAAACATTTGCAAGCGAATTGTGGTATTTTAAAATGAGGAGGATTTATATGAGGGCAAATAAAGAACTGGGTCCAGCAGTCGTTACCTGGAGTTCCCACAGGCTTTTAATAACATATGGGGAATCATAATCTGAGGAAAGGCAGTGAAATAAGCCTCATTCTACTTCCCCCACACCACACCCCCCTCCCAGCTCGGTGAGGTTCAGGCTAGTTCCTGCTCTTTTGAGAGTGGGAAGGCAAAATGACTCAGAGCACGTTTGCTGCTTGGGGGTCAAGAACAGTAATTTATCAGACTTAGAATAGCAGAGGTTCGGCCTATCCCCACGGTCTTGTTCAGTTTATGTTTCCAGTTATGTATGAATAAAGCAAGTGTGTGAATAACTTTGCATCTACCTTTTCACATGCAGTTATTGCAGTAGCTTGTGCAAATCTGACAAGTTTCTATGCAAATAAATATTTCCTGTGAGTCATTTTCCCATGCAAATGCCTGGTTTCCATGAAAAGTATGATAATTGTGCATTCATAGAAGCTGGGAAAACATGCGTGGGACCTTAAGCTTTGCTTTATGGGATTCAGGGACGAGGTATGCTGAAAAGCAAACACAGAAGGGGCTCCCTCTCAGGTCTGTCCCACAGATTTTGCGAGACTTGGAGCAGTCAGATGAAAGCTATTCATTAAGAACGAGAGCAGAGCCAGGCTGCGGTGGTTTGGGGGCGGGAGGGTTGAACGCGCAGACTGCGAGGTAGGTTACAGTCATGAACAGGCGGAACTCCTTTTTTTTTCATTTCTGAAGGAACGCTTGTGCCAGAAACCCTATTCCTCCTCTGGCTGGCTGCAGGTGATAAAGTACCATTGATGAGAAATGGCTTGTTCCTATGGCTCTGAGCCACAGAAAAATATATGCTAGTCCTGCTGCCAAAAACTCCTACCAGCGCATCCCCTTTCCCCCACCCTGCCCCCCTAAACAACAGCGCTTTGCCAGTTCATTATGTTTTAGTCAGGTAGGTGTTCTGTGCATTGGTACCAGCACATACATTTCCCATTAGATCATCTCTTCAGAAACAAATAAGCCCCCAAAGATACGTGCTTCAGCAAAGACTAAGATAATGGGACAATTCAGGATTCCTTTTACAGATGTGATGATCCTACTTTTCTCTCTCTCACACACAACATGAGGTGAGGTATTTGTTAATCAAATTTAGCTTTCAAAAGCCAAATGTTTACCTCTGTATTCATTCTTTATTCATCAATGGTCTCTTTGAGAAGTGTGCTGATTAACATATAGTACAGAAAACAAAACTCTCCCTCCTCACTTAGATTACGTTCTGAAAAGTGATTATCTTTAGAAGATATATTTGTTCTTTTTTGTGGTTTTATTTCTTTCAACCTGCTAGTCAATGGAAAGCCTTTAATAAAATTTACAAATAGGCTTCATTTTCCTCCTCTGCAGACTCTTCAGATGCTAAAAAATCACAAGATCATACTCCAAAGTCCCACACCAAGAAGCACAGTAAGTCAAAATCCATGCTTATAATGGATGGTTATTTGACTGAAGGAAAAAGAAACAAATGAAAATCAGATCCTTTTTGGGAGGGAAGAGGAAGCATTTTGAAGACACAACTTGTTAAGTCATTATTGTGATTCAATTCTGAAAGGATCTGATTGTCTAATACTGCTTGTTTACATCACTTTAGGACTCAGTATTGTTAAACTTTTCAAATTGTTTTTATCCATGAGGGCCTATGGGGAAGCAACCAGAAACCAGCTTCCTGTGCCCTCTGTTGAACTGGGCTGGAGGGGTGGAGTACAGGAATGATGAGGAAGACGCAGGATTAAATGAGAAGGGCCTGTGTGTGGGCTCAGTTGTGCTCATGCCTGTGCCTACCAGGTGCAGTACACACCACAGACCCTGCTGAGCATCTCCTTGCAGAACGTCTCATGCACAACATCACAAGCAAGCACCTGTGCCTCAATCTTGCCACCTTCTCATCCCCTGATGTGACAGTCTTTCCACTCCCCTCACCTACATTTCCTGCTTGTTTTTATTCAATTTGACTCTGAAGACAGGATACCATAATTGTGATTTCTGTACATAGTTCCATTAATGTACTTTACTGAGATTTTTAATCCTGAAAATATCCTATGTATCTCTTTTCAATCCTATTTAATATCCTTATTATAAAAGGAAAGCTCAGTATTGGTCTTTCACTGCATTTTGTGGTATTTGGGTTCATCCTGTTTCAATATGACCTCCAAATTATGTCTCTTCCTGACTCTTCTTACTCTTTTTCTGTCACTTTGCCCCACCAGAACTCCTGAACTTTATATCTGTACACAGATATCTGGGTGGTTTTTGTGTGTGTGTGTATAAAAGGGTTGTTCATGAAAGGATTAGACAGCACTAGTCTGAAGAAAGACCTGTGAAGAACTTAGGTCTGTCAGCTTGTTCAGCTTGGAGAAGAGAAGGCTGAATGTTGACACAGCCCGGTCTCCAGCATCCTCAGGGAGGGCAGTGGAGGGGGAGGTGCTGATCTCTCTAGTGACCAGTGATAGGACATGAGGAAATGGAGTGAAAGTGTGTCAGGGAAAGTTTAGACTGCACAATAGAGAAGGTTCTTCACCCAGAGGGTGGTCAGTCACTGGAACAGGCTCCGCAGGAAAGCGGTCACAGCTCCAAGCCTGACAGAGTTCAAGGGATGTCTGGACAATTCTTTTAGTCATGTGGTTTAGTTCTAGGATGTCCTGCAAGGAGCAGGGAGTAAGACTTGATTTTTGTAGGTCCTTTCCAACTTGAGACATTCTGTGATTCTAACATCTCAGTCACAGCCTGGGCATATGAAACAGGTCACACTGGCAACCTGGGCTAATCCTCTTCATTTCCAGTTCCTTCAGTACTGCTCCGTATCATGACCAAAAGTTACTGATGTCCAGATAAGCTAGCTCCACCACATTTTAATGGGTCTGGAAAACAGTTATAATAATAAAGACAAATATTGGATTAGTTGACTGAAATCTAATTCTACTTATACTGCACTCTATACCATTTTCAAGTTACCTTCACGTCTTTGAACAGCTTGTTTCCTTCTTAATTTGGTCTAATTTCATGCTTTTGAAGTCAGACCAAAGGACTGCTGTCTTTCTGGCTTACCTTGTCACTGTGTTTGTTATTCTTCATTTGTAAACTACTTCATCTGACTTGATGGATTTATTTAATTTTTTTTTTCTTTTGACCTGGACTTTCTGGTGCTATCTTTGTACTAATTGTGAGATGTGTTTGTGCTTAAACTGCGAGATCTACCTGTTGAACTTGGAGATCTGTTTTTGTCTTTTCTATACCATGGTCAAACTTTTTGTTTCCCTTTTTACATACAGTTTTGGCTGGCCAGTTTTGTCACTATCCTTCTATCCACTCTACACCTTCTTATTCATTCAGAATGGCAGTTCCCCTCCCATGCCTTCTGTCTGTCTTTTAAATGCAAGGAGGTTTGGTGCCTGCTTCACGGTAATGTCGGCTGTTTCATGTGCCACGCAATAATATCAGGTTACATGCTGTGCTGTAGACAGGGATCAGGAGAAATGGGCAAATGAGATGAGGGGAAGGCTTAAACTTGTTCTCTTTAGGGCAGAAACAGTGCCAAAGGCAGAAGGAAGCAGTGGGTGGTTTGGACTCTGTTTCCCCTGGTAGCTGGGCTCCTACGTGCCTGCCACAGGGCTCAGACTGCCTGAGGCCAATGCTTACCTGCAGTTGAAAGGCTGCCCGTGTTTTTCACCTGTATGTCTCTGAGGTGGGGGTCTTGTTCTCCAGAAACTATGGCCTGGGTATTCACCCTCTGTAGATGACAAGAAAAATTGCAAGCATAGCCCAGAGAGCTCTTGAGACACTCCTTCCTGCCCTCTTTCCTTTTTCAGACCCTCGAGGAACTCATCTTTGGGAATTTATTCGAGATATTCTTCTCAATCCTGAGAAAAACCCAGGATTAATCAAGTGGGAAGACCGGTCAGAAGGTGTCTTTAGATTTTTAAAATCTGAAGCTGTGGCTCAGCTGTGGGGAAAGAAGAAAAACAACAGCAGCATGACTTATGAGAAACTCAGCCGGGCTATGAGGTGAGCTGGAAGTTGCTGAGGAAGACTGTGGTACATACACAGACCAACTGGATGGAGAATTTGTCTGATTTTTAAAAATGATTTGTCAACAGCAGTAGTTGCTTTCTTTGACAGTCTCTCAGACTAGTTTTGAGATTGTATCATTATGTCTGAATGTTTAAATGGCCCGGTAGTGGCTGGAGACCTTGTTTCCAGCAATATTCAGAAACTAGGCATACCCCAAAGCCATTGTTTTTAAATAGATGTTAGGATTTTCTTTCCTATTTGATATAACATTTTGAGAATTTTCCTGTAATCTCTGAAACTTTAAAATGTATTTTTAAAAGGGTGCTGAGGTTCTTTCCCAGTCTGATTTTCAAATCCTGGCTTGTCTGGAAAAAAACCCCTTTGAAATCTCATAAGACTGTGTGATAAATCTGGCAATATGCTTTGACCTGAAACATGGTGAAATTCAAACTCAGAAGTTAATAAATAGAAAGGAAAAAAACCGAAAATGTTCAGTTTTCCTTCTCTGTGATTCAATTATAATTATCTTAGATATTACATATATATCTCAATAGAAAATAAAGACTTTTTAAGCTAGCTGAGGGATTGTCTAGTTGGCAGTGGCCTTTTGGGACTATAGGTGAATTTACTCTTACATCTTTTTCTGTTTTCATTTTAACAGATACTATTACAAAAGAGAAATCCTTGAGCGTGTGGATGGTCGGAGATTAGTATATAAATTTGGAAAGAATGCTCGTGGTTGGAGAGAAAATGAAAACTAAATATATCAAGAAATAACATTTAAAACACATGGATGTAAATATTCAAAGACTATTTTCTTATATTTATGTACCAAACTGGGGTGAAAAAACAATTCTACTTCTGTCGGGAAGAAAAAACATTATCATTATTGGTGTTAAAATTATTTTATTTGAAGTATGTCCTGTATGGGGAAAAAATGTACACAGTTTTCTGTGATATAAGTTAACATTATAGAACTATGATTATTTTTCCCTTCTTGTGAAGTTTTTCTCTTTTTTTTTTTTTTTTAATCATACAGGCATAATGTGATTAATGAGTCGTAAAGAAAGGGAAGGAGCTAAATATTAGGGCATTTAGGGAGTATGATAATCCACTTTGGAAGGCAACAATAAGTGGAGGAAACAGTAAAGCATCTCTGAGCCAAGTAGCCTTTTTCCATAGTCAGATGGTTTATAGCTTTCCTTGGCCAACACCACTTGTTCCTTCCCTCCTCTGATTTCTGAGTGTTTTAATACTTTGCTGGCTTTCAGCTGCCTTTCTTGAATTAGACAGTGGGTTCCTCTTCAGCTGGCTTATCCCAGCCACAAGAGCAGTGGCTCTGCAAAGTGGATGTCAGCATTTATTTCGAGAACCCATACTACCTCCACCACTGAGAACATTTTTTTTTGGGCAGACGTTTAGGACAAGACCTTACCTGATACTCAGTGTCCTCCCTAATCTCCAAAGAACATTCAGCTCACCCCAGGAAAAAAGCTATGTTTTGTTAACTAATATCTTTGGGGTGAACTGCTGGAAGAATGTCAATCTTGGGGACCAAAAGCTGTTGAAGGAAGATTGTTTTCTGACTGGGCAAACTTATTAAAAGGCACTGGTTTCCCAGTAGGAATGTTAATAATCCTCTCACCCTCTTGCACATCTAATTAAAGCTTTTAAGTCTGTGCCATATGGAGCAGTGAGGAGGTGGGCAAGCAGAATGTTTATTAATCCCCTGGCATGAGGAAGCAGTCTCCCCAGGTACTTCAAGCTATGTGGTCCTCCTGGAAGGTCAAACCTCACTTGGACAGGTACTTTCAAAAAACCTTTGAGAAATGCAAAGCTAAACCATGTGTGAAACATTACTTCCCTTTGCTTTCCTCAAGTCTAACTCTATACTGTATTTGTACTTGTCAGTTGTGCTTGGGATTCTTACTTGGAGGAAAAACCCCATCAACATAAAGGGACATTCAGATCTGGGTCAGTATTTTGGATTCACCTCTAGCAGCTCTATGCAGACACTGAGCGTTCGTCAGCAGCTTTTCCTTTCTCCAGCTCACAAATGCTTTCTGCTGGCACTGAGGGTATGCAAAATGTAGGGAAATAAATACTGGAGGAGGCAGCACTTCACCAGGTCACTGAGTATGTGAGATGTGGGAGTTGAGAAACAGGATTGTCTTGGTGATGTTAACAGAGGTGAAACCAAGATCAATTTCAAATCACTTTTTCAGGGATGGGGAATTTGGAAAACAATAACAGTAATAGTCCAAAACTAAAGAAAAAGAAAGAAGAAGGAAAATTAAGAATATTAAATCCATCCAGTATCTATTTCCTGAGGCATCTCCTGTGTTTGAATCCATATTAGCTTGTGAAACAGCAAGATACAGCTGGAGGTTGTAGAATATTCCATTTTTGTTTGTCTTAAAAGGAAATAGAGATGAAACCTAGAGACAACAGAAGTATCAATATGAAGGGTATAAAAAGTGCTTAGCAACAATTTGTAGGCAAACATGAAAGCCTGACTTGTTATCTACACATGTAGGGCATGTTAAACAATAACACCACCTCCTACACTGTGTATGCCAGAGCTGTCACCATCAATTACCCATACATGACAATTTTTACTTTTCATAACCTGGGTGGAGAGAGCTTCATCTTATTTACAAATCAAATAATAACCCTGTGTACTTCAAAGCATTTTTTTCTCTCAGTCTATCTCTCTTTGTTTTTTTTTTTGTCTGTCTGTGCTAGCCTTGCTTGCTTTTGCGCAATTCAATAATTTCCTTTTTTAGCTTAATTTGCAACATTTCACTTCCTTTACCTTAATTTTGTAGTTCATATAACAAGAATCAGGCCACTAGATGAGCAGAGCACTTTCATTTTGCTCCTAAGACCATTTCTTCCCCCCTACCTGATGGGTATTTGTAGCCCTTTGCTCCATGCTCTTCACACCACATCCACACCTCGGGTGAGAATCTGAGATCAGTGATACCATCACAGATCTGCAAGGTAGTTGTGCCTTATCTCAGGTTAACATATATCTTATAGCAGTGGATTGTAATACTTCATGAATTTGCTTTCTAGATCTCTCACAAAATTTCTTGGGAGATAAAATGGACCTGTGATATACCCGTGTCACCACTTGGTTGCTGAGCAGCAGCTAAACCTGCTTGTAAAGGTTTTGAAAGATAAAACTGTACTTAGAAGCATACTGTGTAAATTGAGAGAGTGGTTTATGTTGGGGTGCAGTATAAATGGTCTTCCACTGTCACATCTTTCAGCATGTGGAAATCATGCAAGTTTCTGTTTCCACCCTGCAGAACTTTGCAGTATAGTAGGTACTTGTCATTCAGCATTACAATAGCACAAAGTTGGAATAGAAGCCAGCCAACATTTACTCTGTTTTACTAATGTATTAACCTTTGCCTAAGACAAACACAAAGGACTGTTTAAAACTACAGTTCTTGCCAAGGACAGATGCAACCAACCAAAGAGACTCTTTTTACCAGGCCTAAGCAAACGGAGAAAATGAAGAGATGAATTTTTATGTAAATTGCTATTTAAACAAAAAGCATTTCTGATTGCTCTTTTATTTTGTATTTCAGAGGCTGGGCAATCATATTTCTAGATGTATCCTTTAAGTTAGCAGCTGCTGAACTGGTAGCACCATGTGTATAGATTTTTATTGTACCATAATTTTTCATATGTATAAAGCTCTAGATAGGAGAGTATATAGTATTTATACAGTTACATGCAAATCACAATGTCAAAGGGTTGGCATGAGCACTCTCAATATTTTCTGCACAAAATTAGAGCAACTTGCTCTGAAAAGATCCTGAGAAACTGTATGTAGGCTGTTGAACTACATAAACATTAAAATGTTTAGTTACATTTTCATCTTTCTGCAGCACATTGCATAATTCCTGCTTGCTTCTCACAGCATCGTCTTCAATGTCTACGTGTGGAAACAAATCCAAGTTAGATATTTCACTGTTGCCATTGTAAATCTCAGCTTGGAGACAATGTATTCACAAAATACTTCTAAAGACTGTTTCTATTTTTGTGAATATGGCATAAATTCAAATAAAACACTCATGAAAGAAATTATTTGATTGATGTTTATCTTCCATTTTTATGTCTTGTGATTGGAAGTGACTAATGTGAATTCTTTCAGTACTGAAGAATATTTCAATATTGGTGAAAAGACTGTTGTAACTACAATAA
This sequence comes from Cisticola juncidis, assembly GCA_013400215.1. Taxonomy (NCBI): domain Eukaryota; kingdom Metazoa; phylum Chordata; class Aves; order Passeriformes; family Cisticolidae; genus Cisticola; species Cisticola juncidis. The sequence goes on along the minus strand of VXBR01012331.1, from coordinate 363,394 downwards.
AATCCAATAGCTTAAATTTACTAAAGTGTTGAATACCCCATCCACTGTGAAGATATTGGATTTCCAAACCTGTTTTATGTCTCACAGACCTCACCGAAATAATGGATTATGTCAACACAGCTAGACTGCCTTTCTTGTTTGGCTGCTAAACTTCACAAAGGCCTTACTTCAGCACTGATTTAACTTCAAGGTATTTTGAAGTGTGTGCAAGAGCTAGGCTGATTAAGGATGCCATTACTCACACTGAGCTTTTCCTTTACCAAATCAAAGCAACTAAAATGATGAAATCCTGTCCTTCACGTTATTTTTCCATCTAAGTGGTGGCTATGAAAAGGAGACATCTCTCCTGGTTTACTCTGCAGCTTGAGGTAAAAAGGTGAAAATTGCTTACAATTAAAAGCAAGTCAAGGCAGACTCCTGTGGCATTTGCAGTCTGGGGGCTGTGGCTGTGCCAGGTGGGTGCGAGGGTGCCGTGTGTGGCTTGGGAGAGGCCACCCTGTAGCCCCTGTGGTGCCCTGCTGGGTGTCCTGGGCTGGCAGCACGAGTGGTGCAGGGCAGCCAGTCTGACCCACAGAGCTGAGCCTGCTGCTGTGCCAGCATGTCTGGAGCTGGGCTGGAATCTCAGTCATGACTGCAATAGGACAAGCCACACAATCACGCTGTGTAATCTGCAAATGGGCATAATTTTAAGCAAGTGAGTAGTTCCCCTGCCTTTGAAATGATGTGTATGGGTGTTCGAGGATGGTGGCTCTAGGAGTGTTCAGTCTATATTGAATCAGTCTATCTTTGAACCTGTAATTTCAAAGGGGCTCCAATATTATGTCCACATAAGTAGGAGGATGGGTTTGAATTTTGAATGTAGGTACAAACCCCGTGTTTAGCATGCAAAATCAGTGTCCCAAAAGAGTGGTCATAGTTGGAGAACTTGGGAGTCCCAAACTGGATTTCAAAAGGAGTTGGAACTAGATTTCAGGCAAGTTCAGACTCAGATTTGAATAAGCACAGCTGGTTTTCCAGTAAATGGTTGGGGCTTTTGTTTCAAGCAATCTGAGGCCAATATTTGAAACAAACACAGATGAGAATATTATTTGGAAACATGCAAATAAGTGCACACTTAATATACTCCCCCTACCAAAAAAAACAAACAAAAAACAAAACAAAACAAAACAAAAAAACAAAAAACCAAAAACAAACAAACAAACAAAAAAACCCCAAAAAAACCCACCCCAAAAACCAAACAAACCCCAAAAAACCCCCAAACAAGCAAATAAAAATACCCCAACCCCCTTTCCCCATAAAACCACCGCCCGCAACAACAAAACAACAACAACAAAACCCCCACAAAAAACACACAAAAAACCCCAAGCAAACTGAGGCTCTTCTTTGGTTGTCACTTAAAACTGAGAAAAGCTTCAGCTTTCAGCTGCATTCTAAAGCCACTTGAAATAAAAATTCAAGGCAAAATTCAGTTAACAAATCCTATGTAAACTGAGAATAAATAAGAGGAGTGCTGTAAACAGTCTGCCTACCTCTTAATGTGATATAAATTTGGGTGCATGTCTGCATCAAGGACAAGTGAGAACTGCTTCAGGTAAGTGAAATCTGGTAAGTGAAACTAGCAAAAAACAAAAAGGTGGTTAAGAGTTACCAATACTAATAGCTTCCAATAAATGGGTTAGTTTCAATAATTTGAAAGATAGGTTATCTATCTGGATTTTCAGTATTTGCTCCCTTGCCAATGAAGCTTTGCACTTCAGGACACTAAGTCCTGAACATTTTTCAAGCCAAAAATTTTCTCCAACAATCACCCTTTCCCCAGATAATTAGCTCCTCCACTCCTTGAATGTTAGAGAAAATGTTAGGGAAAGAAACAAATAAAGCAGGAGGAAGAGACTGAGTCGATGACCAAGTCTTAAAGCATCAAAAGTTCTGTGTGGAAATACAAAGGCTGTATGTGCAAAAAAAATTTAATAACATCCACACCAGTCTATTTATAGTCTTTCCATCAGAGGATGGTTGCAAAAATTGAATATAAATTAGTGTTTACAAGTTTAATTATAACTTTTAGAAGAACAAGAAATTATAGTCATATGTGTACAGCATCATCTTTCTTACGTGAAAAAAATCAATTATGAAAAATGACTGAAGCATTATTTCTGCTGAAGAGTTTCTGCCCTCTGTATTCAGTATGGTGTGATACCCTCCTTGCTTTCATCTTGGTTTGAAATTCAGCAGTAAGATCTAATCTCAACACAGGGAATGAAGATGGAGATGGAGGATCTGTATTGTTGTAGCAGATATTTCAAAGCAAATAGGCAAACTGTAGCTTCTTGCTAAATTTTTCGTTCCTTATTTAGCATTTATACTGTCCCTGGGAACAACATGTGAAATTGGGGATAAATACCAGTATCAGTGACACATCTTGTGAATTTTGCAGAGGAGCCTCCCTGTTTCTCTGTAGGAATAGTGAGGAGACCTCCATAGCATGAAGATTGTGAAAGCCTCCTTTTTACACCTGAGTATGTTGAGAGGCTGAAAACAACACCTTAAAAACTGCTTTCTAAAGCTCCTGTGTTTTGAAAGCTTTGGACAATAATGCAGCCTTCAGTACTTCACAGCTGAGTAGGGAATGGCACAGGACGGCCTCAGAGCAACCCATGGGTGAGGAGAGGTGCTGTGTTTGAATCCTTGCCTCTGGAGATCGCAGGACTCGCTCTGTACTGGGGTCTGGTGCCTCTGCACACCTTCATCTGCATTTCTCAGATGTGCCAAGGCAAAGGGAGGCTGAGGACTTTTGAGATAAAAAGCATCCCAAATGCTTTTGTGAGTGCTGCAGAAAGGTCAGAGGATTACAGGCACTGCTAAAGTTCCAAGGTGATGCTGCCATGAGGATGCTAAGACACAGCTGCCAGCTGGAGATACTGAAGTGGTCTGCGAGAGGAGACTTCCCTTCTTCAAGTGTTGCCAGTTTTGCTCTCTATTTGCCCGCTTCTGTCTCCATTTTTTTCTCACATCCCCTTTTCCCAAGTGGTGTGGTGGTTGTAAATCACCGGCTGTACTCATTGGAAACTCCTCTTTCCCTGGAAGGGGATGTAAAGTGTTTGTTTTCTGAGTTGGCTTTCATGGGCTAAGACCAAACCCTTTGGCTCTAGTTCACATCTTTATAGGCTGTTAATATGCCAAGGTGGGGAATTTCAAAAGTGCAACCCAAATCTGTGACCAGTGACTCTTAGGGAATCACTGAAGTTCAGAGAGGACTGAGGCTCACACCACAGGTCTGATCTTGCCCAGCTCCTGTGGACTATGGTGCTTCTCAACACAGTCATCCCATGAAGCCTGTGCCCAAACACTGACAGAAGGAGAAACAACATTCACCACCAAATGCTCACAGACTGGAATCTTATGCTGTCTAAGATCCTTGTATTTTCAAAGAAATCTTAAATAGACAGACAATTAATTTAAAAAAAGAAAAAGAGGAGAGATCACCTTGAGTTTCATCCTCCTCACAGCAGATATAATCATAATGTCTCAGGTCATTAGCTTTGCCTGAGATGATGATCGCTCATTTTAGGAGTGTATAAAATCTATGAGTTGTGATGTGAGGCAACCTGCAACTCTCCATGCATCCTTCTAGAATTCCCTCTGTACTCCTCTATCTCTCTCTAAATCATACCTCCTCTCCTGGGGAATGCTCACCAGAGTTTATCAGATTCAATTACTGCTGTTTCATATCAATGTTCTCATGTGAAATCAGAATACAAATAAGCCAAGGCTACCTCCATACCCCCAAACAATTACAAATGCCAATGATTCACCAGTTATTCATGCCAAACCAATATTTTTCAGTATTTTATAGTTCATGAGTGAAACATTTCAGCATGTTCAGACTGAAATCACTGGCATGCCAGGAGGCATTTGGTGTAGAAGGGCACTCTGCATGGGGACACATGGCATACCCAGCAGCTGTCATGCAATCACATTTACCTTATGGACACTTTTTACTTTTCCAGTAGGTTTGGAGGTGAAGGGTTAATAAAAGTTCTATTTACTTTCAAGAAAGTTTAGAGTTGGATGATAAAGCTAATCCAATTTTTTACTTTACTGTAAGACACACACACACTTTGCCCTACTACTTGCCAGACTTTTCATCTGATGTAATTTTTAAATACACATACAATGAAAAGTTATGTGGTGGTGTTAAAACTTTTTTTTCCTGGTGTGTAGAAAGAATTTAATTCACTATGCATGGATAACCCTTTTGTTTATACTCAGGTTAAGAACAAAGCCAGCTAATAAGCTTTGCTGTCACCTTAAATAAATGGTTTCACAAGATAATAACTCCATGCAGCTACGCCCAAGGGTCATCAGCATTTTTAAAGACTCTTTATTTTCAGAAAAAGAAGACATGCTGTAAAAACCAGCAACACTGTGGGAGAGCTATTAAAAACTGCTATTTTGTTTGGATGTCAAGGTTAAGCGTTACTGAGGACCTGTGGTCACGGAGGCTTTAAGCAGATCCCCCACCCCAAAAAGGGTGTACACCAGCAAGCCTTTCCCCAGCTTGGAGGAAGGCAAGGCTGGAAACTCAGCCTTATCACAAACATATGTCCTAGCTCATCCACCATGTGAAACACCTTGAGCTTGATTGCAGATAATAGTCATAGCCTGTTCAAGCTGACTTGAAATCCTGCTGAAAGGGCAGCTCTGGCTCTCTTGTCTTGTTTCTCTGTGCCTGTTTGTTGCCCAGTGTTTGTATCAGCACTGCCAGATGAGGAAGTTACTCTGAAATGAAAAGGGGTAAGTCTTTTTGTTACAATTCCATATGCTGAGGCCACAGGATCATTAGTCCCAGCTCAAGGGAGCAACTGGAAACCTGCAGTCAGAGGAACAGGAGTGGGAGATGAATTCCTACCCCTTTAGCAGCTCTTTGAGTTAGATCAGTGTAAGCCAATCTGTGAAACCTCAAGTGATCACCTGCTTCTACATATGTGTGTGAGAAACTGTGATGTGTATAAATATATAAATTAGCAACATCTTTCTTTTAATTTTGTTAATGAGATAATTTTGTGTTTTACTTTTGTGATGACGTTTCTCTGGCCTTAAGATGTTTCTTTATCCTTAGCAAAGCACAAATCTCCAGGGACCAGTGAGATTGGGGTAACATAAAATGTGGCAATCCAGGGGCATGGCAAACTTCCTCTGCCAGGCAACACAACTGAGTTTTCTGGGGAGTCAGTAACATTGGGTATTCATTTGAGAAAGATATCTCCTACTAGTGAGTGTCCTCACAGGATGGTGAGGAGGTCACATGAATCACATCATGAATCAAGGATCTCGGTCATCCATGCCTGGGGAGTAAGGGAAGAAAGGGGATCAAAACTACTCATAAGTGGGGTGGGAGGTTGGTGTTTTTTTATATCTCTTATCTAAGATAAAGAGATATTAGGGTGGAATATAATTTGAAAAAGGAGAAACTGTGAAGATGAATTTTGGGAATAACTTCTTGGCTGTGCAGCTTGTACTTCTGAAGGGCAGGTTGAGTAACTGGAGGTGCTTGGTCTGCAGAGCTGCTCTGTGCTCACTGTTCTGCAGAGCACTATCGGAATTAGAAAATATTTTAACTGTTATGACTGGGATTGCTGTATGATGCATCAATTGAGTCCTTTTGAACTCTGGATGCTACATTTGCCCATTAATGTCTGAGAACAATTACCTCATCTCTCCTAAGGGAAGTGGTTGAGGCCCCATCACTGAGCACTAGTAGGGCCTGATTTTCAGAGGCAGTGAGCAACCACCTATCCCGTGAAAGTTGAAGATGGAAAATAAACTGCAGATAACAATCTGGTGCCAGCAGAGGGACAGGATAGCTGTGACCTGTTATGTGTTTTTTTCCATTTCAAACTTCTGGGATTGTGCTATTTGTGTTCACCTGATATGCTAGTAAATATATTAAAAAAAATACTCTGTAATCAACCCACACAGCTCAGTTCCTCTGCCAGTTCCCACACCTTCTTTCCTCAGCCCATTGAAAATGCTTGGTTGAAAAAATCCTATGAAACCACAAGTGAAGTGGATCATCACACCCCTGCAAAGGCTTGGTTGTGGACAATTAATTTCTTTTGGCTAGATTATTCCCAGGGCTTACGCATCTGCCCAAAGGAGGGAAGCAGTAAAATGCATCTCCTACGTAACGCTGAGCAGCAACTACACATTTGGTTTTGGGTGTGGTGTACAGGCCAGAAATCTGTTCTGTACTCATGAGCATGGGCACAGAGGTGATATGGAGACATAGCACTGCTTCTCTGTCTCAGGTGGTGGACAAGAGGAGATGAGTACTGCTCTGTGAGGAGTAGATGCTCCTACTTCCTTTCAGGAAAAGTTTGGAAAGAAAATATGACTCTGAGTAAGTTTATGGGTTTATTTGAAGCCGGACAGATACAAGTATCCTTTTATATCCTACTTAAGGAGCGTGAGATACTGTGAGGTCTAAGGTCCAAATGTTTGTGTAGTGGAAGGTGGATCTCTCTATGGCTGGGCAGGCCAAGACACTGCAGTAACAATGCCCATCCTCCCTTTCCTGCTATGTCCTGGTGAAAAGGCAGGCACACACACTGCAGTGGAAAGGGATAGCATTGAGAAAGTTCAAGTTTTGCTATCTTGAGATGTTCTGGAGTATGTTATTTTTTTTATCTACCAAATGCAATAAAGTCTAAATCCTAACTGTGACTGGATCATTACCTGCGTGTGGAAATGTATCCATGACCCACTGTGTTGCATACGTGTTTGTACATGAGTTGGTTCCCAGAGAAATTATCCTACATATGGAGTCTAAACTTGTCAGTCACTTCAGGATGTGTCCTCTCATTTTCTCAACGACAAAGTCTGATTTTTTTTTTTTCCTCTGGCTATTGTAGCAAAACTATTGTTTTCAGATAATGGAGCCCGAGGCTACATTCTTATTTCCTTTAGAGTAATCGTAAATGAGTTTCTCCTAAATTCTGCTTTTGATAACCAGGGTGGTGTGCTCATACCTCTGTGAAGTGCTGTGTGCTTACTTATTAAGGGACTTTGTTGAGTGCACAGGGATATAAAAAGAATTGTTTTGGTTTCAGTCACTTGGAGGGATCTTGTAGTGGATGGTGTCAACCATTTCAGACAGAGACTGCAGTTCATCCCTGTGCCATGTTGTACTCAGACACAGATCTTTCTCAGTGCTTCAGGTGATTGCAGCTGAAGCACAAAGCTGGCTTTTGATAAATGTGTATGTGGGAGATGCAGCTGCAACACCTATTCTCACTGAGTTATTTCTGGAGTGTGATATGTTTGAAAATACCATTTCTGCAATGCCTTTTAGTTTATTATACAGCTTTATTTTCTGCTCTAATGTGGATAAAGCAATAGTTTGCCACAGGTAGGTATGTACTCAGTATAACCCGCAGATGAGACAGCCTGAGTAATGGTCTCTGGAGTTTTTTGCTCATAAACTTTTAACTCTACTTTGGGTCTGTCAGTCTCATTTCACCATGTAGAAACTATAGCCTAGGTACTGAGCATGGTATGAAAACGAAAAATTTCTGCTAGTAGGTTTTCCTTGATGCATGTCACAGGGAAAAAACAGGAAAGAAATAATACATCCTTAAATTAATCATAATGTTTTTTGTGTTGGGTTGGTTTTATGCTTATTTTTTATCCAGAAGGTATATTGCGAATAAGTAGAAGCAGCCATGACTTATAACTTCTAAAATTTTAACATACAATTTTTAAAAATATCTTGAAATTTTAAAAAATATACTACAATATATATAAAAAAGTTATTTTTTAGTTTGGAATAGCTTTCTTTTATTTTTCCTTTTTTCTCTTTACCCTTGTGACCAGTGAGAGCCTTTTGAAACTTTCCTGCTGGAAATTTGATTGAACTCCTGATCAGCACACCCACACAAATTAAGATCAGAAAAAAAGAAATAACAACTCGGAATGGAATGCTAAAAGAATATGAACTGAATGTTTCACATCAGCAATCTTTGCAAAATCTACTCAAAAGGTTTAGGAAGGTGTTTGATGCGATCTTTGAGTTGTTAACAATGTGTTCAAAAAAGAAAATCAGAGCTATGGTAAACAGAAAAATGTAAATACAGAAAAAGTACTGTAAAAGGGGATGGTGAGGAGAAGAGGACCAGGTCAAATGTAGGTCAGAAAATGTAACTTCAGCATCTCCCAAATTGCTACCCATACTCTATTTGCAAAACATGTAAAGCCACAATGGATTTCCAAGCACAATCCCAACCACTCTTATACTGTGTCAGCATGACAGGCTGACATCTACTCATAAACAGGAGAGAGAGCATGTTAGGTTTACTGTGGTGGGCTTTTGACTGCTTCATAAATACCTTCATAAACAAGATATGCAAACAGGATTCTAAAGAAATTACTCTAAAGTGTGCTCAAACTAGTTGCAAAATTGTACTCCAGGAGTAGCTACTAATGATTCACTGTCAAACTAAGTTGAATTAAATGTGACTCCACTGTGATCTTTCATGGGCCAAGTGCTGTTCAGTATTTTCATTAATGACTTTGCTTATGAAAAACAGAGTCAGTTGGCTGAGTTTGTAGGTCATGCCAGCCAGCTCTTTGAAGGAAAGGATGGAAAATCAGAACAATGATGATACACTAGAGAAGTGATAAAGTAAAGAAGTAAAAGGCCATTCCAGACAAAAAAAAGCAAGAGCAATGGCTCAATATGTTGCACAAATATACAAGTTGCACGAATATGAGGTGGTAAATAACTTACTGGATGGTTGTTTTGTAAAAAGGAGGAATGCAGTGCTGCAGTGGATCACTGGTTATAAATGAGTTGGCAGTGCCATGTTGCTGTGGAAAAATAGATGAGAACGTATAAATAGGTGTGACAGCTGTGAGATAATAACACTGCCCTTCCAGCCTACTCAGCAGAGGAGGGACGAGCTTTACATACAGCAACATGTTTAGCTTTGGACACTGTACTTCTTTTAAAATTAAAAATAAAAAGCCAAACAAAACTGGTTGCCTGGTAGTGCAGCAAGAATGACTGGAGAGCTAGTAAAGATGTTTTATGGAGAAAGTCTGGAAATGCAGGGTTATTTTACAGAAGAATGGTGGCAGTCTTCAAACATGTAAGAAGTTGTGAGGAAAAAGAAAAAATACCTTCTGCTGTTACTAGTGAGACAAAATGAGAAAGAACAAGCCAAAACTCTAATGAATGAAATTTGGGTTACATGTACGTAGGAGATTTGTGATGGTGTGGATAGGAATCCCAGCATGAGACATTTGTTAGACCAGTATCTTGGGGAATTACAGAAGTGCAGACGATCTTTCTTTTGGGTGAGGGATGAACTGGCATCATCTCAGATCTTTTCCAGCTTGGCTTTTTATGACTCTGCAATATGTCATTGTGAATCATGTAAGCATTGATGAAACACGAATGTCTCCACGAAAAAAAAAAATTTCAAGATCTTCTGACCAAGCTACATGCCTTGACAGTTCATAAAGTTGGCTTTTGTAAGGATTTCACTGTTGTATTTGGTCACTTTTTCTATATTTTGCAAGAAATTATAGGCATTTCTTGGACAGAAGAGTAGCATGTGGACAAACTTTTTAAATTCCAATATGTGCAGTATTCAAGCTGGCTGCAGAGGATAAGTGGGAGAACAGCTCACAATGACCTCCTCTGAGTCATGTTTGAGCCTCACCTTTCTAACCTGTTAGGAAGTTGTTTACTGTGTACTGTTTCCCTGCAGGTGAGTGATAATGAAAGTTCAAATGTTAAAAGAAATTGAGAGGTTGTTGTTCTCATTAGATTGTGGGGAGCATTAACCTAGATTGGTCTATACTGCTACACCAGCAGCAGCATGTGCTGCAGATAGCTGCCCTCCTGTCTACAAAAAATACAACCAAAAAATTGCTGTTGTATCACCCATCCTGCTGCAATATCCTAAAATACCTTTCACTCCTGTCTTCAAAATATTTTTGCCAGAAACAGAAGTACAATAATCCTTATACCATTTATATGCACAAAAGAATGCCAGTCTCTAGTTGGTGTTTTTGAGATGTTTATGTACATGCCTGTGTAGACTTGAGCTGAATCAACTTCCTCAATGACATATGAATAGATCCTGAATGCAAATGCATCTGCCAGGTACAAGCAGCTGTGCTGGGATTGTCTTTCCTTTCATTTAGCTGTCATGATGCACTCTCCCTTCTAGTGAAATGCTTTTGCTGAAAGCATTTATTTTAGAAAATAAATATTGTCTATTTGTTAGAAAAAAATTAAATTCTTAACCTTAAAAAATGAAAGGTAATATAGACATTTCTGGTTTGGCAGAAAAGATCATCCCTCCAGTTAATCAGCCTGCCTAGCTGGCTTTTGTTTCATGAAAATTGAAACTTTTCGCCAATTCCATTTTTCTTGTTAACCAGTGGTAGACACCTAGTGAAAGCTAAATATGTGTAATCTGTTTCAAAAGAAACAGAACAAGTTAAAGGAGTTTTGCTATTTGCTTTCTTTCACGTGTAGATCCTCTCTTCTGCAACAGTTTCATTCTCTGGTTTCATTCTCCAGTTGTAGTCTTCAGTTGAATCCTCGGCGAAAGAGAAAAGCTGAGGAAGTTTATCATCAAACTTCAATATCACTATCAACAAAGCAACAGGGAAAGGAGATCTAGCCATCCAAAATGCAGCTGATAGGAACAAAATGCATTAGTGTCGATCTTCTAAACTGAGTGATACCTGCTGTGTAGGAAGGTAGTAACAGAGGGCTGGCTGCAACCTGCTAAGGTCAGTAGTCTGGGGATTGTCTGTAGTGAATGCACAATTTTTCTGTTTGCATGTGGGTTTGGGACACGCAGGATGTGCAATGCCTGTGTTGGGAGAGGCAGCAGACAAACATTGCAGGTCAGCAGCACACTCTGCACAACACTGCAGGAAGAGTGAAAATCCTATGCAAAGAAAGAGCAAGCCTATGCTGGCTGTGGTGTCAGATCAGTTTGTGGCAACAACAGATAAGTGCTAATGACTAATTTACTTACCTCTATTAAGTTAATTCTATTCCCTAGAACAAGGCTCTCTCTACCTTGGAGTTTGGAGAATTCCAGTGCAAAATTAAAAGAGAGACAATGACCCAAGAGTTAACAAGGGGGAAACATCTCACTGCACTTGCCAGACCACAGCAAAATGGATTTGGCACTTGGTACTATCATCCTCAGGTGCGTGAAATGATGTCAGGCTTGGATATATCAAGGAGCAAGGATTGAGCCTCATGCTGCTATCTTCTGAGGATAACTTGCTGTCTTCCTGATGCCTAATAGGAACTGGGATATGCCTAATCAGACCAAACAAAAGATAAAGAGATTAAACTGCACCTTTGGTATGCACTGGTGAGATGACTGGAGAAGATCTCTCACATGCAACAGCTTCATTTCCATGCTTAAATGATTTACTTCTTTATTAAGTCGACTTGAATCAGCATTTCATCCCAGGAAATTAAATGTATGTGGAAGAAGAGTTGGCATCTTGATCACAGGCTATGCTATAGGTGTGGATTTAAATACACAAGCTGCAAAGTTATATATTACTAATGAGGGAAACAGAGCAGAAAAATAATTTTCATGTGCTCACTCTTGGGGGAAAAAAAGTTACAGAAACCCTAAAAGGTCAATGAAAACTGTTTAAAAGATAAAAGAAAGCATAGCTATTACAAATATATAATTTCTTAAAGAACTGCTGTTTCACTTCATGGGTAGACTGTTGATTTCAGCAATGTAGGAAAGGTGGCAGAACGATCTGCTTATAGCTATGATACTCACAGCTTTAAAACTGAATATTTTCATCATTCTGGGAAAAAAACCCTATGGCTTGTGAATGACTCTGTCCTCCCCTCCTTGAGACCAGAAGCAGTCAAGATATTTTGGCATGAAATGTTTTATTTCCAGGAGCTGCTAAGGTAAAATTTTGCTAATGATTGTCTGTAGATTTCAAGGACATTTTAAAATCAGCTCCTGCCTCACCCCTTTTCAACTGCAGGATACAGGGCAAGGTTTGGAGAGATGGTGCTGGAGGTGGCAGTCTTGTTAGGCACTAGCTTTGTGCACCAGGGATGATAGGCTCCATCCAGCAAGAAATTTTAGACATTCTTAACATGAGTTGTGAATTGGAGTTGACTGCTGCAGATGAAAGATCCACATCCCAGTTACTCACTGCTCAGTTATCCAACACCCTCCAAGGTTTTAAATTTCTAACGAAAACACACTTTAATCTTGATTGTTTGGAAAGAGGGCGATTTGTTAACCATGAATCAATAGGATTGCCTCAGCCATGCTTTGAAAGCTTTGTAAAATCACTGTGGCACAGAAACTGGTCACTTCTCCCACTTAGAGTTTTCTCTATTATTTACAGAATCTATGATGTGATATAACTTTTCAGTCTGGATTTAGGTTGAATTTGTCAGTGAAATGAAGATGTCAGGAAAAATAGCAATTAAGAGTCATTCCAAGTTGGTTATGGGAGAAATCTTCACAAACAGCTATTTGTATTCATATAAAGTACCTTAGATTAATATTTATTTAATTATTAGCCGATAACAGATTTACTTTGTTGTTGTAAAGTGAAGTTGTAGAGGCACATGGAGAATTAGTCATCACAACTGATGGAGAAACATTAAACCCTTCCCAGGAGCTGACAAGAAGGGACACAGAGATGCCAGGCAACGCACTTGGATATTTGAGCTTAAAGCAAAAAACATCCCTAAATGGGATTTGTTGGTAACTGAGCACCTTGCAACCATCATCACAGCACCCATCACATAACTGAGCCTGCCTACTGAAGAATAGCATATTTTTCTGGGGGCAGATCTGCACATTGGCACAGGGGAGAACAGGGGCTGTCCCAGGCCACACAGGCAGCACCAGGATGAGGACATTCCTGTGGCTTCTGTTAATCCAATACATTTCTGTCCATCATATAGAAGAATATAGTCTAAACAAAAACCTGGCAGATGGGGGAAATTTTTGAGGTAGTTGAAGCAGTGGAAGAATTTTATAAATAAACATAGGTGAGCAAGTATTTGAGAGGTTTTCCCAAGAAAATAGCAGCAAATCTCTGCTTTTTAAAGGCTGGGAGGAAAGATTTGAGAAAACAAGTGCAGGTCACTGGGGAGCTGCCCAGGAATAACACTAGTATCTCTGTGGCCTTTCCACTGCTTCTGAACAATATCCCAGCAGTGAATCAGTGCCTGGTGGAGGCTGGGCACTTGCTGGTCCCATGGCAGAGTCCCTGTTGGTCACACAAGCTTGTTCCTCTCCCCCAGTGCTTGCTCAGCAATGCTGTGGTTGCTTTGAATCAGGTAGCCAAAAGCAGCTGCAGTTTTTTCCTGCAGTGACTTTGTTTCCCTTGGTTTACAGGCTGTAGTCATACGTGTTCCTGGGGGTGACAAGGCACAGCTTTGGGCAGAAGGCATAGCCAATGGCTTTCTTTCTCAGTCCCTTGTGTTCTGACCCAGCACTTCCTTCCATGTGAGCTGCACAATGCTTGGCTTCTCTGTTGGTGGCTGGTGGCATAACCCAATGGTCACCTTGAAATGTGGCGCTAACCCAAGTGCCTGGGAGGCAACGCTTTGTGCCCCGGTAAGTGTCCCCTCCAACTTCTGCACATAAAAGAGGTAATTTTCTTTATATCTGACATTTTCTCGTCTACCTTACATGTAACTTGGTGAAGTTGCAAAAGGAGTCAGTTTATCTGATTGTATTTGTTTTCCTTCACGCTTCTTTAAAAATAATTAGATGTGATTAGTAATATTTGCTGTAGCCTGGCAATACATATAGCGGCAACAGACGAGATTCAATCTCAGGTGAAACCATCATCCCCAGCTAATGTGTGTGGGAGAGGCATGCAGACAAGATTTGCAGCCCATTTATTCAGTTATGTAATGGCCTTTTAACCAATTTCCATTTATGGTCCCTATTTAGTTTAAGTCACAGAGACTTCATGTCAACCCAAGGCATAACATACATGAGACAACCCAGCCATAAATCAGAGCAGCCTATGGTCTCTGCATTTCTTCTTTAATGAAAAACCAAAATGTCTGTTCCCTGCCCTTTAGAATCAGACTCGAGAAAATAATTAATTTTGGTTGCTGCATAGAACAAACCTGTTCAGGAAGACTAGATCTTCACCCATAATAAGTGAAATAAGAGCTTAGAAACTCCTCCTTTTAAAAACATTTAAACTTATCTTTTGTGTTATTTGTCTTCAATCATGATTGAAAGAGAAAACATGGTGGGGAAAATCAGTCCTGCAGTATAACTTTCAAACTCTTCAAAGTCAGGAGCACTGACAGGCTCTTCTTGCAGTATTTCTATACGCCTCATTAAACGAGGTTGATGTCTAAATTAGGATATTTACTGGACTAAGAAAAACCCTGGTTCTACTGGAAACTAGTCATGACATGAGTTTCAGCAGTGTTTGCTTCTTTAATTATCTTCACTTTAGCACTTCATTCTCTTCTTAACTTTTTCAACCACCATGTACCTAACACTCAGGATGTTTGGTTTTTTTGTTAAGCATGTCAAGGGTGAGTTATTTGAGCTTCAGTGTTGGGAGTCAATGCTTTTCCTTCCATCCCACCCCCCTCTGGGCCCTCACCATAGGCATGAGCCAGAATGCAAACCATGAAGATGAGGTTCTAGGGAGTGTAACCCAAACATTGTGGTGTCCATCAAAGGGATGTTGTACCCCAGCATGGACTGTGCTGGGTTATGCAGTGTGGTTAGGCTCTCTGCAAGGTGCATCTCATACATCTTTCCAAAAAATGAGTAGAAAAAGTGAGTGAGGAACATGGTGATGCTGGCAAAAGCTGTGTCTTTAAGGAAACCATTGTGATGTGCTGGGGCTTCCCCCATGTCAGAGCCAGGTGTGACTCAGGACAGGGTGTAGTGTTGAGGTGCCCTGGGTCATCCTCAGCAACTAAGCTGGGTGAAGGCTTTTGTGGAACCAGGCTGGCCACAAAATTAGCGCAGCTGTTCTGCTGAACTGCCTGTGCACAGCGCTCAGTGCAGCAGAAATCCATCCCCTGTGGTTTCTCACCTGCTGCCCAGGGCTGTTGTAGCTCCTTAATTAGCAGGGTTCACCTCTTACATCATTAGGTGGATCTCTGTTTTAAGGGTGATGTTGTTTCTGGTGTTTGGACTGGCTTGCACAATTTTGCATGGTGCTGCTTGTCACCGTGAGCACACAAACTGAAAGCTCTGATCAGATCTCTTGCCTCTGTACTGGGCAATGACAGACACATGGACATTTAAGCACCCAGCACCCATCTTGTCAAGGGAGACAACCTCTGTGATAGGAGAGTGTGCCAGGTGGGCATGCAGATGTGCCCAAGGTGGCTTGCACTTACTGTGCTCACGTACTGGTGGCACCTGAACTGTGTGTGTGGCCAACAGCCAAACCTTCCCAGGAAATGGGATACACCTCCAGGCAATCAGCCCGTGCAGCACTCCATGCAACCACAGCTAGGTCTCCAAGCTCGGGGTCTGCCCCCATTGTGCTGCCTCCTGGGCGCCCTTGGGATGCACCCCCAAGGTGCTCCTGGTGCTGGCAGCCAGTGCAGGAAGGAGAGGGTGGCTGTGCTGTGGCACTGCTGAGCCACTGTGCTTCAACACCGATGGCCAGGGCTCAGCCTCTCCTGCTCTCCACCTTTTCACTGTGGTGCACCCCACATTCTTTTTAAAAATATTTCTTCCTTGTTACAGGGGACACATTAAACCACAGTAGGCCATAGGATGGATGTTAAGGTTCTGCCAGCTGAGTGATTAATTCTGTGGGTGCCTCCCTTTTAGCTAGAGGCAGAGATGGGGATGGAGGTCAGTCCTGTGCTGAAGGTCTCTGGACAGGTGCTCCCAGGAAGCCAAAATGCTGCCTGGTCTGTCTGCCTGGGGGAGGGCAAGTCCCTTCCAGGGCATTTCTCAGGGAAGTGAGCTCTGGTGGAAAAACACAGATCTTCAAATTCCAAACTCCTAATATTTCAGCCTAAGAGGCTGATTCCCCCTTCTGTTGGGTTAAGAGCATGCTGCAGAGGGAGAGTGGAACTGCTGTGCCTATTCCTGTGTTAATGAAGACAGACTGTACCCTATATTTCTTCTCTGTATTGACTTTATCGGATTGAAATCTGATGGGTCTGGTATATTTGTGAGAGCCTTGTGTGCATTGTTCTGGTGTTTGGTTTTGATAAAACGTGGTATTGTACTTGATGTTCTTTAGCTACGTCAAACCTTGCTTCATGGCTAATGCATGGCATCAGTCCATACCACAAGTTGTGCAATGCTTTACAGCAAAAATATTGATGCTTCTTGGGGATTAAGAGTGTTATTTCAGTGTAAGTTCAATTGAAGAGGAAAAGACAGAATTGAGGGAAGGATGATTTCACTGCAAAATTAGTTTTGGTGAATTGGTTAAAAGAACAATCGCAGTTTCCTTTACTCATTCAAGTATTATGTATTCATCTGTTTCTGAAAGCAAACTTTTTTTTTCCTTTTTGATTTTAGTTTTAAGCTGAAACAGAAGAGTAATGATAAAAAACCAAAAAGGTTAAAGTTTTGTCTGGAGTTCTTCAGAAAACTCATCTAACCCAGGCTGGGGGAGAGAACTATGAAAGATTTTACAGTATCTGGTCTCTTTCCCAGTCAATATTTCCAGTAAAGTACCAAGAACTGTGAGAGTTCAAGCTAGTAATGTTTCTTGTATCTGACCAAATTCCTATAATTCTGCTGAAAAGAATGAGGTGTCAGCAGAGGTAGATTTGGTCCATTCTGCACAGAGCATTCTGGGAAGCTCTGATGGGAACTGAATACTTATGGCCTCTGTGGTTATATCTGAGCTGCTAAATTGAACAGTGAAGAAACACTCCTTGCTCGATTGTTTATGCCATCACACTTTCACAACATGCCTGGCACACTTTTCCAGCAGTTCCCAGCATGTTTTAGGATGGGCTGCTCCCTGCTAGAAGTCTGCATGGAGAGAGGCAGCCCAATGGTCTGGGGGACTGCAAGGTTCAGTTTGCCTGCAGCGACATCGTGACAGGATCTGCAAACTGTCACCCCTACAGAAGCAGGGGTGACAAAACCACCCAACCCTTTGGGCACCCCAGGCTGAAGGCTGCCTGCTTAGCTGAGCCCTTGGTGAGCTTGCAGAGCTGTGGGTTTTGCCTTTATGATGAGATTTTTCCCCTGCCAAGTAGATAGCTCCTTGTCCTAGCAGTGAATTTATTCTGCTCCTTCTTTTTCCCCCCCTTATAAGGAGGCCCCAATAGTCTGGAGGACAAGGACCAGTGTGGATTTAATTGTGCTGTTTACAGAAGTGCCACCTCCATTTCTCCAGGTAGCAGCAAGCTAATTCTCTCACATCCAGCCTTTGGACTCTGATTCATGAGCCCTGTGCATGCATGCTGGGCTGATAAAAGAGATTAGCAGCCTGATGGGCTGCCACACCTGTCTGTCTGTTATTGCCCTGCAACAGGGGCAGAGAAAAGGCAGAGTGTCAGCTTTGTACGCTCTCCAGGTCATATGCTGATAAAGACAAACAAGCTGCTTTTTTGCTTTTGTTTTATGCTACTCTGCCTTAAGACAGTGTGTGGCAGTGACACATGACTCTTCAAACAAAGAAAAAAAAAGGTTTTAAAATTTTATTTCCAGCATAAATTCTTTGAGACTTGTTCTGCCTTTTTTTTTTCCCCACAAAGCCCAGTCTCTACTAAGACTGGCAGATTGTTACTAGGACTGCTGCTATTAACCACAAGAATAATAACAGCAGTGAGTGCCTACATGAACCAGATAATGAGTTTATTAGATGCCACAAACACTTTTTATCATGCAATGAAAACATTTATGTCATATAGCCTAAATGCCTTGACTCCAGCTAAAACCCAGACCACTGGCTTTCTTCCAGAGTATCTGTGACTATCCACATAGCAATTCTGGGGTCAGTGTTGCATGTTCAGAGCCAGGCTGTCTGAATCCAGAAGGTCAGAGAAGGATGTTCCACGCTTATGCAATGATTTACTCCAGCAGAATCTCTCCATCCTGCTCTAAACCCAGCACTCATACATATTACAGGGATCTCTACCCACTGAAGTTTGCATGTGGTGTTTTTGCATATTAAATTCCCAAGTCCTCGGGTCATCATTTGCATGGTGTATCTTCCACTCTTGGGCTGATGATGTTGCAGTATAAAAACACTGAGGCTAATTGTTCTACTATTACAAAGATCTCTTGAAACAAAGCAGGTCTGGAGGATAATGCAGAGCAGGTGTTTAGAAAACAGGATGTTCTCTTGTCCAGTGACAGGCACCACATGAAACCACAGATACTGTCCTTGGTATTGGCTACATTTGTCTCTAGGGGTTTCAAACCTTCACAGAATGAGAGGCAGCATAGACAACCTCCACAAGTATCTTCCACATCTAATCCCATAAGCATAACATTAATTTATGTTTTGCATAACTAGGCATGTTTTTCTGGAAGTAGGTCTGCCTTTATTTTATTTACACTGTGTTACAGCTGTTAGTACATTCAAGGACATAGATTCAAAACTGCATTTAATTTCTGTGAATAAGTCATCTGGAGCAGATGAAGGAAGGAAATCCTGCAAAGTCCCATAAAAATATTTTCAAGTCATACATAAATAATTTTTTACTAGGATGTTATAATTCACCCTAATGATCTTTACAGAGGGATTTTGCTGTAGCAGAGCTGCATATGGGCTTTAAGGTTTTTACAGGAAGGTTAGACATTAAATTCCACAAAATTTCCATGAAGAAAATGAGAATATATGCTTTTATTATGACTATTTTTTCCTCAGGCTATAAAAAGAGAAACAAAACTTTAGCCAGTGAAAGAAGAGAAAGCTGAACATCACATTGCAGATTCCTTGCAAAATCTATCTCTTTTTTTTTTTTTTCTGTTTAGCTGCAAGTCTTGATTGGTGGCAAAGAAAAGTGAGTAAGGCTGCAGTGGAGCCAGACATAGCAGCAACCCTGTAAAGGGCCACTCCATTTTTGAAGGTAATTTCCATATTCACATGATACAAAGAATTTTTTCAAATACTTTGTTTTGTTCCTGGAAACTCTAGAGTTGTAATCAAAATAGAACAATAGATATTTTACTATAAATTATTAATGAAATACTGAAGCAAAAAAATGAGGTGGAAAATGACTGTAAATAACAATGTGAAGGGGGTTTAGAGGTAGGGGTTGGGGTTTTTTCTGGTTCTTTTATAAAATATCTTATTTTTCTTCTTCAATATGAGTAGCATAGGATGAAGGAAAACCTTAGTAAAACACAGTAATTCCAAAAGTGATCCTGAAGAAGCTGTTACATTATTTTACCCTGAAAGAAAAACTGTTTTAAGCTAGCCTGTGAAATTTGCTGGTTGACTGAGGTGGACATTCCAGGAAAATCCTTCCAATATAATATCTAAATATTTCAACTGCAAACCCAGTGGCAACTGTAGCAATATCCAATCACAGCACTCAATAGTCAAACAACATTATTTTATGGCAAATACCTTTGATAGCAATTTGCTGGGGTTTTTTATGTTTAATTTAAAGCAGGCTCATAATATAGCGTCCTATAATGGTATGACTCCTTGTAATATATATTTATATACTGTACCTCATCAGTTAAAAAAAAATCCCACAAAGCAAAACAGTCATGCTTAGCAGCAGAAAGTTCAGGGGAAATTAAAATAAAATAAAAAGCCTAAATGACATGTAAACAAGCACTTATCTCTTATCCAGCTGTGATGCCCAGATGAACAAACAAGAATTAGTGTGAGCTTTTTTTTTGTTAACAGATCATTCCTTAGAAATATATATGTTTGGTTCATTATGAGCTTGTGAGCTGTAATTAGGGATTTTCTAGGTGCTGTGCAATGAGGTGGTAATTTATAGTTTTGTAGTGGCTCTCACGTTAACCCCCCCCCCCCACGTACATGTGCTTTCAGTGCACTCAGTATTAGCAGCTAACTAATGAAGAGAATGGGCTGGAATTACTGCATGTGAAGAGTTAATGAAGAGTTTTTAATACCCTTTATGATTGTAATTTAGTGTACTGCACAATTACAAACCTGGGAAGAGTAGAGCTTTCAGCCTGATCAGAGGATAATATGGTGGATCATTTCTCTTTTATAAAGGCCTGCTGATTTAGCATTCTTTGCTTGATAGAGTTGATCTCCATAAAAATACATGGTAAGAGCTAGGTAGAAATAATAACTAATTGCAGAAGGCATTTGGGATATGCATTTGCCTTGCATGTATTCATGTCTACCTGCTAACTGCCAGCTAAGAAATTGATGTATGTATACAAATGTGACTTATGTGAATGGGTGAATGGGTTATTTATGTTTTTCAGAAATTTTATAGACATAAATTCAAATATTTATACTAGCTTTAGGAGCACCACAAAGTTAGATTTCTTAATAAATAGCTTGTTTTCTTTCTAGAGATAATGAATCACATTTTATGCTTCTTAACTACCTAGGAGTAGTTCATGAATAGTCAGTCATGCAAAGCTGTCACACTTGGTTAAGTAGCTCAGTCCTGTTTTTACTGCTTCAGTCCTTTATATCTTTAATTACCTTTATTTAGCTGATATGAATCACCCCAGAACACATACTCTCCTAGGCAGCCATACCTCTGCATGTATTCTGCAAAGCACCAATTGAACTTCGGGCTGAAGTGCAAAATACAACAATGTCTCTCTTTTTCTTTGCCATGGTTATGGAAATATTTTCCATAGCTCTTAATCCTTTTATCTGCAGAGAACTTGTTCTTCCCCCCTCCACCATCCTCCATTCACCCCCTGCCCCCCTTTCTTAGACATATTTCACTGCACTGGTATTCTTGCTCATGATTGCCTTCTCATACAGATACACATTTTTGTTTTGTGCAAAGTCCCTCGTGAGAGTATTTCTTCCAGACCTTCACTCCTGGAACAAAGTTTTTTGGATATGCAGCCCAAAACGCTTCCATGAATCCTCCATTTGCTATTGGCTCTGCACTCCCCTGTGCCTGAATCCATTGACTCTAAAACCACCCCACACAGCTGGTCTCTAGCTGACAGCATGAAACTGAGTTTAAGACAACGTTTCACTCAGAAGGGGCTTGATAATTTCAGACATAAACATTGCAGCTGTAATAAATGCCTGAAAAAAGTCACTTGGCAGCCTAAACCTACTCCACTGCTTGGGTACTTGTAATGAAAAAGTGATGATGGGTTAAAGTCATAGTAACTAGAAAAGCCAGTTGATGACTGCCAAACACACTCTCAGGCTAATGTGAATGTCACTTTCCATTTATTTTTTCATAATCCTGCTGTTACAGTGGACAGATTTGTTATAATGGCTAGTGTCTGCAGATTAAATGGGATTAATTCTCCAAAATGAAAGGACTTCATCTTCATGCAAAAAGTTAATTAGGCTCTAAAAATTGTCTTGCAAATCTCCAAAGGAAAGACAGACAAAAAAACCCCCAAAGATAAACTAGCTGGATTATTTCATGATGATAATTTCGTTAGATTTATTACTTCAAATTCTTTCCTCTCTTTTGAATATGTTTTAATGTCTTTTCAAGGACTGCAGCTGATTATGTATACATGAATATAAACAAAGGACTCTTCCCTGTTCATTGCAAGGGGGTTGGACTAGGTGACATTTTAAAGGTCCCAAATAATTCAATGATTCTATTGCTGTAGCTGAAAAGATGAGTTTGTGTCCAGTATTTCTGATTTTTTGATAGGCTTGTGACTAAGGACATGGTATTTTACATTTTTGTTTTGGACTGAGTAATGTGAGGGTTCAGACAAGCTTTCTCTCTCCCTTCTTCCCTGCCCCCTTGAGCTTTTATCTTGTTTTCAAAATTTTCCCTTGAAACTTCCAGCTCATGAGTAATAGGGAAACATCTATAAAAACAACACTTACTGTGAAAATACCTGCTCAGAGATAGCTGCATAATGTCAAACACATCAACAAGTCATTAGCACCCTAACCTTCTGATGCATTGTCTGACATCAGCAATGCCTGCAATCAGACTGGCAGAGGCTGCTGTTCTGGCTGGTCTTGCTTTTTCAAATTCCTCTTTGCATATTCACTGCCAACTGCACAAAACTGATACGCCTTTTTGATGAAACAAAGGAAATATTATTGGACAAACTGCTGATAACAATATGTTGTTATTTGCATATCTAAGTGCTGGCTTGTGAGTAAGCACTGTAGGTCTGGGGATGGGTGGGTTTCTGTTCGAATGACTGAGGCTGTACCTCTGCTTTAGGGAGTTATACTCACCAAGTGTCCTCCCATTGTGTGTACACAGAAAGGTAGGAGCAGCTCTTTCCTGTCCACAGAAACCTTTGCCTACATGTAGGAAAAGCAGTAAGTTTTTACTCTAACGTGATTTTTTTTCTTGATGTTCCATGAATACATTGATAATTTTCATCCCAGAAAGTTACGTGGAATGTTCACAGAGGTTTAACCACGTTTGAAGTTTCTGATACCCAAACTGTGACCTCACTTGAGTGCAGTGTACTGGTTTTTCTAACACAAATATGTTTTTTCCAAGCCTTGGACAATGAAGCTGATGAGATAATTTGTGCCTCAGTCTGAATGTTTTATCTCTTTAACTGGGATATAGTTTTAATGTTTTCCCATTCTTCTTTTCATCCCTACCTACCTGCTTACCTTAATTGCCCTTTACAGTACAGTTCCTCCACAATTTTGGTGATAGACATCAATGTCCCTTCCAGTTCCTCTTGTACTTCCAACACTGGATCTATTCTGGTAAACAAGTTCATAAAGCTGCTCTCTTGCTCGTTGTGCCAGGTACACCACGGCTCATACAGGGTTTTATTCACCTACTGCTTATTTATTCCCTCCAAACTCAAGTATGCACTTGGGAGTCAGCATGGGTAGAACAGCTCCAGGTACCCACCCTTTGAAGGGAAAATCCCAGGTGAAAATCAAAATGCAGCAAACTCTTTATGACCTATGGACCTGTTTCTTGTATAACAGGTGTTTCCAACACTGGAAATTCAGGTGCTTTTTGTGCTGCTCCAGGCTTTGGAGGTGGTCCAAAGGTGCTCTTGGAAGACCCTGGTGAGACAGGTGTATTTTGCATGCCATAAGACAAAGTGTCCCTAGTCCACAGTCTCTCTGAGCTCCATAATTCCCCCTGCCCCCTCCCCCCACCAAAAATGGATCTTCCTTCCAAGCCCTTTGACAGATGAAGACCTTTCTCTAGATACTACAGCTTTCCACCCACTGAAGAGATTAATTTGGAAAATGCTAGCAGTGAGGCCTCACACTGACAAAAACTCTTCTGTCCTGCATTTAGCTGAGCAGGAAGTGCTCCCTGTGCCATCCCTGTGCACAGACAGAGAAGCAGAAGTCCTGTGGCCCTGTCACACCCACTGCACACCTGAGCTGTGGGACTGGGACATGGGGATGATAAGCAGGGGGCAGCCTGTACGTGGGTTTTGCCCTGGTGTGAATTTATATGTGTGTAGCACTGTCTGTAATAAGATTCAAGGGATCAAAATCTCCCTGACACTCAGGTTGTGTGTGCATCCTTTACCACCAGGAAAGCTATCCAAGCAGTGATGTTATTAAGGGTTCTGGGACAGTGGGAGTTGTGCTTATGTTAAAACTTCAAAGCTGTGGAGATGTTACCCTGTGGGACTTTAGGAAGCATAGGAAGGAAGAGAGAAAAGGATAAATAAAGAATGGGGCTGATGGACCTTCTCCTCTATGGTTTTAGTTCATGCAACACCCAGATGTTTCAGTTCTCAAGGTCACTGTAAGAGCCCTTGTGGAAAAATGAGAGCTGGGTTGTGTTAGGAGTGCTGCACAGTAGACACATCCATGGTGAATCTGTGGGAGATGATTCCTGCCCTGGGTCTTACAAAGCTACCCATCTTCTCTTTTTCTATTTAGCATTTTGTCTTTCCAAATGGTCAGGGCAGTTTGGAAGTTTACAAATAGTCCCACAAAGAAGTGAAGGAAGTCAAAGGACAAGACTCTTTAGTAGTGCCATTTTAAAGAATTCTCCTCTCTGCTGTAACTCAAAGTAGGCCATTCATTCTCACTGTGCCCCTGCACGACCTCCTCTGCTAGGGCTATGGGAACGACTGGAATCTGACTTTCCAGAGCTCTGCAGAAGCCACTTCTACAGAGTGCAGCATAGCTAGTGGAGGGTAGGGTATGACAGATCTCACCTGATCTGCTGGCAGGATTGGGTAGGTGATGATGCCCTCTAGTGACTCCCTAAAGAGAAAATGGGATGGAGCAAATAAGGAGAGAATGTTTTTGAGCTGGTCAAGACCTATGCTGATAAAGAATTCAGGGCCCCTGTCTATTTCTTGGTCTGACTGAATGCAATTATTGTATTTAATGCCAGCAGCATTTTAAATTGTTCCAACATGATGAGGCCTTTATGAAATGTTGGGCTTGGTACTGTTGAACTCTTGAGCCCTTTTTGTTAAAGAGTTCTGTTGTACTCTAATGGAGTTTGTATAAAATAAAATATACAGCTATGCTATTCCTCTTTAAATAGGAGAGAACCTTTTATAATACACGGGCTTTGTTTTCATACAAACCTTATTAGTCATACTATGTCTGTTTTCTTGCCACAGAAAATTTAGGTTAAAAAACTTAAAAACTAGTTTATTATCTGCACTCATTTGGTGGACCTTACTTAACTTTTTGAGATGTCTCCACAATTTCCTTATTTTTTTTTCCAGCAGAGTAAAGTGGAATTTGAATCAGGTGTTTTATAAGAACAGTGTTAGTTATGTGGGCAGTGCTTGCTGAATGCAGATGAGTCACTTGTAAGGAGTGTAAGAACAGTGGACATAAAAGGTTGACAACCACCATGTTTGCATTCAGAGTGCTCTGATCCACTCACCCCCTTTGGTACTCCCTCAGTTTTCCATGACCTGATCCATTCTGCAGAGATGTTCTTGAGTCTGTGCAGCTTTTCTTGTTTCCCTTGTAACAGACCATTCCCAAAGATCCTCTTCTGTGAGATCTATCACATATACACATACTACTTAACTTTAATGCTTGAATTACAGCAGAGTTTTGCTATGCCATTTCTCTTGGAAAGAGACCTCTTTTGTGTGTGTATATGTGCATCTTCTCTTATTACTGAAAATATGTCAATGCTAAATAAAAAATTCCAAATCACCTCATGTCCAAAACCTCCAGTAGTTTCCCTTGTCGTTTCACCATGGCTGATCATGGCTTTGTTTTGCCTCAGTCTGAGGTGAAAGGAGTAGAATAATGAGGAGGGGATGATAGCTCTTTGTGCTTGGCAAAGGAGCCACCATCCTGCCCCTTCAGTGCCTTTTATTTGTGCCTGGAATGCGTGAATATGGCCAAACATACAATAAGCAAATGTTATACCTTGTACCAAATCTGCATCCTCTTTGTTTGCTTTACCCCTTGGATCTTCAAATACTCTTTGTGCAGGATCTCCAGGATGAGGGGAGGGCTGTCCTGCTCTGTGGGTTCTGCCCAGCCTCACCATCACCTCTGGACCACCACTGTACCTGTGGGTGATGCATGAGTTTGCAAGGGCTGCATGAGAAACCTGCAGGCAAAATGAGAACCAGGTAGTATTGGTGGGTGAAAAGAGATGCAAAAAAGAGAGAGGACACGTGGGAGAACAGAGGTGATATATTGAAAAATGCAGGGAAAACAAAAGGATGCATTTGCTTTCCAATTTGACCAGGTTTTTGTGTTTCAATGCTCCCAAACCTGGGAAGCAGAGGAGTCATGTTTGCAAGAGATCAGGAGTAACAAGGGCAATAGAGAAGGAGAGAAATACAGAAAGAAAAGTGTGTTGGAAATGGAGCAGATAAAACCCAGGTACATGTCACAACATAGCCCAGCCTTTTATCTTTGCTGTCACTTGCCAAGTGACCATCTGAAATAATCAGAGGGTATTAATTAGATTAACAACAAAAATTCAGTGGGTGGAAAAGTGGGCCAGTCTGCTTGCATTACACATGTCAGCACTGTGACTTCTGTGCTAATTCAAGGTGTCTGTTTTGACAGTTCTTGGTGCTCCCTCAAGCTGACAAAAAAGTTCTCTGTGTGGAAAGAGGTGTACTTAATCTGTATTTCACTACTTACAGACCTCAATTAAAAGAGTAAAAAGTGTTCTAGGCCCTGTGTGAAAAGGGCATTATGCCTACAGAACCTCCCATCTGAGAGGATAAAGTGAGAAGTGAAATAGAGGGAGGTGTCTCTATTTGTTTGGTTTTAGAAGTCCTCAAGTAAGACTGTCAGTTATCAAGGTTAATCTTATTCTTTGATCACGCTCTTTTTTTCATGTAGTAGCTGTCCTTTTTTAATGTACACAAATGCTTAAAGAAAATGAAAGCCCTACCTTTTTTGTGCTATTATAATTCAAATTGTTTTCTTGGTAACTTTTTGTGCATAGGTTGTTTTTTTATATATAGATAATGTTTTTGAAAACTTGAGTGAGTTCATGCAGTACTGGAGGAGAAGAAAGCAAGCCTGTGCAGGTGAATTTGAAAGAGCAGGTCTCTTTAGGACATGTGATGTACAAGCTTAGAACTGTATGACATGGTTTTACTGTTCTGTCTGCACTTGTGGGAATCCCTTCAGCTATCACTCACTCTGCCTGACTCGCTCCTGTGGAAGTGCTCTTCAAGGATGTGCCTCACCATCATCAGAGGACAGTTTCAATATATTTGTTGTTTTTCTGCATTAGCAGTACAGATGGTGCAGGATGTTACACCTGTGTCCTTACATGGGGTGAGGAAGAAAACAGATTTTCTTCTTGTCAGGCAGGGTGATGGAGAAGCAAAAAGACTTTCCTAGATATACATTGAATATTGGAGTGGGATTGATACCAGAACTGGAGAATGCCTCACTGCTATGTCCCTTTAGTTTACCAGGGGAAAAAATAAAAATCATGGAATGAATTAATAAATAACTTCTATTAGGAACTGTTGAGGGATGTGTTACTCATTTACCTTATCCCAGTATAAGGGTTTACCATGAACCTGGAAAATTTTATTTCTGAGTGTGTACAGTCCCTGTATGTTGATGTATTGGGGTTTTTGTTGTTTCTTCAATATCAAGTAATAATCTTTGGAACTGTGGTTTTAAAAGTACCTCTGTGCATGTACTCAAACCACAGGGCTTCCAAATTTATGCTTTTTTCTTCATGAGGTGTCTGAAAAGCTGAACAGATAAGGAAACTTATCATATTTTCAAGGGAATCAATACTTCCAAGTGAATGGACGGCTCTTACATTTAAGCAAGTTGTTCTTTGATATTGTTGGTATATCACAGACAGACTGACAGGAATAGGTCTCTACAGGTAGAACTGAGAGCAGGGTTTGGCTGCAAAGCCTGGATGACTGGGAAGGGTACACAGGAGGGCAAGGACCTGTGTTGTAATTGCATAACTGACAGTTGAAAAAAGACTGCTTTCAATTATGAGCTAAAAAGTGCACAAGAAACACAGATAGAGATTCCTTTAATCCTACACTTTCAGTCACATGATGGGACAGGACCACACTTCGAGGCAATCTGATTTTCTTCCTATAGATTTAGCATTCTTCCACAATTCCCTAAGTGCTGTGGAATGTTGGTAATAACAACCAGGGCATTATCACTACATCTGGGTTGTACAGGACTAGAATAGTTTGCATTTCTTTAGTCTCATTTACCATGGGCAATTTAGATGTAACCTGACTGGTGAACCTACATGATTAATATTCCTTTTTTTAGGCATGAAGAAATTGAGATGAACTCTGCTGGTATTTTTTTCCTCCATTCTGTACAGACTAGAAAAGTCTGAGATTGGAACACATCCTGAAAGGGTTAATTGCTTTAACCCCTAAAGTATATCTACAGCTTGCACAAAAATCTTCATTCTCAGCGTCAGGGTCTTGGGCATACTCCAAAGAAATTCATAGAAGGAACTTCTTTAATGGTTCTTCTGTGTTCTTTAACACAGAATTTGTTTTATTAGGCTTTCAATATCCATGCATTTCTAAGAAATGCATCAAAAATATATTAATACTGAGAACATGCTCAGTAATCTCCTGTTCCTGAGACCTGCTTTGTGAATGGTTATTTGAGTGGTCAGATCACAGTTCTAACATTCCCTCTAGGGTCTATTTCCATAGCACACAAAATTCATATGCTTCTTAGCTGCTGGTTTTGACTGCACTGTAAGACGGCAAAAGATTTGAACCAAGGCTTACTGAACTAAATCAAAATTTTAATGCTTTTAAAATCTACACAGATTACTTCTAAATACCACTTTATTTTGAGCAAAATATATTAGATCTTTTCAGTAAAGTGTGGATCTTTACTTTCCCAGAACTGACATCTGAGAAATGTGTTGGCATTTCGCTCCTCTGGCAGATCAGGTTTACAATTTAAGGGAAAGTGTGTCGCATGCTGACTACTTTAAAATGCTTCATTATTAATATCTTTTTTTTTCCTGCCAGAGAAACACATGTAATACAACAGAGTGGTTTGGATGGTGATTACCAGACAGTGGTAAACAAAGAACCAAATGTATTAAAGACAGGGGCATCTTGTGTGTGTGCTGGGTTTGTCTGGGATAGAGTTAATTTTCTTCATAGTGGCCTAAGTAGGGCTGTGTTTGGATTTGTGCTGGAAACACTGTTGATAACACAGGGACTCAAGCAGCTGTGTGGGGTTTAGTGGCTGGCTGGCTTTGAATCACAACACTGTGGGTTGAACTCTCTCTGTGAAGTGCTCTTGCAGTGTTAAAGTTCATGTCACAAGAAGCAAAATGACAGTCTCTCCCTTCCATACAAATGTGCAAACAACTAGATAACCTGTGTTGATAGATGGAGAAAAAAATTACATAATTTTTGGGTTTTCTGTTTCCCAGCAGCACAGTTAGCAGTATGCCAAATAGCTCACTATAATTATGACCCCAAAAGTGTAAAATCAGAGTCACAAAGAAGTAGTTGAGAGCTGAAGATCCTGGAGTTATGGATATTTTGTTTTTCCTTCTCCCCTCACTGTTACTCTGAAGGATGTGTACTGAAGTGCCCTGCTCATTGCCCAGGATCTCTCAGCCATCTGATGACCCCTACTAACCTTGGCCAGACTGGAATGATTGTTCAGCCATTTAACTGTGGGAGATAACGTTAGTCCAAGTTCTTGGCCATAGCTCCCCTGTTTCCAGGCTAGTGATGAACCTATCACAGCTGTGGTTTAATGGGCAGAAACAATTAAGTAATTACAAATCAATGAGCTCTGTAACTCTGGTATTACAATAATTACATTTTAAAAGGCACCACTTAGTTACAACTCAGGAATTATTTACAGGCAATAATTAAGGTCAAACTGACTTCCTCCTGTTACACAGAGTACTTGTATGAGCAGCATGTCAAACTATAAATAATTAAAGGCAAACCTAATTGCCTAGTGTAGTGAAGTGTGTCATTATCCTAGAGATTATGCTCTCGTGTCCATCATTGGTTGTATTTTAAAGATAAAATATGTCTTTTTTTAATAAAAATGCAAATTGTCTTAATACGTTACTTTTTGGTTAGAATGGTATAATTTCCTTCAGGGTTTTTTTTACTCAACCCACAGGAAAGGGAATAAAGTAACAGGAAAAAGAGGATGGCATATTCCATGTATGAAGCAATCCTATGAAGAAAGAATAGATGAGAAAAATTAGTGCAATCATTTTACAGGATTATTCCCCACAGTATATTTCCCAGTGCTTTGTCTGGTCTAGTTTGCAAAGATGCAAATTATGTTGGTTTTATTGCTTCCCTTAGGGGAGATTATTCCAGTCTAATAACACTCACAGTTAGGAAATTTTACTGATGTTCAAACTGTTTTTCTTTACCTGACTTTACCCCCATGGCTCCTAGTCATAAATTCCCACAGGCAATTCGGGATAGTTCCTCTCCTTCCTGGGTGTTCTGAGCCAAGCAATACACAAGTATTTCTTTTAATCTGTCACTGAAGTCTCTCCACACGATGGACGCTGCAGCCTTGGAGAGCCTCCGAGCTTGAAGGCAGCCTCTGGTCCCTGCCCTGTGTGCACACAAGAGTCTGTGCCTGCACACACTTGTGTGAGAGATTTGGCTGTTCCCAAGATGCTTACCCCAGACAGGGCCCTCATGGGACCCACTGACCCATCATGCATTCTCTTACAAATGGATTTCTTTTGCAGTTAGAAGAAAAGTCACCTCCAAGGCTGGTAACCTCAAGGAAAGGTGAATCCATAGGCATTGGCACAGTCATAAAGGTGGGGAAGGATCTCAGGAGGTCTCTGGTCTGACCTCCACCACAGAAAATGGCAAATTGAAAGCAGACCATGTTGTAGAATGTTTGCCCAGATGGATCTCAAAAGTTCTCAAAACCCCACATTCCCCAGCCTTTCTCAGTGACTTGGACACTCCATTTTGTCATTGAAATATTTTTTCCTTTGCACGCAATCAGAAACTAATCTTGTACTTAGTAGTCTTCTAGGATTCATGTTATGTTTGAGCAGAAACAGCAGTCAAAAATTGTCTCATGAACTTTGAAAGATAGAAGAGACTCTTCTAGTTTTGGGTCAGCAGGATGTTGTCAAGTTACCCTCCCTCTTTCTTTCCAGTCCACTGACAATTTGTTTAAATGTTAAACCTGGGGGGAAAAAAAGTATTTGCAGTAACATCTTAGCAGAGCATACTTAAAATGCTTGTGTTAAAACTCTTTGAATTTAGTCTTGTAATTATGAGAGTAATTTAATAAAATGTTGATAAATTTCTAATAAAATTTATGTGAAATAAACTTCACATTACATGACCATTGTTGTCACACTGCATTATTTGTATGGAGAGTGGAATTTTCTACCAGGAATATTCTTCCTTCCTGTCATATCAACATCAGATGCCCTTGGTGACACCTCCTAAGGGGATTTGCTTTCAGAGCCTGGTGTACAATAGGCTCTGTCACCAAACTGCCATTCCTGCTCGGTGCTCCTCTGTTTCTCTGCATTCCTACTGCTGAACAGGAACTGAGCCTTTTCCTGCTCCATCTCACTAGTGCAAACCTCCACTGGCACTGGATAATTAAGTCACCTACTGGTTCCCTTCGCTGAAATATATCGCTGTATCTCAGAGTTCTGGCAGACTTGCTTATCACCTGGGAATTGTGCTCCTCCCCGATGCATGTGTTGCTGATAAATGGATAATGTCTATCCTTTTTGCAACAGAAAGTGTAGTGCACATATATTTGCACTTTTGTTTTTAGCTGACAACCTCTATTTCTTGCAGTCTTTTGAAGACCCCTGCCTCTTCTTGCTCTCCTCTATGTCACTCCGAGATGCCATATTGACTGAACTGGGATTATCAGTTCCACAGACTCAGTATTCCAGCTAAAGTCTCACAAACACGGAGAACAGATATTTCATGTGTCTGTCAGGCTGTGCTCTGCTTCACACATCCAAGGGTGATGTCAGTCTCATTTTTTGATTGTGGCAGCATGATCTTGACTCAAGTGTGACCTGGGCTTTGGTAGATTCCCTGCCTTCACGTACTCATTTTTTTTTTAAATGGTCATCCCCTGTTCTCTTTTTATTGAGCTGGACACATTTGTGTAATGTAGCATCTTCCACTTGACCCTTTTTAAAGTTCTGTTTTTCTTCCAGTTTTGTGAATTTTCTTATTGAGAACGACAACGTCAGCACTGTTTTCTGAGACTCTTCTCCATATTTTATTTAGTCTTCAGGGTTTTGTAAACGATAGTTGTAGTGCCTCATACACCAGCAGAATAATTCCACTAAAATCTAAAAGCCACAGTATTTGTAGTGGGGAAAATGGGCATTAGTTTAGGAACAGATGTATCTGTAAAGGCAACAAAATAGAATGCCTGCTTTATAAGTTATTGCAAGGGAAAAATGATATGTCTTTGTGATAAAAAGTTTCCAAAACTCAAGGATGACGTATTTCATGCAGAGGCTGCCTAGGAAACTGTTTCAAAAATAACAAATGAAAGAGTTATGTTCTAAAGCAAATGTGTTTATTTTTCATTTAACAAAATATTGGATTGATAATAAGATTCTTTTGAGGAGATGTACAGATATACATAGAATCCAAAATAATAACTTAGGGATACTGGAATAGCCTTTAGCAAAAATATTTCAAAGGGGACAGCATTTTCAAAAACTTGGCTTTGCCTTAAGAGCCAAATCAACTTACCATGTTCTTAAAGACTTGTGGCACATATGGCTTTGAGCACTTCTGAAAATTTGCCTATGGAGGTGGATCCTGAGCACTTGAAAAAATTATCTTTGAGCTCTTTGGAAAATCTGGCTATATTTTAGACAAATGCCTGTTCTATGATCTCTTGCCCTGTGATATACCAAAGCTTCTCATTGCTGTTTGATGAACTGCTTGCTGACAGATATTTATTCATATTTAGCTGACTTTAAAAAAATAAGGGATGAGGAGAATCCTGGATTTTGTAGAGATGTGGGTAAACTATAGAGGGAAAATAAACCAGCCAGCCAAGTAATCAATGAAATTTCTCAGTCTCTTGGGATAACCCAGAGTTCACGATCCAACTGCAGGCCTGGAGAGACTTTCTCACACTCCAGTCTTTAGTTGCATTGAGGTTTCAAGGTTTTATGAATGTTACTGAGAAGTGTTTGCATAGCCTTTTCCACCAGCAAAGGGGAAGAAAATACAGCAAAACTTAGTGCTGATGCAGAGGATGGTTAGACAGTTTGGAAAGTATTTTACAGGTAAGTACCATAACTAATCCCACTGCAGAATTTTTTTTTCTGATAAAAGAAACAATAAGAGCATGTGTAGTGGGATGTATCCAATATTTCACAAAAAGCTGATTTTACGTATCACCTACAGTGGCTGTATTAATCTAATTTAGTGTAGCAGGCATTTATTAAAGTTTCTGGATTACATTTGTGTTCTCAGGTATACATTTTGACACAACACATCATGCCTATTTTCCATTCTGATAGTGCAAATGTTAAGCTGAGCATCCCATTCCAACCTCCCACCCTCTGAAGAGCATCTAAAGTGAATGTACAGAATACGCATTCCTGTGTATTCAACTGACAAAATCTTGTGGTTTCCCTGCATTTCTGAATATATATCAGACAAAATGTAATCTGGTGCAAATTCAGATTGGATCAGCATGTATATCTTGGTTGGCCTGGAAGTGTCCTGGGTGAAACTGTAAGGTTACCTGCTGTATTATACCCCCAACTGTTACATGAGCAGAGATTGATTCCTGCCAGACTGTCTGGAAGAACACTGTTGAATTCTTTTTCACCCATGTATATTGAAAAGGGCAATTTTTTTTAACATATGCTTCTCTTGCTGTACTCACAGCAAGACTTACTCTTGTTAAATTTATAAGAGTAGTAATTATTTACAGGACTAGGTGGTTAACTTGCTCTTGTTCCAACCACCAGTGCTATCCTGACTAATCAGTATTTGATTCTGCATTCCACCTCTCTAATGACCTTTGAAAATACTTTTTGCTATCTATCAGATAATAGCATATAGTAGCAATTATTTTAGATCTTATGTGGATGATTAATTCTCTGCTCTTCAACATGGTGAGAAGGGTAGACTTCTTCACTGTGTTTCTCAAAATTACACTGAAGTAGTTTCTGAGCAATAGAAGTGGCAGAATTGTGCTATGGGTGCAATGATCCAAGCTACATTATAGAAGACAACATGAATGTTTTGTTTTTAGAAGTTGTTTGCTTATTCCCCATAGCCTCTTTTCAAAGATTATCCAAGAGATACTTAACTATACCAGCAAGGTGAAGATATGATTGCATAATAGATAAGGTTTAGGATGAGTTTTAATCTGTACTGAATCTTCTTACTAAATAATGAATGATATATAGCTGATGGAATAGATACAGGAGAGAAAGAGCAGCTGGTGTTTTGACTGATTCTGTGATACTGTAATTATATGTCTAAATCTGTGCCAGGTGCTTTAACAATTCTAGCTAGGATTTATTTTATGTGGATGTAAATAAATAGAGATTGTGGTTAATTTTCCTGTTTCCTGAAATAAGACTTTATATGTGTCACTGAAAACAATGTGACTGAGACCTGGGAAAAATTGGAGACTGGATTATTTGAACTGTGCAGCAAAAGTAATGGGGTGCTTGAGAGGCTGACTGGGTAGCAAGGGGTGATTTAGAGATGATTTAGCATGTTATTTTAGTCCATCAAAGGGTCTCTATTTCTCTTAGTAAGCACATGAAAGCTAGGAAGTGGCCAAACTTGGAGCATGGTGCAGAAGACTGGAGTGAGCACAGATACATACTGTATGGGTAAGTCATTAATCAATTGAAAAATGTCTTGCAGATTGATGACAGCAGCTAAGCAGCAGGGAATACAGGGTGGGGGGAAATCAAAACAAACAGATTAGATGTAATTAAAGAGCAAGGGAGAAGAGATTTGCATACAAATTTTTTGACTCACCTGCCTGAAAGCTTGACCGGCATCATGCTTCATTAGTTACTGAGCTACACCAGGACTGGGAACCCAAGCAACAAATCTGCTCTGGATTTAAGTGTGTGGTTAAGGGTGAATGGCTGAGTGAAAGTTCCTGACTGGCAGCAGAGAGAGGCTCCTGCCAGGGATGAGGAGCTAATGAATGCACAGCCAAACCTAGAGCAGCATCCAGGGACCCTGGACAGCCAGTGTGAGCGGGGCAAGAAAAGATTTGCAGCTGCCAATAGCACACACATCAGTTTTAGGAGATCCTAGTTATTATATTCTTAAGGGTTTATCTTGATTTAAATCTAGATATTTATTTTAATGCAATATAAGGCAGATAGCATTGGGAATAAAACATTATTACTTACTCCCCAATAACTGTATTTAGCACTGGTTGCTGAAGTAGAACTGAAAGCATAGAAGTAAATAGGAAAGAAACAATCATGTTCAATCCACAATGGATAAGGACTGAGATTTTTTTGTGAAATGTGGGTGGGGTTTTTTTTGGTTTTTTTTTTTTGTGTGTGTGTGTGTGTGTGTGTGAAGTATCCTCAAGCCACACGAGATTATAACAAATCTCATAACATTCCATTTAAGTCTCTATGACAATGGTTATTGTGCAATTTGCATTTCAACATACAGTTATGCTCTCTGGACCTGAGCCCTACTGGAACATGATCAACCTCAGGATAAACAACAAAGAGAGAATATAATTATATGTACTCACAGGAGATGAAAATTAAAACTGTTTTCCAGTTTATAGATGTCAAATGGGCTTGAGTCAATTAGAAAAATCATCTTTCACCATAGGTTACAGCAGTTAATTAATTTTAAAGTGAGGGATGGTCACCTAGTGCAACTTCTTAAGCAGTTGTTCTTCTTTCAGTGATAAGCAAAAGTATTAAATCTTCTCCTGCTGCAGTGCCTAGCAGCAGAAACCAATCCTTGCCAAAACCCATGAAGCCTTATGCCTTATCCTCCTCTAAATCCCTCCTCAAAACCTTCTTCTGCTGTGATGCTCCTGAACCACTCCCATCAGTTAGGCAAGTAGTGAGCTGTAGTGAAGTCTGTCTGCTTCACAACAGTAAAGCAGCCTTTCCAATCCACTCCCACCTTGTTCATCTCTTTCATCCATTGCTTTTATCCTGTCTGATAAGAACCCTGTTAGATCTGTGATGCAGGAACTCTTTCTTATTATTGTTTGCAAAATACCTAATTAAATGGAATCCTTTCATTTGGGGTTTCTAGGTGCAACTATAATATAAACAGTAAATAATAACTTTGTGAGATTATCATTATCTCTAACCCAAAAATCTCAAAATAAGACTTCATTAGTAGGTGATGTGCTCTGCACTGGGGTGCCACAAGAGAATCTCAGGACTGCATAAATCCTGCCCACTAACCTGGAGGAATGTTAATAGATTTGTGGAACTGTGCATGTGTAAGTCTGTACAGCTTGTTCTCAAAACAACATCCAGACTAGGAAATTAGAACAAAAAGTATTTCCATTGTAAGAAATTTTGTAGTATGCAGCAAAATATTCTGTACATACTTAGGTCTGTTTTATTTGTTTTCTGGTTAACCACCTGTGCCCAAAGTGCCTCCCACATTAAGAGAGCTTAGAAGTAAAGTATAATCTGAGATTCCTCACACTGGGGCCATAATAGCATATCTTGTCCTGCTGTGAAAAGTGTTTCATTGCAGAAGTTAAACCTCACAGGAGAGGTTGCAGGTGAAAAGTGCTGGGTCATTTCTGTGTGACTGGGCTTTTAGTATGTCAACATGGCTATGATATTGATAATGAATTCAAAACTGGCAATGAAAATGAATACCCAGGGCATCACGAAGCCAGGAGGAGAACACTATGTCTTTTGAGAAGTCTGTGTAACTGGTCATACCTGTTCTAAAATGAGCACATTCTTTGAAAAGCATTAAAGGAAACTGACCTTACCTTAGTGCCTAATCATAATAAATGACAGACTGAGTTAATTATTACTTGGCAATTCTTTATTTAAACTTTGTACTAAGATTCATTTGCAGTATATTCTTTCATGCAGAACATAAAAGATGTAATTGTGTGCAGAGTGGGAGTGGTGTTTCCCTAGGTCAAGTAAGGAATCATTCCTTTATATATTTGCCCTGTATGAAAAATACATGCATGCTGTACTTGAGTATCCCAGTTTATGGGACTGCTTCTAGTAATTGTTTGCACAAATTGGGGACAGTCACTTTCCTAATGCTTGGGTGTCACTTTTCTTCTTAGACTGGTAGAAGGGAGCAAGATACTGATGTGTTTGCACAGTGCAGTAGAAACTAGGTAAGCCCTTCAACACCCAGTTTTCATCCTTCCCCACCTCATATATCAGTGTTTCTAAATTAGCTGGCCTGATCACTCCATCTCACAGTCTTTTAAAAGTAAAAGTAAGAGACTGGTAAAAAGTCAGGGCCCAGACTTTGCTCCCAGGCTGTTGATTAGCCATCCCCAGGGATAAAACAAAGTAATTTTTGCTGAACCTTTATACTCAGTGGACTGAAGCTGGATGTGTGGAACGAGATGTAAGCAAATAAAAGCAGACATCATGTTGGAAAGCATTAACGGAATTTTCCGAAAATAGTGCGGCACCATGAGAAACGGGGAGTACTAGCAAATAGTCTAGGGTTTTCTTCTGCAAAGTAGGATTCTTCTTTTTATTTAATTGTCCTCTTGCCCCCTCCCCAGCTCTCCCACCCTCCAAATAAAAGCTATACCTCCCTCTGTCTTCCACCTCCCCCCCAAAATAAAAACAAAAGACAACCCTCTAAAAACTCCTGAACCTAATTTCCCTGGAAAGCCATCAGGTTTCTGTCAAAATCAATAGGATCCTGTTGAGATTGAGATAATTCAATGCCAAATGTGTAAATAATTCTCAGCCAGGCATGGAAGAATTCTTCCAGCACGTTGTTCCTCAGATCTCCTACCTTTTTGCCCATCTTTGAGCACTCTTCCTACAGCTCACAACCATATTTTGAGCTGAAAGCCCTTGGCCATTCCCGTCCTTGGGAATGGGTGGCAGTCTGGCAGCATCTCCTTGTGCTTGTTTTTAGCATAGCATGAAGCTTCCCATGCACAAGGAAGGGTGAATGAGCTGAGTCAACATCAACACAGAGGTTCAGAATGAAAGTCAAACCAAATCACTTCAGTCGTGGCTGGCTGAGGTTTGTCAGTAGTATCTTGGCTAGTACAGGTGAATTAGAGAACACCAACAAAATTTATTCATTCAACTTTAGAAGTTTCCACAGAGAGGGAAAAGGAAGAAAAGTAATTGCCTTTGCTCCAGGGGATCAGGAGTGATGTGTTAGCTGCACTGCATACACAGAATTAAGCTGTGAAAGTCATCTCTGGACATCCTATGGGAGACTGGAACCACAAAGCTGCTAACAGACACTTTAATTAGTGCTGAATTTACTAGCCCTTGGGGCAACTTCCTTTAGTAGCCCTTCTCTGCAAATACTTTGGGTTCACCAACTCAGCTCTCTGGTAGTCTGCACTGTGGAGCTCTCATCTCAGAAGGGTCCAAGATGCGTGGCTATATCACAGAGGAAAGAAACTTGTTCTACCAGCGTGGGGAAAATGGATGGTGTGCCACAGAGTGCTCATTGTTTCATCACAGAGCCACTGTTTTTTTTCTGTTATCAAATACTTTTGTAAAGTAAATGTTTTTCTAAGCTATCCAATTTTCTGCCCTTTAGATACTCTTGTTCTAAGTTCTTCACCCAATATTTTTCCTAGTGTTTTCTTCATGTGTGTGTTTCTTAATGTCCTCTTGGCATCTAAAGTCTTTGTCCTATGTGACTTTTTCAGAAGGTTTCCTTTTTTCCTTCTTTCTTTTTTCCCCCTTTTATTCTGTCTTCCATATTCCTCTCCCTTTCCCCTAGTGTTATATTTATTTATTAACTGCAGTTAAGCAGCCTCAGTTGACCACAGCTGACCTACCATGAGGGCATATTATACTGGTCACAATCTACAAAGCATAGCAGAAAGGAATTTTATCTTCTTTTCACAGATAAGGAAAATGTGGCTCTGGCCAGTCAGTGTCTCGACCTAACCCATGGAAGGAAACCAGATGCTTTTGGGGTTGAGATCTTTAGGGCAGAAGAGATTTCAGTGGGAAGGGATCTACCATGATCATCTAGTCTAAGTGCCTGACCCTTTCGGGACCAAAAATTAAAATCTGTTACTCGGGAAAGTGCCTATGTTTTTAGGGAAAATCTCAAATGCCTCTGAAATACAGACAGGTTTGGGGCACTGATGAACTCTTTAGAAAGCCTGTTGCAGTATTTGACCTCTCTCTCAGCAAAGAAATGCTTGCAATATCACGTAAGGGTTTATGTCCCCTGACGCTGTCCTGTCACTCAATACAGAGAACAGATCAGCACTTGTCTCTCACTTCCCCTTCTTAAGAAGCTGTAAAGAGCAAGGAAACCACAGCTCAGCTTCCTTTTCTTCCCAACAGGCAAAGCCAAAGACAGCCTCCTTGCTATAGGACATTCCTTCCAGCCCTTTCATCAGCTTTTTTGTCCTTCTCTGGATACATTTCAGTACTTTGGCATCCTTCTTAAATTGTGAGGCCCAGAACTGTCCACAGTGAGCAAAGTGAGGCTGCACCAAGCTGAATACAGTGGGTTAATCACAACTATTGACCACCTGGGATGCTTTTTGGTGCTCCCCAGGATGGAATTTGACCTCTGGGCTGTCAGGGCACACTGCTGATTCTGCTGAGCTGCTGCCAAACAGCACCCCCAGATCCCTGCTGCTCTCCAGCCACTCTTCTACCTAATTTATATTTGTGCCCAGCATTTCTCCACCCCAGGTGCAGAAACCAGGATTTGTACTTGATAAATCTCATCCCATTAATGGTAGCCTAATGCTCCAATCTATCCAGATCCCTCTGCAAGGCCTCTTATCCTTCAAGCCTGTCAACAGCATCTCCCAGTTTGGTGCTGTCAGCAAACCTGCTGATGATGCATTCAGCTCCTGCATCCAGACCACGGATACAAATATGGAGCAAGACTGAGCCCGGAGCTGAACCCCGAGGAACACTGCTGGTGAGTGGTTGCCAGGCAGATGAAGCCACATTCACTACAACCCTGTGGGCCCTGCTCTTCAGCCAAATCTTGTCCCAGCACACTGTATCTACTCAACCCACAGCTGGGCAACTTGTCCAGAAGGATACTGAGAGGAACAGTATTAGAAGCCTTGGGAAAATCCAGAAACCCCAGACTGTTCATGAGTCCCACTGATGCAAGGCTATCAGCCTTTTTTTTAAACCACACCCTCTCTGTACACTTTCTTCTCTCTTTTGTACTTTTCCAGAGCGAGCAGCACTAACCCCTGGCCGGTTTGCTGAGTGGATACCTTTCCACCCATTCAGTAGCAATGGTCTCAAGTTACAGGATGTTTCATCAAATACAGAACACCTGTATTGCATAACTCAAGCAAGCTGAACAGTACACCCATCTTGAAATAACCCTAGACACACAAGTTAATTGCATAGTTGCTGTGGAAAAAAAAAAGACTCCACTAAAATTAATTATTTAGTAGTAACTATTCAGTGACTCTATCAGCAATGGCAGTAACTTGCATGTTTAACTTAGGATAACTTGTTCAGTGCTTGCTATTTTCCAGTAATCATGTAACTGACTGGTATTTAAACATTTTAAAATGACATTTTGGAAGAATGTTTACACAAAAAATCCAAAGCTAGCACAGCAAGAAAATGTTACTCCCACTACCTCTCTAAATATTACTGACAACTCTTATCATAATTTATTAAAATATAAATGGAAAAAAATAGAGTGAGTATCCTTGTTTAATTTTACCCATGTACTGCTGTAGGGCAATGGGGAAAGGTGCACAACTGGGGGAAAAGGAGGAAGAAAAGAGGTACTTGATTGACATGTACAAATGAAGATCAAACAGTCTTTTTGGTTTTGTTGTCCTTTTGTGTGGCAAGTGATTTGGTTGAGGACAGGTTTTTTGAGTTACATGGTGAAATTTATGCTCTATCTCATTTACAAAGCAAAAGGACTATTGTCCTTTTACTCTGGGTGACATTAACTCTCCAAACCTCAACTTCTAGTTCTGAGAGCAAGATAGAATCAGCTTAATTTAATGGGAGTGGAAATGAAATATCCAATAGATCTAATAATTAGATTTGACTTTTCAAACATGGAAATGAATGTTTGGCTGATAAGAGAGAAGATTTAATCTTTAGGCTTTCTAAAAATTAAAGAAAGAACCATTTTTTGTCAATTGTCTCAGAAGAAGTTTTGAATGAATAGGTTAAAATCAGTGGATTTTAGCATTTATGGTTGCATGTTAACAGAAAAAAACATGTTCATAAGGGCCACCATCAAAATAAAGTAGGGTATGAATAAGAGGTTGTTTATTCAAATCCTAAATGTATGCTTGTATTCCAAGAAAAAAACTTAATTGTATTAAACCTCTTCTTTTAGAATAGAAGACTCCACCAATTATAGTGACACTGTTACATGGGTATAGCAAACTCCCTTCCTTTCATACCACACAAAGGGGCTTTTCTGCTTTTAGTTCAGGTGAATTTAACCCCTTTCAAGTCAGAACAATGCAGCTTTTAACACTGCAACATTACCACATTCACAGAGGCACCATATACCCGTGTTGCTGCATTATCTTGAAAGTGCATTTACTCATTTTTACATGTCAGCAGTTGAATTGGGCCTGAGATAATTTTTCCTGTGTGTCTGGAAGATTGGGATTCAGTGTCTTGGTTGCTAATGTAATACAGAGATCTTGCAGGAATAGTATCTGCTAGAAGTTCACAGCAGCTGTTTTTCCGTCTGTATTTTGTTAAGATGTTTCATTATTAATGGAAATTCTAAGGGAGTTGTTATCCCATATTAACACATAACAAGAGATTTCAATCTATTATTGAGTCATAATAGCTACTGGCATGGTGTTTTTTGAGTAGTAACTGGTTGGAGAGCAACTTCTGGACATGTTCCTGCAGCAACACCCACTCTTCTAGGGAAAAGGATTATCAATGCAAATTACTGGGGTGTGTTTATTAAAGGTTACTAATTTGAAAAATGAAAAATTTGCTGAGATGAATGATTGGACCAAAGCAAGATTGTAAGAAACATGGAAAGCAAAAGAGGTTTTTGTTAAAAGGGTGGCCTGGAATCTGTAATTGCTCATTTCTTTAGATTTATTCTAAAGTGCCTATTCAAACCTCCATTTCAAGATCAAGGACTTTTCTCAAGCTTCTTATGTATTTGTATTAGAGGTAGCTAATCCATAGGTTCTTTTCCTTGTCATCTAAATTTCTTCTAGAACTGCGTACAATAATCCAAAGCCTTGGATAACTAACCACATACATTAAACATAAACCCTTTCAGAAACCAAAATCTTGATATGTCTTCAGAAGGTCAGGCTCTGAATGAAATGTTTCTCATAACTGACTCAGAAAAGAAACTTTTACAATTCCATTTTATATAAATGACACTCATC
Source organism: Cisticola juncidis (assembly GCA_013400215.1). NCBI lineage: Eukaryota > Metazoa > Chordata > Aves > Passeriformes > Cisticolidae > Cisticola > Cisticola juncidis. Next base: position 321,286 of record VXBR01012331.1, on the reverse strand, counting down.
CAAGAATCTCCAGTACAGAGTACACTGTGATTCCTTCTGCTGCTGGAGGGTCTTCATTTCTGCATCTCCCATGACAAAAACTTTGCTGAGTGACAGTACTTTAGCTTCCTTCTCCTACCTCATCTTCCTCTAGCTCAAGCTAAAAAAACCCCAACAAGTAGGACAGAGGTTCAAGCATCTATCTATAAACTAAACACAGAATAGAATTCAAGACTCCCCTGTCCTGAGTAAATGACCTATTGGTTGCTTGAAGTTTCAGAGGTACCCACTGCTATCTCTTTCTGAGCCAGTGAATAATTTCACAGCATTTTCAGCCAAAAGGAATGAGCGTACTCCCACCAAATTAGAAAACTGAAGTTCTAGCTCTTGCCATGAGATGGTAGAAACTTGGTTGTACCTCCTCATTACAAAAGGGTACCAGGTTTTCATAATTCTGAATAACTGCCTTGGATACAACTTGATGGAACTCAAGTTTTTTTCCTCAGGAAAAAAAAAATCTCTGGTTACATTTTATTCAAAGACAGTGCTTAGTCATCCACTTTGGGAATGGATTCTGGGTTGAGATTTCTCCAATAGGAGGAGGCTGCTATTCTGCTCTGTTCAGTCTAACACCCAGATATGGCTCAAGATTAAAGACCTACTGTTGCTCTTGTGTGCTACTGTTTTCTTATTTTACTTCACATATTTAAAAGCTTGCATTTTAAAAATGTAAATTTTATTCTACCTTTGAATACAAATTTTTTACAAGAGAGTTCATTATAGGTATCAGAAATCTACTTCTTTTTTTGGATAGCACTTTCAAGCTATAAATGCTTGGAAGGTGTGTAAGGAAGAACAAAACATTTACAGAGCTTAGGTAAATCACAGAAAAGTCAAACACCTGATATTACTTCTCTGAACAGGAATTGATTACTATCCGACTTGGTAATCACACCTTTTTCTTTGTGCTGGTTTTGGTTGGGATAAAGTTAATTTTCCTCATGGTTGTTGCTGTAAGGCCTGTGTTTTGGATTTGTGCTGGAAACACTGTTGATGACAGAGGGATGTTTTTTGTTATTGCTCAGCACTGTTGCCTTGCCCCTCCCCAGCAGCGAGGAGGCTGGGGGTGCACAAGGAGCTGGGAGGGGACACAGCCCAGACCGCTGACCCCAGCTGACTGAAGACATATTCCATGCCATGTAGTGTCCTGGTCAGCATATTAATATGGGGAAAGAAGGAAGAAGAGGGATACTTTCAGAGGGATGGCATTTTTCTTCTCAAGTCACCATTCCAAGTGATGGACTCCCGCTTTCCTGGGGTAGCTCAACACTGCCCATGGGAAGTGATGAATTAATTTATTGGTTTGCTTTGCTTTGTGTTTAGCTCTTGGTTTACCTATTGGACTGTCTTTATCTGAATGCTTGAATTTTCTTTTTTTCCCCTCCTGATTCTCTTCCCCAGCTCACTGGGGAAGAGTGAGCAAGTGGCTATGTGGGGCTTAGTCTGGGATTAAACCACAACAGGAATTTAGAGCTGCTCTAAGAAGTTAAGCCTTGAAGTTATAGTCTGGAGAAGGATGTTGTGATTTTTTACTGCTCTTGTGCTCTTGAATCTGAGTTGACTAAATAATTTAGGTAATCCCAAGACCCTGTTTGGGTTATAGAAGCTAATTCCCAAGGACATCTGCAAATCCTGAGGAACTGTATCTCCTTGTTGTATCTCCTGCTTCTGAAATCACTGTCTGTGCTCAGCCTCTCAAGGAGGGTGTGCAAGAGTTCTGCAAGGAAGTCTTCAGTTGCTTACATTATTCTTTATCCTGGTGAAATCACCTCTGGCCTGATCTCAGCCTTTTTATTGTTTTAGTCTTTCTAGTCAATATAAAAGGTATTGAAAATGGTAATAATTTTCTCTATAGATAGAATTAGTCCATTTAATTAATTAGTTATATCCAAAAGTACATTTTCAGTGCAGAGGTGGAAAGATGCAAAAATACAACTTATGAAACTATCCTGACTTTAACTTCTCTTGGACAACAGCATTTTAATGATACCTGCTCTATTACTTTTATTTTCTGGGGTTTTAACACTAATTACTTATGGCTTTTAGCATGCCCCTTCCTGTTTATCTGCACCCTGTTCCTCTGTTCAGGAATCTCGTGCTCATGGTGGAATTTTTCTTACCATTTATGAATATTCTCTATTCCTTCTAACTGAAGCAGTTCTCATGTGTGGGCACTTCTATGAAGAAGTCTTTGTAGAACTGTCCCCTGTGTTGTTAGGATCAGTTCTGGATATGGTAAGAGGGAAACAAAAATCGGAGACTGGTAAAGATGGGTAAAGCAGATTGGAATACTGCAGAGCTTTGGAGGATTTCTGGAAAGTAAAGCTCTGAATGGCCTATCATTAATAATAAAGGAAATAATAAAAGTAGTATCAGGATTTTTTTTCCCCAGAGATTGATCCTTCTGATAAATTTCTTCATATCAGTTTCTGCATAGATTTCCAAATGCACAGGAAGATGATAAGGAAAGCTGATGTCTTGCATAATGCTGCTATATGGCATAATGCCACATTTTGGTCTCAGTGTTTCAGCTTGGGAACCTTTAACAAGTTAAACATAGGCTATATTTTATGGTGAGACATTAAATATAGCTGGGATCACTCTTCAGTCCGTTGTCTCCTATGGGAACAGGTTGCAATATATTGTCATTTCAATTTCTTTGGTAATTCATTTTGTGCAATGAGAGTTTCGAGTTACTCCGAGGGTTACACTCAGGTTACACTTATTGTCTACTCCATCAGCCTTTGTTCTCTTCTGGTTTGAATGGAATTAGTTCCTACTTTTCAGTATGGGATAGTTTTGCTTTTGCATTTTCAAAAATTTAGTAGGAATCTGTGCTGTATGAACTACTTGAAATGCCTGGACCGTCTTTTTCATATATAATAGTCTTCCTTACTGAGGACTAGAAGTTTTATATAGGACAATACATCTCAATGTAGGTTACTATACAACCCTTTTATTAAAAATATTTGAATACTCGGGCTACTAGAGCTGTGCTATTTTAATCATGGTTATAGTGAATCATGGTACAATTTTCTAGTAGAGTGGAAGTGTTTTATTAGTGTTTAAACTGAAATGGACAGTGATCATCATGATATTTGTTTAAGAGTGCTTATCTCCTAATGTTGCTACCACTGCTACCAAATGCTTTTTTATTTAGGTGTCTGAGACCTTAATTATATTCTCTCTTCTTGCCTTTCCTACCATTAAATAATTTGTCGTCATAATGTTTGCTCTTCCCTCACTTGAAATGTTATTTCCCTCTAGTGCTATGGCTGGAGGCTTGATAGGCTGAGCTGTCCCTGAGATGCCACTGAGTGGGTTCTCCTTCCTTGGCTGCTTTTCAGAAACAGCAGCTGCCCTCTTGCTCCACCTACACATCTCTTCATATCCCCATTTGTTTTAACCATGGCCATGCAAGCATGAAAGCAGCCCTGGGATTTGTTTTGCCTTTTTTCCCCCTGACAATTGGACTTCTGGGTTCAAAGAACTTACTTATCCAAGCAGAGTAAAAAAACCAAAAAAACCCCAAAAAAAACCACAACAAAAAAACAAACAAACAAACAAAAAAACCCAAAAACCCACAAAAAACCCCCCAAAACAAAAACAAAAACAAACAAACAAACAAACCACCAAAACAAAACAAACAAAACAAAAAAACCCAAAAAAAACCCCTTTCAGATACCACTACAGCACTCTAGTCATAAGCCTCTAAGCATGTTTACCTGGAGGAAGTACTAGGTGGGAAGTGTGACAAATTCTTTACGCTGACAATGAGAATCTCCAAATAAAACTTCAAGCATGCACATGAATTTAAAATGGAAATCAGGAACCACCAGCCCTAAGTATTAATCTGTTCATAAATAGTAGTGGTAGCACCTATTTTTCATGGCTAATTTACTTCCTTTTGAGGCCCTTCTGTTAAACTACTGTGTGGACACTTCTTTATTTATACACAAGTTGAAAAAAAAATACCTGCATTAAGAAATCTCATTGGCTTTGCCTATGTTTTTCATAGGTGTAGTCCTGAATCCCTGTTTTTGTGGTACATGCAATATTTCTGAAGTTATCATAACCTGAAGGCGAGGGCATGAAGTAAAATGATGACCCAAGAAGATGCTGCAGCTTGATTTTGAACACGTGACAGAAGTCATAAAAGGAATAATTTTTTTATTGTATTAATTAAGTTGCAGGGACTGTTAAGTTAAACTTAAAATAACCCTTTTAAAAGTTGTTGAGGATAATGAATTACCCAGGAGGAGTTAGAGCCTGCTGCTGCCAACTAAAGTGCTTGGAGACTTGAGATAGAAGTGAATGATAAGAAGCAGCTTTCATGCATTCAAATAAATTACATGTTGGGCTTGGCTTAATCCTGGCAGCAGAATGATCTCAGGGGTTTTCCCTACATTATCTTGGCCTATGATTATGCAAATATCCTTTTAATGTAGCGACTCCTTAACAGGAAATTAGTCTCATACTTGCTCATATGCTCTTGCAATCAACAGACACTTGCTTGCAAAATCCTACTGTGTCTGAGATACAAAAAGCACATTAACTGTTTTAAGTACCAAAATTTTGCAAACAGACAATAACAGGACATGCCCAGATACGTCAGGGATGTAGCAGATGAATCAGGAAGGAGATGTTTGCTAACACAAAAATATTACTGGGTTTGAAAGTTCAACCCGAATGCAAATGGTACTAAGTTTACATTTGGTTTCAAAGACTGTAAGAAAAAGACCAGAAGGAAAAAAATCTTACAGAAAAGCAGGATTAAAACCGAATAAAACACGGAAATGAGACAAAGCATAAAGACAAAAGAAATGGAATAATTTGTGTTAAGTGCCCAGGAAGCTGCTGAGCCCAGGTAATGCACAGTCATTGACACATATTCTTATTGCAGTGTTCTCAGGAACTGCCCTGAAATGGGACTGTCAAGGTAACCTGCTTTGTCTGGAGAACAGGAACTAAAAAATGACATTATGAAGCAGTTTTCATCTGGAAAGACAGAGAGCTGGTATCTTTTGGGAAGGGAGAAATTTGCATCACAAAAAATGTGCTGTGTTACATTTGGGAGCCTTAATGTACATTCGAGTAAGCAGGACAGCTCAGTTCCTGATTTCTCAAGTTTGTAAATTCCTTCTGGGTGAAATAAGTTATGTAACCTTTTTCTTAGCTACAAGTTTCTAGTATGGAAAAAAATACCAGTTAGGAATTTGATATCAAACTGGGATACAGCAGTGGTAAATTGGCAGGTTGTACTCAAGACCCCCTCTGTTTGTTTTTGTTTTTGTTTTTTCTTCTGGTTGAAACAAAGACAGCTACATGCTTGGAGTTAAGAGGGGAGCCTAACAAAATGAATCCCCTAACTTTCCAATGGGATTTAGGGTAGTATCTGATTCATTCAAGGTCTTTTGAAACTCCCATCAAAGTGAACTGTTCAAGGCATGACCTTAAGGTAACAGTTCAATCAGCCACAAAATCTAGACTTCCAGCTCTTTGTTTTAAATATAAGATATATTCTTTCTTCTATATCCAGTGTATTCTGTTTGTAATAACCAGAAATTACCATCAGAGAAATTGAAGCTAATCTGATACTCATTAAGGAGTGAGAATTTATGCTTAACTGCTTAAATAAATTCTTGTTGATCTGGTTTCTGGAGATCAACCTGTAATTTTATCTGTCATAGATGGGAGAAACTTGCTAGTCCAACAGCACAGCATCTTAAACAACCCAACACACATTTGTAAGTACAGAGAGAGTGTTTGTCAATGCTACTCAGAGTATATGATTTTCCAAGATTGCCCATCCAGACAAACATGCTCAATCCATTTTCTGTACTGAGCATCAGGCAGTCACTGGTTTTCTTTGACTGCTCTAGCAAAAACGAGAGGTCTGAAGCCTATTGAAAAATCTAAAAATTTAATATTTGGAATAGCTTTTGATTTCAGTACATTAAAATACTAAGAAATAGGCAATGGCTGTGGTTCCACTAGAGGTTTCCCCTCCAAAATAATTTTGCAGTGGTCCACTCAGTATATGCCGGAAGTCTTGCACTCTATTTAGCAGAAATACAACCCTGTGCTACCAAGTGAACCAAAAGCCAGGTTTTATTTACCGTCCATTATATGCACCAAAACCTTGAGCAGTACCAGGACAAATGCCTGAGAGTTCTTTTGCAGACTCAGGGACTTAAAAATTCACTCTTTCAAAAATCAGGTCAGGTAGAATTCTTGTGAGTAACATTAAGCCTTTAACCTTAAGCCAACTTGAAATTTAAGCAAATGTCCAGATCCATGAAGGCTCGGATTAGTTGGTAGCAAAGTGCAAACACAGGCTCTTCTACATGCTGTTACAAAAGTCTGTCTCGGCTCAGAGGGCTGTCCTTGGGACAACCTGGCTCTGTAAGGCACAACTTCCATTTCACCTAACAGGCAGGAAGACAAAACCAAACTAAAGCCTGCAAAGGTTCACCTCCCCTTAGAACAAAGCTTAAATACAAATAAGAGGTGACTTGAAATATGAAGTATTTTTAGAGGTTTTTAAAACTATTTTGAAATCAGTATTAGTATCATACTATGTATTTTTTTCTACTCCTCAGTATGAGAATAATCCACCTAGAGTGTTCCAGGGATCTTTCTTCCAATTTGCCATCTTCTGTAAAATAGCAAAAAATTGTTACAGACCTGTTTGCCAAAATGCGCGGCAAGAAAACAATTTAGAAGAAGGCTACTGATTTATTTGTAATGTTCCACGAGTCAGTGGGCTTGCTTTAATGTTAATTTTTAAATTATAACTTCAGAGTTGAAGAGGATGCCAATTGTTCAGGCATTACAGCATTAACAACAGAACATATATTGGCATCATAAATGCTTACGGTAAGTTAGGAGTTGTATCTCTTTAACATTTCAAGATCCTGTATTCTGCAGTTTTATTTCCTTCTTGGAAAGCAAGCAGGATGTTTGCTAGGAAGTTACTTTTATTGAGAAATGTTAGAACTTACTTAGCTTTCTGGATGAGCCATTTACATGGGAATTATGTCATTTTGCCATAAGCCTATCTGGTGATACTAAACCTAGATAATCAGCTTTGATGGAGATCAAGTCTTTGCTGCAAACAGAAAAATACCTAGCTGGCTTATAAACCTACTATTCACATCAGGAAAAGAGATAGACTTAAAAATTATGTGAGTTAAGAAGCTTTGAATCATATGAGACACTTTCCTATTTTGTTCTAGATAATCAAAGCAGAACTGGAAGAGCTTTCTGAGCACTTCAGAAAACAGTAATGATTTCACAGAGTTATGAAGCCACCAGAGTTGTGAAGGCATTAATTTCTTTAATGAGGGTTCATATGAGAACACACAAGAAGGGTGCATTTAACTCATTTTTGAGTCACTGAATGGGACTCTGTATATCTAGGAATCCTGTATGAAAGAACTTAACTACTACTGTAGAAATGTGATGATTTAAGGATTTTAGAAAGGCTACAGAGTGGCAAATTGTAGCTGCATGAGAAAGTGAATATTGTAACTAACACAGCCCCAGAGGAATATATTTGGCAAAAAATACTTTTCCTTATGAGTGTTCTTTTATGGTTTGCCATTATATATGCAAAATAAAAAAACACCAAATGCAAAATGTTCTTTATCCTTACAACACATCAGTATCATGGAATGATACAATTATCACCTATTCTGACATCACCATCAGCAGATATCACACAAAGCTCCTTTTTGCAAAAATCAGGTAGTTTAAATAAAGCGTTAAAGGCCACAATGAAGAGATGGCAACTAGATTTCAAGACTAACTGGATTGTCACATGAAGAAGTATTTTTCTTACTACGTCCACAGGGAAGAAAAGCTAAGAGAATTACAATCTGCTTTCCCTTCAGATCAGTTGCACACCTCAAGTCTTGAACACACTTCAGAAATATTTTATGCTTAAGTGAAGCAGCCTGTCCAAAGTCACTCTCTGGTCCAAAAATAGCATTTTCACACAAGTTCTTACTGCAATCCACACACACTCAGAAGCTGTGGAATCACTGCAAAGTATTTGCCACTGACACACAGGTGTCTAATAATGAAAAAAACATATCAATAAACATACAGCCAATAACCTGCAGTTACTTAGTGATAATGATTATTTCACAATAACCAAGATCCCCCTAAGGGTTAAAGGTTGCACACTGCAGGTACAGAGCTATGTACAAGTGGAAAGGGCAGACAAAACACTGACCTTAATTGTCATCCCCAGGAAAAGGGGGAAGTGGTGTCTGCCATCTCTGGCATCTGCTGTCTCTGGCATCAACCATCTCCTCTTGCCCTGGCTCTGGTTCTCTTTGGACCCACCTTGGACTTGATTTAGTGTTTTTACCAGTGGCTTAGTAGGAAATAATTAAAACATTTTTCCCCCTACTCCTAATAAAACAATAGTTTTATTTTAGGTTGAAGAATTAATTCACCTTATGGAAGTTCAAAGAAAAAAGTGCCATAGATGATGGAAGGGGAAGTGGTGGGAATGCATGGCCCCTAGCAGAAAACAGGGTCAGCTGGCACAGCCTGTCTCAGTTCACCCTCAGGACTGAGGTTTCAATACTCAGTTAGAAAGTTGGTCACTCGAGGCTTACACTGATGCCATCAGGGGACCATTTCAGATTTTGAAAGAAGACACTAAGTGTCATAATTATGTGAGACTGCATTTTAATGAGCAGTTTGATTAAATCTACCTGGGGGGGACTAATCAGAGGTCATAAAAAGCTGTTATTCAAAGTTAAGGAATTTCAAGAGGTAAGACCCAGAGCAGTCCCTCAATAACAACTACAAAATACATACTATAAAATCTTCTCATTATAATGACAATTAGGAAAATTTAAAAATAAATATGCTACAGGCTTAATTAAAAAAAAACAACAAACCAAACATAAACATGAACATGGTATGAAGGAATCAACATTCCAAACAATGCTTTAAACTTTATTTTCTTTTAATTAAGGGGTTGTCCTTACTTTTTTTTTCCCAAAGAATAAAAGCTACAATAACTTTCAGAAATGGAGAGTTATTTCCAGTTAAATGATGTAGCATTAGAACAGGATGAACAAAGGTAAGTTGCTGAAATATAAATTGTTAAGGCACAAAACCAAAATGTGACATTAGCTCTCCAAAGTTTTTCAAAGTATTTTTGCATCTGAATTTTCATCCCTCCTACTTGGCACTCCACGGGACTTGTAAATTGCAATGATTGTTCTTTAGTTGGGGTTTTTTTAACTCTCCTTTTCTTCTTGGGTGCATTTAACAGTTAAAAGTTCCTGCAGACATTTGTCAATCAGCTGAGGATCAGCACCCCCTTCTGGCTTCAAGAGTGTGGGGTGAAAGCTGGAACTCCCATCACCATGTAAGAAACCTGTACAGGAGAAACAAAGTAAAAGCAAAAATATTCTAAAACTTGTCATAATAAATAGGCAAAGGAATATTAATGCCACTACAGTAGCCCAACTTATCCAATTGCAGAGGCTGAGGAGTAATTTGAGAATGGCTCTCATGGGCCATGGTAGCTCTGTGTGGGTGTGGCAGCCAGCGTGTCTTCATCACTGTAGGCAGTGGCAGCACCCTAAGTACCTGCTAAGGCAGAGGCTCACTGACAGCAAATCTGTCCCACTGCTTCCTCCTCTAGGGTGGGCATAAAGGCTGAGGAGCCAAGTCCTTGTCTGTTCTGAGCTCGTGTTGCTTGAGCAAGCATTTGTTATTAGTCTATCCTGTTTAATTACACCACTGCTTTGGTCATGCAATTCTTTTATACTCTCAGTACCGGTACCTTTAAACTCGTATTTTCCAACTCTGCAATGTTATGCTACCACTGTGTTTTGCCATACCAAGCTGTACATTACTTATGTGAGAACTGTTTCAGGTATCCTCCATGTAAAGTACGCCCTGATCATTTTATCTACGGGTTTTAACTTCAAAAATTTCTTATGAAAACTCATCATTGCTACAGTGATAGAAAACAGTGAAAATGTGATTTCCTGCATGAAGGTAAAGAGGTGACACTAATCAGTGAAACTCAAACCAGACAAGTTTCCTGAAGGAAAAAACCAAATCCCCTAAATGCCCCAACCAACCCTCCATATAAGTAGTACCACTGAAATGGTCTGAAATCAAACCTTGATCCTGCAAGCCGAACAAATGTGGGTGTTCAGACATATCTGTACAGATCAGCTCACTATGCTCTGGCCTTTTTAGTCCATTGGCTTTTCTGGAAATGCTTGATATTATTTTGTTTTAAAAAGAAATCACACTCCATGCTGTACATTGGTACTAAATATGCAACAGACAAATCTAGCTATAATACATCTATTTTTTTGTTATTGTTGCATTGTGTGGAAAAGGAGCACTATTTCAGGCACAGATACAACTGCAGTGGTAACGAAGTAGACTGGGGGAAGAGGAGCAATACTGAACTTTCCTGAATGGGAAAGCAGACTGAAATCATGGTGTCATCTGTAGTTTCTCCCTCCAAATAGATCATCCTTACGGATAAATTCACACCTGAATATAAATGTTGTTGACATTTACAAGATCCCATTTTCTCCTGTGGGATGTTTTGAAGGATCTAGCCCGTGCTTCTTCATCTGCACTGCGATATCAAACAAGTAGTCATAACATTCACACCTAAAATAAATAGGAAAAAATGCAATGTAAGTAAAGCTCAAGTCTTACCACGTTTTATGAAAATTAGTATTTTCCTTCCTTAAGATTTTATCACCAATGTGACAGTCTGACTGGACAGCTCTATTATTGTTTATTTCCAGTGCTGTGGAATGGAAAGTGCCATTTTGTGACATAATATTGATTTGATGCATTTCCATCAGCAGATGAGATAAATTAAAAAAATGGGACTAGGGAGGGCTACACAAACAGTACTGGCAGGTGTCATATAAAAGCAGAGATTGCCTGCATGTTTCATATGAGGAGGGACTTGTTGATTTGTCTGAAAGGAAAATGTTGGCAATCCTGCCAGCACTGATACGAAAGGAAAACCAAGCAATAGAATCATGCATGAATGCATTCCCAAAACCTCCCTATACATGCAGTGAAGCCTTAATATTCTGAATCATTGTCCATGCAGGCAGGAAATACACATAGCATTAAGTTCATTAAGATCTTGAGGCAAGAGATAGCATATTCCTGAATTGTACTCACATCGTTTTGGCTTTTTCCCATGTCTCTCCCCATACATAAACACCATGGCGTCTGACCAAGACAGCACAAGAGTCTGGGTATTTTTCCATTGCACGTGCCATTCTCTCCTTGAGATCCTTCTCTTCTGGAGTATTCTCAATAATAGGAACCACTAGGGTATCATCATATCTATAAAAAAAAAGGCATGTTCATGTATTTTAAAAAAAACCCTGTGCTTGGGTGTATCAAGCTTTTCCCTAGGAAAGAGAATATCCTCTGACTGTGTAAAATGTTAAATTCCCAGCACTACATTTTATGCTCTTCTGTTGTGAGTCATGCTGTAGCATAGGAATTCTCAGGAAGATCTCTCACTCCCAGACACATATTAAACTGGCAATACCTGAGCTATACTTGAGGCACAAAAAGAAAACAACACTTTAATCTATTAGGTGTAGCTGTTTATTCCCATATCACTTTGTAGTTAGGTCCCTTTACAACTTTTTCAAACTTTTCATCCTGTACTGGCATCATCTACAAGCTTTACCTCAGATTAAATTATTTAAAAGAATCATATCATGAAGAAGGAAATGAAGCAGTCTGCTGGAGAGCAGAAAGAATTAATTTAGGTAGTCCAGAAAGCCCCTGGAAGATTGTCCTGCTAAGGCATATAAATAGAAGGTAGAGTCAACACAAGAAAAATAAATTCTCTGTGATGGAGTCATTGGTGGGCTACAAGTGATCTTAGGAGAGCCTGAGAATCCCAGTTCCAAAGACAAGATGATGCACGTTACTCAGTGGAACTTGCCTAAGAGTTTCTTCTGAAGGAGGACTGGGATATTTGGCATTGTTTGAGCCTTAATTAACACTAGCAGAAACTTGTTTAAATAGTTTTAATAAGTCCCCAGTTCAGGTTCAGATTTATCATTGAGATCACATAGATATTTCATAAATGGATGCTCGTGGTACTTTCTTTTGTAAAACACAGAAAGAAAGCAATGATAAAAAACCCCAACACCAACAGCTTGTATTTTAAATCAAATACTCAAAAGATAAAGTCTCATCCCTTACAGTTCTCAATGCTGATGCTTTCTCAAGGAAGGCTATAAAAATAGTGAATGAAGAAAGTGAGGTGGTATTTGAAGCTTTACTGTGACTCTTACAATTTCTGATCACTAAAATGACACCTGGAGTGTTTGTTACTAATGAGGCCAAATGAGTTAATGGATTGGCTTCCTAGGTTCTGCTTTCTGCTTGAGCTTGGAAGCTACTATAAATACCATAACTGATTCCTAACCAGGAGCATAAGCTTTATGTAAAGAACTAATACCTCAGAAAGTTCCAGAAGACTTTGAATGAGCTAAATATGTGGGATCTCTTTTTTCTTGAAATATAAGCAGCCTACACTTAGCCAAACCTCGCTGTAAAGTACCTTGTGACAGTCTGACTTTCAAAGCTGTTTACTACTGATCTAATTCTCCTTCTATGGTAATCAAAGGTAAACCTAGTCTGGGATCACTGGAGTCATATTTAGGCCAACATATACCTCTGACTATTCTACCTGTAGCATTTTCCTAGACAGCTTCCAGAAAAGTTTTATGAAACTAGAAACAACATGCAGTCTCTTTTTTGAAAAGTCCCAGTTTGTATTTTGAATCCAAGGTCTCATTTTTCTTTGAATTCAGTGGGGAGACTTGTGTGAGGGAAGTCACTGGAATCAGTCTAGTGTGGATGAACATGTGCTTATGAGCCATATAACCTGGAGCTTTGATTTCTTGAGTTTTTCTGGTAAATTAATACAATGACACAGGAAAACTTGTAGGTGTGGAACCAAAAAAATATAGTGTTTCCTGAATAACGTTTGGAAGTGCTTGAGAGTTCAAAATGCACATAAAAAATGTTGTGGATTTTTTTAAAGCCAGTGTTGTTAGACAATTCAATACAAGGGCTTGTATTTTACCACATTAAAAATGCACATGCTAATGATGATAAGAAAGTAAAGCTGGCAAGTCAACCAAAATGGAATAAAATATGCCTGGTGTAAAATCACATATGGCTTGCTCCCTTGCCAAAGGGCAATAGTTAGATACAAAAATTAACATCAAAAAGTGGAAAGAATTTAGCATTTCAGTTTTGCATCTCCTTGTCACATGTTATATAAATGTTGTTTGCAGATCCCAATTCAACACTCTGTGGGTGGAGACCTCAAAACAAGCCATCACACATAATTTGGAATAACTCAGCACTTACCTCAGAGCTCATCCTTGAAAAGTAATAACATTATCTTTAATGAGCTGTTTATTCTGAATTTTCTTTCAAACTCTGTCAAGTAAATCTGAAATCCTCTACTCTCTTAACATGCCCTAAACTAGCACAGGCAGTGGTATGCAAAGTCCACCCAAGTGTAGTTTGTACGTGCTATCAATCCAACCTGGTGCTGGCTGGCTCCAGTTTCAGCTGAATGTTGTACAGATGTGGTAACATCTCAGGATGTAGCTCTTTATTTGGCTTCTTCCTGTAGCTCAATAGATCACAGCAGCCTTGGCACTACAAGATTTTATCTCAGATCTCTTCCACAAGCTTCAGATCTTACAGAAACAGTGGTGACTCACTCATTCCAGATGTCTTTCTACTTCTTATTCCTAATACTTTGTATTACACACTTTCAAGTATATAACTCAAATGACTTGTATTTATATTGCTGAAAACAAATGATCAAATATCATGCCTCTTTTCCTAAATATAGAGAAGTACCTGTAATAGCCTCCTGAAGTACACTTCTGGATTCCTTTTATCATCTCCTGATGGGTAATAGAGAATTCACTCCCTGGGTAAAGAAGGGTAGCCATAACAGCAGCCTTGGAATGTGTATGGATCACTGCACCTGCCCCTAAGAACAGAAAAAGAAAATGTAGAAATAATTTTAAAATGTGTCTGTTAAGAAAATTTTATTCACGTACTTGATTAATTTCCTCTGATTAGGCATCTTAGCAAATGGTGATCTGCTGTATGAGAGGAAAAAATATACAGCAACCTAAATAAGCTATGAGGCAACTACTCACATACAAGGGAGATAATTATGGATTGTCTTAGGACACTTGTGTTAACTTTGTTCGTGACAAATTCCAGGAGAGACATTACTTGTACATTTCTTTACATTCTGCAATGACTGAGACACTGTTAATTTTATCACAGTTCTGAAGTTATAAAGAATTCCCAATTTGTGAAATGAAAGTTTAAAGCCTCTTATTTTCTTTTTATGTTTTCTTCAATTATCTGCTGATTCCCTGAAAAAATATTCATCATTATCTTATTGTGTCACGATGGAAAGATAGGTAGGCAATAATTATAATCTACTTATAAAGATGCAATGTTGCTATTCCTTGAGTACATATGTAAGCTGCTTGTGCAGGATGACCAGAAGAGACTCCCTAAATCCTTTCTAAAATAACAGATATACATCAAAAACATCAAAACAATATCAAAAGCTTTCTATTACTGTCTACCTGCAAGAGAAGAGTTTCATACTGTTTTCACCTATTTCTAATTTATAACTGTTAATCTCAGCCAATGGATGCAAAAGGATTTAAACTGTAATAGCTAAATTGGCAAAACCACTGATATAAAACTGATGCAATCCCGGGCTTCCCCTGCAACCTACCAATATTCTGCACTAAAAATCAGTGCTGAAAACACGATCACAGGCATAGCTGCAAGAGAAGATTTAACTGCAAGTGATACTGACAGGATGTTACTATGGATTATATGCCACTGTGTATATACACCTTTGCAAATCCATTTATTTTATAGTTTCATGTTTATTTCACTGTAACTTGTATGTATAAGGAATATGGTACTGAACAGCAATTTTGTGAATGTACATATAACTGTTTCATTCACTGCTGAACTGCAAACGTTGCTACATACCTCTCATTGTGTAGGCATTCATAAAAAGAGGTGTGCACTGGCTTTTCTTTAGTTTCTTGTGCAGTGGAGGACCACTGATGTCCTGTTCATTCATGTCACAAACAAACATATCTTCTGGCTGTAGGAAAGAAGAAATTATTTTGATCTGTGATAGTTTCATTTGATATTTGCCCTCAAAAGAGTTTTGTTTTCCCTCTAGGTAAATAAATATATACAAACCATGTATTTAATATAGAATGTGATTTTAACTTTGTAAAAGTGCTGGAATGTTACACATTTATTCTAGCTTCTAATAGTACTTGCTGACATTGTGTAATGGAAATTAATATTAAGTATTTCTTTTCCTCAGACTGATGCCATGCAGATATTTGTAAAACTACAATTTTCTCAGAAAGGAGATAGTGTAGCTCACTAATAACAATAGATCAAAAGGAAAAGTAGCAACTGACTCAAAATAAGAAATGTAGATGTACTTTTCCTTCCCTCCTTAAAAGAACCAACAAAAAACATGAGTTAAAAATAATACATTTAACTTGTAGAACTATTTATGTTTAAACTTTGCTTTTAGTAGCTTTACATGAATATTACCTTTGCATCAATTAGCTATTCGTAATAGTACAAAGAATTGTTCAGGACAGTAATAAAAATTTAATGTTATTTTTAAAATCAGCAGAAAATACAATTGCAGATTTCCTCACTGACTGTGCTAATTCTGTTACTGTGAGCACAGACCAAACCATCGTGGTTATCTTACATACCTCTGCCTGCCTTACTTCTCCACATCCCCAGCAAACACTGCTGTGGGACCCCAGTTTCCTATCAGTGAAGAAACTCCTTTCACTCGTCACTGTATTTATCATCAGATGGATGAGATGACAAATCCTGTCCATGTATTACTCTATTCTGCTGTCATAAAATAGGTATCATTTACTGGTCTCCCCTCCTGTTATATTTTGGGTTTTTTGGAAAGCAGACAGATAGACAAGGTCACCTTTTCAAGGGGAGAGCCCAGTTATTTACTGAGAATATCAAGACAAATATTTGCAATCACTCAAATGAAAACAATCAGCGATGAGGTGTTAATGTCTATTTACGTGGGTAACTTGAAACTGTAGCCAGGCAGGTATAGCCAACCAAGCCTGAGAAAGAATAAAAATGGACTGGAGTAATGCTCCACTCTCACACTGCTTTGTGTTAATTTAAAGCAAGGAGAACATCAAGACTAATCTACACTGGCCATTGAAACACATACCGGCTTGCTGGAGTAGGTAGAAACCATCAGTTGTTTCAGTAGTGTATAACAAGTTTGTAACTTCACAGAAGGAAAAATGAATCTCTAAACAAAGGCACTTTCACTCATCTCAAGGTAGCTCTGAGGTAGAAGTACAGTTTAACACACCTGTATCCTTTCCTTCTGGACTCCTGAAGGAGCGATGTAGATTTCATCCCTAGGATAAGTGGCAGATGAGAAAAGTCAGTAAACACAGCTGGGCAATGACCGTTCCACTGTACAGGCACTCAAGCTCTTGAGCCACTGAAAAGAAAATAGCAAATCTCGACCCTCACCATTTAAAAACTTCCTTGCTCTTTCCATACACTGACAGGTAGATAGTTTTCAAAATAGAACAAAATTGTACAAGGGCAAATAAAATCTCTAACTTGCAGGAGTACAAAACCCTGCTTTCAACTTGACAGATATCTGAAACACATGTAAGAAGTGCACCCTTATTTTTCCAACAAAGAGAAACAGTCTCTCCCTGCAGTAACTCAAACCCCTAGAATTTAGAATAAGAGTAAAAATTAAATGGGAAATTGCACTGATCTGTGACAAGGCAAGTGACAAAACCATTACATAAAAATCCATGAGCTATCTATAAACAGTAATAATTATCTGCAACATTCAACATTGTAAATACTTTCTTTAACTGTGCAGGTTAGGTTTCTAGTGCAGTTCCATGTTTATTTGTGTTGATAAAGAGACAGCACAAATTCAGTGCAATTAAATGACTGAAATTTAAGTAGAAGTGTGTCACTTTTTGCAAGGACTACACGAACAAAAAACTGTAAAAAACTGATTGAAACTAAAATGATTTCAAATGGTATTGCATTATTTTCATTATCAGCAAAAACCCCCCAACTAGATTCTCTCTCTGAATTGCAACCACTATTTGGCTCCAGCAGTCATGTACTAAATTCAGGAGCACAGAGACATCTAGTGAATAATTAGTCAAGTTACAGATACATTTCCTATGAACCATGGGATCTTTGTATTTCTGGACAAGAGTATTGGAGCTGGTGAAGGGTCTGGAGCACAAGGTGAGGATGGTGTCTTCTCCCAGGTAATCAGCGACAGGACAAGAGCAAATTATGTGAATTTGCATCAGGGGAGGTTTAAGTTGTATATTAGAAAAAATGTCTTCACTGAAATAGTTACCAAGCATTGGAATGGGCCCCCAGGAAAGCAGTTGGCTCACCATCTCTGGAAGTTTTTGAAAGACATTTAGGCATGGTGCTTAGGAATGTGGAGAACTTGGCAGTGGTAGGTTTACGGTTGGACACTGATAATATTAAGGATTTTTACCAACCTAAACAATTCTGTGATTTTAATTCTTCCAAAAATAAAACTCTTAAGATGATGTACTATTCACAGCATTAAAATGTCTGTGAAGCACAGAAAAATGTGGCTTTGTCATATTTGTAATTTTTGACATTCATGAATTAACACTGCTGGCATTGGATCAGTTTAGTCTTGATTCATTTGCATGAGCAAGAAGAGAAATCAAGTGGTAAATTCAGTCACTTATGACAATTTTTCTCAAACCAGATTTTTTTATTTTTTAGAACTTAACCAGAAAGAGAAAATCTGATGACAAAATAGTCTTCCAATACAAGATACCTCACAAAGAATTCTACATCCAGTTTTAATATGCTATGCCAAGTCCAAATTGGCTTTTTTTTTTCTTGATAGTTGATATGAACTGCACAGTGAGTAAGGCTGATTAAGATTAGCTGGTAAAAACATTTATATTTGAATCAAATTGCAACTGTTCTTTTACATTTTCCTTTCTAACAATGCCAGGTAAACAAGCTATAGAACTACTAAGGAAAACTATGTTACTGTATTAATGCATTCTCTGATAATGCCATTTGTCTTGCCACAACCATCAGGGGTTGCACTGGAATGATAAAGAAAATAGGCTACATTTAGCTACTGATGACAAATTAGTGCTAGAAAGATCTTCCCACAGACAACTTTAAAAACAAGAATTTGCCCTCTTTTCAGTCATCTCACTATCATTGCTGTTGTTGCTTTGCTTGCAAAATCAAGCAGGGAGGTGAAATGATCAAAGTCCAAACAGCATAAGTATGAGCATTTAGGGTCTTTTGTTCATATATATATTTACAATACATATTTGAATAGCAATGGCTGTTTGTGCATGCATGCAAGTGTATACCAGAAAAATGACAGGTCAGACACTTCCAAGATCATGTCACAGCCTTGTGACTGGGTACAGAACTGCAGGCACTGTGCAAGGCTTTTTGCAGAATGAGGACTTTGTTTCAGTGGCCACAGAGCGGAGCTCTGTTTCCACTGAAAGGATTGGGGATTATGAATAGGCGGGAGACAAGCAAATTAAAACACACAGTGGTGCTTCTTTGTAGGAGATACAGATCAAAAATTATTGCTATTACCTGTTGTGCTTTAATTATATGTAAAGTATTTGTCTCCTTAGAAATTACCTCCAAAGAACAGTAATTTCCTTCTTAACGGAAATATCTGGCCTGTAAAATGTTTAGGGTGAGATTGATCTTATTTAACCACAGGCATTTGAAAGCTGTGTGCCTGATGTAACACATGCTAAATTCCATTCCAATGAAATGAAAAATTGGGAACAAATTGTTCTTTAAGGACAATTCATCTACCTTAAACAAAGGTAGGAAAAGGGGTAGTGGTAAGGTCACTCTGAAGCTGTCTCTCTCCATTGAAGGGTCTGCAATGACTAATTCAGACTATTTATCTCCCTCCTGTATGCTTAAATTTGGCATACTGTTCATTTCCCCCTCTAACTTCTTGCTCACTCTTGACTTGCAAACATTTCTTATGGAACTGAAACGCCCTCACCAAGTACTAAACACAGCCAGCCTCTCTCTCACCACCACATCACTTCTCTTTCATCATTACTTACCCAAGTTTCAAGCTGATTCCTCCACCAGTTCCTGTTACCCAGCCTAAACCATAAAACAGTCTACAAAGCTCTGGGATAAGATTCCTTGGATGTAACCCATCCTAAAAAGAAATTAAATAAATGAATGAAAAACCATCAGAAACACCTCAAACGTAAGAATTCAAGCTCTCAAACTGAGTTTAAAGGATTAGTATTTTCATACTGCAGTATAATGGCCTAATTTATGCTAATGAACTTTAATTACAAAATAATTGCCTGTTTACACAATGCCCTTTATGCTCTGCCAGGGACATCACAAACAAACAAAACTCCAAATAAGGTGCATATCTGACTATCCTTCACAGGAAATCTAAAATTTATTTGAGTGGCCTGTAGATATTACATCAGCAGGATTATGTAATGGATTATTGCACAAAAAAGGGAAAATAAATGCAACTAACATGATCTATTTTTAGAAGGTTGACTAATAGTTTTCCTATTAAATCAGTTTTTCTGTAGGTTTATTTTGCTTTATTTATAACTTTCAGTAGAACAGACTTTACTAGCCAATATATGTATTTAAACAGCACTCAAAAATACCACAGAAAATATATGCAAATTATTTTATGTACTTTACATTCCTACATTTTTAGAACACAAAGTTACTTTACAGGCAGTTTAGTCAGATGGCAAATTGCATTATTTTAGTATTTCTTTAGATGGAAAAAACCCACCTTGTATTTTTTCCATATTCCATTGCTTATTACATTAGTATCCATATCTATACATTAACAAAAGGTATCTCTGGTGTCAGATCTCTACCTACATTACCACAATAAAACAGCTGCTTTTATGGTGTGCCTCTTTTATAGGATTAATTTTTTACTGCAGTATCTAGAAGCTTTAAAAGTTTTTCTTAAATGCCAAATGATTAGCCACTTTACTGCTCACACTGGTCATTAAGCCCATCAAATAACATTTCCAAGAAAAATATTTTGTTTAGCAGCAAGAATCCTCATTAGGGGGAGTATTTTGTCAGCATCCACATAAGAGTGAGAATGCAAGCAAAAGCAGCAAAAATGGTAGGCAGGTGGTTCCTTGGTGCCACTACCTTTGCTGAAATGTTCAGGAAGAAGTGCTTCCAGGTGGTGTTGGACTTGCAGAACTAAGGGTGGGGAGGCAGCATGGAACAGGAACATTAAGCAGTGGTTCTGAGACAGCAGAGTGGGAAGGTGAATTACTGGAGATGGCAGCCTGGGGCACGTTTGACAGTGTTTGGAATCTCCTCCTCTAACCTCATCTTTACAATCTCCAATGACATTGAGTCAAAAGATTTGTTCTCCCTTACCAAAGATCATGGACATGCAGAAGATGGTCTTTCCTTTCACCTCTGTGACAATGTTTTATGTATTACAACAACTCAAACTGCTGCTCTCTTTTAGCTTTGTTTTGGTTTGTTTATGATAAACTAGATTCTTTCCCTCTTTCCTGACATGTTACCTAGGCTGCTGCTACCCCCCATCTCCCTGCTGTCAGTTCTTGCTGGTTTTGAAGCACGGGCTGGTTTCTCCACCAGTGTCACATACAGACTACAGAGGAGTTCTGAGCCTTGTCCGGGCGATGCTTCCACATGCTCAATGTTACCGTGTTTGATGAAGCACAGCACTGCCAGCTCGTGTTCTGGTTGTGATGATACATAAAACCCCAATCAAAGACCAGTTCAAGAAAACCAAAAGAAACCAAACCACAAAACAACCCCAAACAACCCCAGTTAACATAGAAAGAGCCATGAATCCTGTAGATGCAGCCAGACTGACAGCTGGCAAGATTCTGGAAACTGTACTAAATTTTGTAGCATGTTTATACAGGCGCGATAGTTAGGGTTGGAAGTGTTTCGGAGATAATCCAGTGCAATCCCCCTGCCAAGGCAGGGTCACCTAGAGCAGGTGACACAGGAAAGCCTCCAGCTGGGTTTGAAATGTTTCAGAGGGAGACTCCACGGCTCCCTTGAGCAGCCTGTTCCAGTGCTCTGCCAGTCTCAACGCAGAGAAATTCATCCCCGCGTTGAGGTGGAATTCGTGGTTTAGCTTATGGACACTGCTCGTTGCTCCTGCCCGCCAGGACACACTGCCTGCTCACAGTCAACCTGGCATCCACCAATACTCCCCGGACCCCCTCACTCAGCAACTGCGAAGCTGCTGGCCGAGTCCCACTGTTCAAGAGCAGCCTCACCCGCGGTGGCGGGGCGCTCTCGGAGCCCCCGGCCTCGTTACCTGCGCCGCGTCCCCGCCGGCGGCCGCCATGGCGCGGCCAGCGCGGGGTCCTTGCTCG
>VXBR01012331.1:267573-299564 GCA_013400215.1 Cisticola juncidis | reverse complement strand
GAGGCACCTCCATGGCACCCGGGAGCTGCTGGGTGAGTGGCGGGCGGGGGCCGTGCCCTAGGGGTGTCTGCGGGGACCTGCAGCGGAGAGAGGTCTGAGAGGTCGGGCTGGATGTCAGGCACTCCGCAAAGCTCCTCTACAGCTCCCCTGGGCAGCGGAGAGAACATACAGCAGAAGGGTCACGTATGGAGACAAGGACAGGGAGAGAACAGTGCTGTCATTGGCAGAGCAGACTCGGTTTGGGGATACTAATGGAGTTTATTGCCAATCAAAATCAGAGCAGGATAATGCCAAGAGGGAAGCCCCACTCCCCCACCACCTTTCCTTCACCCTGCTCTGCCTCCTTCCTTCAGCTGCGCAGGGAGACGGCAGTGCGGGTTCTGGCCAGTTCATCCCGTGTCGGGAATGCCGCTGCTCAGGCACAGCAGTCGCAGTCCCTCCCCTGCTCCAGCGTGGGCTCCCTCCCGCGGGACACAGTGCTCCAGTCCTCCTCTCTCCCGGGCTGCAGTGCTCCGTGGTGTGGGCGAGCAGCGGGGCTGCGGCGGGGAGAGGCGAGCGGTGCGCGGGGCAGGAACCCGCGGGCAGCCCGGGCTGAGAGCCACCGCTCCGGTGCGCTTGGGATGGGCTCTGGAGGTGCTGGAAGCACATCGGGATGTGCACGGGCTGAGAGGAGACAACTGGGAGAGAGGGGGGAGAGTTAGTAAAGAAAGAATGCCAGAAATTGAAATCTAGAGAGGAAAACAAATGAGGCCTTCAAATATGTAAATATTTTGTTGTGGGCAAGGAAAAGTTCTCACCATTGAAAACAGGAATGTGTTTCTTGGTATAGCTAAGCACTGAAAAAGAAAGTTTTTTATTTGGCTATTTTGGTCTATGTTTGGCAATTCCACCACGTTTCTGTCATCTTACTCTCCTGGTAATGTTTCAAGTAACTGGAGAAGGGTGTGTGATGTGTCTTTTATGCAATTCTATTTGGTTTTTAAATGGAAAAATAGAGTTTATTAATTGAATGCCTAGCATCCTTTCCCTCATAGAAATCAAGGAGTGAGGTTATGACAACGCCCTTTCAAGATGTATTTCTCAGGAGTTTGTTGTTACTCAAGTATCAGGCAGATCATTTACCCTTCCATGTTTTCCTCTGTCTCTAAGAGATGTGGGAAGAGCTGTGGATCCTGAAATGAAATGTGATCTTTCCCTACTTGCTCTAGAAGTTACAACTTGTAAAACATTTATACAATGATGAGGTGCATTGTTATGAGGTCCTGGTGTGATGCTGAGCATGAAACACCTGAACTGTTTGGGGTATAAGAGCATTTACAATAAAGTGAGCCTTGATTAAGAACCTCATGTAATAAAACTCAGTTGTAGTTCAGACACGGTTTAATCATTGTGGTTTAGACCTCAACATTCCCCTCTTTCCAGCACCGATTACCTTTGCTGCTTTGCAGTATGAAAATCTTTTCCCTTGTAAGACCTGCTGTGTGTAATACAGGGAAGTCTATGCCTTTCTGGAAATAAATGTGTTTTGTTTCCAAATTTTATTAGAAAAAGCTTGCTTCTTTCTACATATAATACTATGCAAATGTGATATAATGCAAGATAAGCTACTCCTAAATTGGTCTTATTATTTAACTTCTTAAATAACTCTGTCTACAGTCCTCCAGACAATTTATTGTGTTTTTAATATTGAGAGTACTTAATATATAGCTGGAGTTGGATTACTAAATTTGGACATGCAAATAACTAAAATATTTTAATTCCTTACAGTAAGCTTTAAAGTGCTAGGGTGGATAGATCACAACTTTAACTCACCCAGGCTTTCCTCATTCAACCCTTCCAGTGTATTTACAGCTTTTCAAGGTGGTGTGTATCTTGGTGACACCATTTTTCTTAACTTTATAGTTGCCTCAGCAATTAAAGATGAGAAGTTGTAACTTCTCTGGTAAAATACAGCTTTGTTTGGACATAAAATTCACTTGCGGTTCCTAGTTTGACAATGTACGTTTAAGTAAATTTTATTTTAGTATTACTTTTATTTCTCTGCTTTTCTGTTTCTGAAAAAGCCACTGTTTGAAGTACTGGTTCACGTGGATCTAATTTTTCATGTCTCATGAAAAGTTTTGTTTCTTTCTATGTTTCTGTCCTTGTTTGTGGTAGAGGAAAAGTTGTTCTGCACACTTAAAACAATTCAGAATGGAATTCCTAGTTTGTTGGTCACAGAGAAAGAGGAGAAAGAGAAAATAGAATAGTAACCTCTTTATATTAGAGATGTGTAATTTTTTCCTTTTTTTAATGTTTCATAATCTTATCATTCGTGTTAAGTTGCGGTGCATTTTTAAATTTTCTACTAACTACAGAATGTGTGTAGGAAGTTATGAAATATCTCCTGGTGGGACAGGTTAAAAATGCACTGAATCCCTTCATAGAGAGGGAAGGCAGCAGAAATGTTCCCAGATTCAACTTGAGGATTAAAACATGTCACCAAGAACAAATTCTCTTAAATACACAGCCATACACTGTGATTAAATTAGCAGTTTCTTGTTCATATGAAGTTTGTTTGGGTTCTTTTTAAGTCTTCCTCCTTTTATATTCAGATAATTGATGTGTAATAACACAGTTGCTGTTGATAAAAGAAAAGATCAGTGGGTGGTGACTGGAAGTTCGGAAGTTTTGCTTGCTTATGATTCTAAATTCTAATGTGTCCATAAGCTTAGTCTTGGAGATTCTGTGCAAATTGCCAGAGATTTTTGCTGAGCCGCAATTGCAAAGCAACAATGTTTACTTCCCAAGGTGCTTGTAAGGGCTGCCTGTACAGTGCAACTAACTTGCATTAATGCAGTGATTCCTTTTACTATCCTCTTTTTTAATTTAATGAGGACAAATTATGTTTGGTGAAGGTAATTCTACATTGTAAGGTTGCTTTTCTGTGAGGAGGCACATTTAAGTCTGGTTTTTGTATGTGCGTGGTCATTAGCTAAAAAGCCACTGAAACAGCTCTGAAAGACTCTTGTTTTGGCTGGTGTTCTTCTGTACCTCATGCTGAACCAGGCTCTTAATTGCAACAGCACTGAACTTCTCTAAGCAGGAGCCTCCCTGGGCATAAGCGGTAAATGGATGCACAAGGTCCTGTCTTCTACTTTGTATCCAGTTTTATTTATTTGTTTGTCCATTTCATAGCTACTTGCTGGTGAGTTCCTCTTCTAACTTGAAAGGACCAGAATGGATTGTATGTTTTGTGGTAGTTGCTTATAGCATTGAAGGGAAAATGTTACAGTGGCACAGATTTTTTGTGCCGTTTTATATTTGTGCCAAAGTATGAAGCATGTTCTGAGAAATGGATCAAGTAGCTCTTTATGGAAGAGAGATGTAAACCACCTTGTTTAAAAATTAATTTTTTCCTCATTTAAACTGTGGATTATTTTTACTTTTTTAAATGAGGTCTGTCCACTAGTTCTCAATAATCCTAGATAGTTGTGGGATATGACTTCAAATAATATTTTGATTGTCAAAGTCAGACTAGTCAAGTTAGACTAATGAAATTGCCAACACTTCTTTGCATCCTATAATGTATCATATAATGTATAATGCTTTCTACTTGCTGTTACTGAGAAATTATTTTTGAGTAAATATGTATAGTATAAGACAATTGTGAACTCATACTTTAATTTGTCAATCATACTTCAAATACTACAAAATTTTATTTGGTAAATGAATACAGATAAGCATTCACATACATAACATAGTTCCTTTTTCTGCATATTAGTCCTGGATGAAAAGTTGCATAGAACTTTTTAAAGAAAGTGCATGGAGATAGTTCAGATGGAAATTGTGAGTGTTACAAAGAACGTTGTCTGGATACATTTCTAAACATGACAGTCATGGCTAATATTAAACTGAAACTACCATGGAAAGACTGAGACAAAAAATGTGTATTTGCTCATGCAGTCTTCTGGGAACATCAACCATGCAATTGAGCTTGTTTCCACAAAACTCAAGAGTTTTGGGTAGCATGATCCTGATTGTGTTGTTGTCTTGGGGGCTTTAGGGAATAACTAACTCACTTTCCATTTTTGGTGCATTTTTAAATGTCAGGATCATTGATGGCTGCTTAGACCATTAGAGGTTTGCTACATGTTCCATTTCACATTTTTAAAAAATTATAGAGTGGTTTGGCTTGGAAGGGGCCTTTAAAGGTCATCTAGTCCATTCCCCCTGCAATGAGCACAGACATTTTCAAATAGACCAGGTTGCTCAGAACCCCATCCAACGTGACCTTGAATGCTCCTAGTGAAGGGGCATCCACCACCACTCTGGGCAGCCTGTTTCTGTGTTTCACCTCTGTCATTGTAAAAATCTTCCTTACACCCAGTCTAAAGCCTCCCTCTCAATTCAAACCATTACCTCTTGTTCCATTGCTGTTGGCCCAGTTTAAAAGTCTGTCCCTGTCTCTCTTAAAAGCCCCCTTTAGTAACTGTTGAAAGACTGCAATAAGATCTCCCTGGAACCTTCAGTTCTCCACACTGAACAAGCCCAACTCTCTTGATGTTTCTTCATTCAAGAGGTACTACCTCCCTTATCATTTTTGTGGCTGTTCTCTGGATCCCCTCTAACACATTCATGTCTTTCCTATGCTGAGGATTCAGGAGCTGGAAGCATTTCTCCAGGTGGGATCTTACCAGAGCAGAGAGGCAGAATCACCACTCTTGACTTGCTGGCCACACTGATTTTTGTGTCCCAGGCTATGTTTGCCTTCTGATCTGTGAGCCACAACCTGCCACATGGCAGCTTTTCATCTGCCAGTACCTCTAAGAGACTTGTCACCAATGTCCATGAGGTCATTGACATGATGACCACTACGCTCTGGATCCAGCCCATTCCTCACCCATAAACAGTCACCTGTCAAATCCTTATTTCATCAGTTTACAGAGAACAGTGTTGTAAGTCCAGAGGGGTGACATCTATAGCCCTTCTTTGCTCACTGGTGTAGTCATTCTGACACATAAAGCACTAGGTCAGTCATGCAAGACTTGCCCTTGGTGAAGCTGTTCTGGCTGTCCTGAATCACCTCCCTGTCCTTCCAGTGCCTTAGCACTGCTTCTGGAAAAACAAACAAACAAACAAACAAGGCAAGGAAAAAAAGCTGGAAGAATTTTGAACTGAAAAGCAGATAATAAGGAAAAAAAAAAAGAAAAATTATTAATTTCAAAGTGTTTCTTTTTAGCTGTTTCTGACTACTCCCAGCAATACAGCAAATGGGAGAAATGTGCTGTTGTTTCCTATTGAATAACAATCCTTAATTCTGAGTATTAGAGAAAAGGGAATACGAAGCAGAAATTAATCTTTCCATTGTATACAGTGTGCCTTCTATGTGTTTTTTTCTGTTTTGTACCTGAATGCAAATTCAGACATAATGGTTCAAGAAAGAGCCTCAAAAATCAGGTACTGGAAAGCTGCTTTTACAAAACTGATCTGAAAAGATGGGGTTTTTTTGTCCTCATAACTGTATTTAAAAGTTCAGAAAGGTAGTATCTCATGTCAATGTCAGAATACTCCTTTGGTATAGAGAATCAGATGACAAGAGGTGTAATTTGCTGTGAAGCCAAGGACTGTGCTGCATCTTGAATTCTGCTCTCAGAAAAATCCCACTACCGTGGCACACAGTTGCTGGTACACAGTGCTGCTTCTGCATATGGGTTTACTGAGCTAAGACAAAATCACTGAAACTTGAAGGATATAGTTTTCTAGTAAAAAGAATAAATAAACATTTTAAAAGTTTATCAGTGAAAGAGGCAGATCATCAGTGTCTGGAATACTACATTTACAAAGGCTTTATTAATTTAAAAGAGATGCTTTAATTTGGAAAAAAATCTGCAGCCTGAGTCAAGGAGGAGAAGGACAACAGGGGAAAGGAGGATGTAGTGCTTTTGGTGGATTTCAAGATGATCAACAAAACTTCAGGTCTAGGAATTCAGGGTTTGTGAATTTCCATTTCTCTTGTAATGTGCCTTTTTTTCTTTTAGCTCTTTGGTGGGCATGCTTGTGAGTAAGTTTAAAAAAAAAAGTATCGTAGTGAATATTTTGTTCTATTTTCTTTCAGATTCATGCACTTTTAGTTTCATTTGTGTTCAGCAGTTGACTGAGGAAAAAAATTATACTGAAAAGTACTCAATTGAGATAACCACGTGCTTGTTTTGCAGGTACACCTGGTATTAAAGTTCTTATGCCTGCACTTTCTCCAACAATGGAAGAAGGAAACATTGTGAAATGGTTAAAAAAGGAAGGTAAGATAGCATTTTCTGTAGTTTTTCAGCTATGTAAATTTAGTCTGTAAAAATAAGATAATCTTCCTGGTTATAGATCAGTATTTTGAAGCAAAGTGTTTGGTGTATGAATTCTGTCATCATGAACTATACCTGCTTTGAAATTGTTCATTCTTGAAACGTTTGTTGCTGAATTGTCTTCCAAGAGGTTGCCTTCATCATATTTTTGAAAAACTTCCATTAGGCTGTTCCAGTGTGTGTGTGTGTGTGCTGTTTTTAATACCCAGTGTTGTCATGGTGCTCCGTAACTTTGGAAGTCAGAGAGCCATTGATTTTAGGGAGGGTCTCTCTTCCATTATTCGGCTGTGGTATGGAATACCATGAAAGATATGGTATTTCTGAATATCTTTTTTAATATCTTAATCATAGTCTGCAGTTAAAACTGAGAAAAATTTAAATTACTTTCATAACCCAAAAGAAATCAAACTGAAACCCAACCTACTCATCAAAAAAACCCCTGGACTCTGTGCTCTGACCACTGTGTGCTTGAAATAGTTTGGACCAACTGGATAAAAAGTCTGTCAAGTTTTGTCTTCTCGTAGGTTGTATGTAAATGAAAAATGATCTGTAGAAGAGTCAGCAGTTCCTGTTCTGTCAGGACACCTTTGTCCTGTTTACTCCTACCCTGTCCCTTCTTCAATTTAATATTAAACTTGAATTTTGACTGTAGTTTTGGATTCCAGGTAGCTGTTGTCCATTGGTATGGGATGCATTGCAGGGTTTTGGGTAGCAATAGGGTATATCTTCTTCAGAGGCATTTTTAGATTTCCTAAAGAGATGAATACATCTGCAGGAAAATACCTTAAAGCTTATTATCTTTGACAGACACAGTTTGGATAGCTAAACGTGTTTTGACTATTGTGCCTAGATAAGCCTTTTCCTTTGGCTGATCCTTTCAAGTGCTGATCCAGCTTCCAATATTGTGCTGCTGCAGAGCTTTGCTCTCCTGCATTTTGAATCCGTTTTGAGAAGTGGCTGGAAGACAGCTTCTTGCTCTGGTAGTGGGCTTGGCCTTTCACTCATGAAACTTTTAGTAAGAATTTGTGCAGAATTTACTGGGAACAATTCAGAAGTTTATGTCTATTAAAAAAAAATTGCACTGTAGTTCTTGAAACTTGAAGCTTCAGTTAATCAAGTCTAAGATGATGCAGAGAGGAAAGAACAATCCGAAGTGCTTTTTATATTCGTTAGTTGTCAATAACTGTAAAACATTAAATATCAACAGTAGTCTTTTACGGTAATTATAGCATTCAGAATTGCAAGAGAAAGCAAAGAGAACACGTCAGGAGTTGAAGTAGATTCCAGTTTGTTCCCTAACATGAATGATCCACTTTCCTCATAAGAAAGTGTTAGAATGTAAAAGTTATGCAATGTTTTTTCTCAGTCTTTCCACTAGCCTTCCATCCTAACATGAATGAAAAGAAAGCTTCACACGTATTTCAATTAAATCAAAACCAAATCTTAATTGATGATTAGACTTTGAAAGAAAATTATTTTAGTATTTTTATTGCTCTGTTTTCTATTGAGAAAGAAGACCAAACCCAAATATACTATTTTATCTTATTGTCCACATCTATGACCATAATTGGTTCTTTTTCCTCTGAGAGTCTCGACAATACACATAAAGACTATATTTAAAAAAAAAAAAATTTGAAGAAAATAGTGAAATGATTTAATGCTAACACACCTCTTAGTAAGGGATGCTCTTAACTACTTAATTCTCTAGAGTGTTTGCCATGTAAAAGTAGTGTTATTGCTGAATAAAAAGGTTTGACAGTCTAATGTCCAAGAAGATAAATATTTTTAAGCAGCTGACAGAAGCAAGCCTCCTGCATATGAAATGTTTTCTCCCCTTTATAACCAGAAGGGGTCAGTATAATACTATCTTGATAATCTCTCTGTTCTTTGTGTAAATATCAAATGTTTTCATTTTATGGTTTAACAGGATGGACAGATAAATTCACTGCTGTGGAAGGGAAAGCGCTGAATTTAATTGATAGCTTTACTTTTCTTTCTCATTGTTAATGCAGTTTCATGTTGATTCCTGTGGGTAATAAAGTCATTCTCACAAAGATAAAACTATGTTTCTAAAAACTTGTATTTATTATGTATGAATTTAATGTTGATGAAAGATGGGAGAATGACAGCCCAGGAGACCAAAATCCTCTTGTTAATGTGGGCAGAAAACAGAAGATACAACAGTGCTGGCAGCATCCACACACAGTGTAACTGCTGCCTTTTGAGATATCAGCTCCAGGGACTTCAGTATCTGTGTTCAGTCAACTCTGATTTTATTTGCAACATTAAGAAATGCAGTTTGTATCTTGTGATTTGGATTCTTGTCTGTCAGTAGCTGAACAGAGCACCAAGGCTGTTGGATGGCAATTGGATCTCCTGGAAGGAAACTCTGCTTCAGTAGAGATCCTAACCACTCAGCTTAGCTATGGGAATTTAATCATTAAAACCAAAAACAAATGAAAAAAAAAAAAAAAACCCTACAAAAAACGAACAAAAGAATCTGGACCTCACCCAAAAATTTTCAAGGGCATTATATATAATCTCACAGAGCTCTTGTTGAGGCAAATACTGCATTCTTGGTTTCAAGTGTAAGAGCAAAGATATGCTTTGCAAATGTGTTCTTTCCAATCCCAGTTACTGGGAAAGCTGATTCGTAACTGACATCAGACTGGGCATCAATTAGGAGCTATCACAAATATTGCAATCTATAGTGAAAATAACTGTGGTCCTTTGTATTGCACTTGGGTACTGAAACACACACAGGACTTGAATGCTGTAGTGAAGTGAATTCTTATGAATTCCTATATTGCACTTATTCAATTGCCTTTCAAATTTGTGGCTGCAGCAATGAAAGGAAAACAAAAAAAAGTAGTGGAAAAATGGTGGTTCATCCTATTCTCAGACTTTTCCTGTTGACCTCACTGTGCAAGACAAAATTAATTTATCTGTGAACAGCCTCAGGTATCCAAGCTGAGATGTGACGTGTGACTAAAACACGTGGATGAAATTATTTGCTTAGCTGGCCTACCCTGCTGGAGGTACTGCTCTTGGTCTCTGAGCACTGAGATTTCTTTTTAATGATGCAGAACACTTAGAGCCTGATGGCAGATTAAGATACAAAGTTAACCTCCTTTCTGCTTGCCAATCTTAGCTCTGTAAATTACAGAATTTGCCCAACAATTTGATTTCTTAACAGCTGAGAAGTACTTGCCTAATGATCTGATATATGGTCTACTTGAATTAATGATCCAGTGAAATTAAAACACTCATATAGAGCCTGGAGTTTTGACTTCCTCTTGTAAACTGTTCATGCTCTAGTTATTGCAAAGTGGAATGTGGCTGCTGGATTATTACATTAAAAAGAAATATATTTCTCTACCAACTTCTGTAATAGGAACGTTTATGACTTATAAAACTATGTAGGTGACTGAGCTTTTGAGGTTTTCATTCAAAACAAATGAGGTACACACCTCATTTTCCCTTTCTAATTCATGTAGTCCTGAGACAGGAAATGATTTTTTTTAATAGTGTTGTTTCTTACCTAAATGTAGGTGGTAACCTGCACTAGGTTTTAATTCTACTCCTTAAGCACAATAGAGTGATATCAGTAGTTAAGCTAAATGCTTAGACAGGTAATGCTGTTGCAGCATTTTGGTAAAGGGGCAATATTAAAATTGCACGTCATATAAAATTGTAGGCATATTTTAGGCTTATATGTATTGTCTCTATAAGAAGAAAAAGCTGTTTTTTGTTGGAAGCCAAAGCATTCAACTAACTCATAGTTTTTAATGTAACATCAGTGTTAATGTTGGACATTAGGTGGTATTGATTTGTTGAAATAATCCAGACATATAATATCTTTATCATCTGCTAGCAGATACAGATATTCTTCAAAAGCAGAGGAAGAGTAAGCTTCAGAATTAATCTCGGATTTGTGTAATGTAGCAAAAGCAATTTCTAGCACTTGTGCATATTTTTATTTCACAAACTATGAATGAATTAATGCTTAAAAAGACCTTTCTGAACTATATAGAAGATCAAGCAGGCTTGCAGCTGTGCTTTCCCAAAGACATTAAAATTCCTGAAGTTTTTATTTGAATGTCTTTAATAGTGTAGACACCAGTTACAGAACTATGATACCATTGTCCTAAGCAGTTTTAGATAGCCTGCTCTGACTGGTGGCTGCAGTGAATATGGAAGGCTGAGTGTTTTATTCATGGCAGTGCTACTGAGTTCTGGAAATAAATTTCATTGTGTGTGCACTTCCTCTTGGGAAGCCTGCTGTAAACATCTTGGAACATGTCAGTGTTCTGCCACAGTAGTTTGTGGTGCTTGAATCTTGGTGATTTTATTTGGAAAGGAAAGATACAGTATGATAAGTAATGATGGGAGATCAGCTAGCTATAAATTATATAAAAGAATACAAAATGACTATATTATATGGTGAATATCTATCTTCCATGTTAAACAATCTGAAAGGACACTTAGGGTAAGTATTCTTAAGTTCTGTTGTATTTTGCAGGTGACACAGTGAATGCTGGAGATGCATTGTGTGAAATTGAAACGGACAAAGCAGTGGTTACCATGGAATCAAGTGATGATGGCATTTTGGCTAAAATACTGGTAGGAATCCTGCATTTCTCAGTAGGGTATTGTAACTTAAGACTGGTGTTTAGCATATTGCTTCCAAAACTAGTTTAGATAGCTACATTTCTGCTTAGCATTCAGAGAAATTCACATGCTTGCATTCCTGGGGAGAAATAATTGCTCTATTTGTGCCATGCATATACCAGACTATTGGTATATAATTCTGTATATATTTAATGGATTTTCACTAAACCTAATTGAAGTAGGTTGTTTTGTAAGTTTTACGCCTGGTGAATTATATCTATGAAATACTGTAGTTTATGACACCTCTAACTCCGAGATAGGAAAACAATTAACAATCAGTTGGAATATGGAATTTTGGGTGGTACTTTACTCAGGATGTGTCATCTCTGTGCTAAATTGTCTTGTGCCAGTCATTCAGGGTGGAATGTTATGCAAGATGCGCTGACCTAGAGGACAGTTCTTGGAGTTAATAACTTCCTCTATCAAAATGAGATTGATTAAACTTAATATAAAGAACAAGAACTGGGATGAGTTGGAAATTTTCTGAACCAGTCTCAGCTGGTGGTATATTGCTATTTCTTCTCTCCCTCTACAGTAATTAAACAACAGCTGAATTGGAAGGATTTGGAATAAAATAAATAAAAATATGAGAGATGTGTACTTTCAGTAAATATTATGTCATTTGGTCAGGGAGGTCTCATCTAGGGAATATCTACCTATGTGGTGTGGATCATGTAATTATACAAGTTAGGCATACTGGAATTAACTGCAGTCCTTTTACTTAGGACAGCAGAATGGGCATGGGTACAAACTGGTTCCTGGAGCCGTGAGAAAATTCTGCCCTGTGCACAGTGAGACACGTGTTTCTGCTGCTATTACAAAAGCTTTTTAGATTTGTATATTAGACTTCCTATCTCTGCTACAGTTGCATTTTCTTACATCAGCATCTATTTGCAGTTATCCTTTGCAAAAACAGAAAAGGGAGAGTAGTTTCCTGTGTGGCAGCATTTGAGAAGCGGTTTTCTGTTTGGTATCTTCCTTTTTTGTATAAGCAAAGGCAACATCCTTTGCAAAGTCTCAGGATAGATGGGGGCTGGGGTAGGGAGGAGAGGGGATGTAAGATGGAACTCAGTTGTAAATGAGCTCTGTCAAGGCTTACAAAAACTGTCATTAGGGTTCAATTTATACAGAATAATTTGCATTCAAGCACTAGTGTATATAGACAAGAGTTTTTAAAATCATTTTCCTTCTTTTAATTGCATTGCTAAATTTGTGTTCAACAACACTGTAATAGGTTTCAGAGGATCTGTTCCGCTATGCCAGGATGAATTCTCACACCAGAAGTATTTTTTAATCTGTGTTTAGTCGCCGTGTAGTTATTTAAATAATTGCTGGGCAATGCTTTCACTATTTTTAAATCTCTCTTCTTCAGTTTTGAATGTTTCTGAAAAGCAGTTTGCCCCTAATAGCCTTGACAAAATCTTGTGCAGCCTATTCTGCATTTGCAGACATTGCTTTGTTAGATAATGTGAGGGGGAGTTATGGGGATTCTCTCTGTCAAAAGTACTAATGAATCAGTCCTAGAGAGATATTAAAAAAATGCAATGTGCTAAGTTTCTTTAATAGTAATTAATGGTGGCTACAAGTAAGTAACATTAGTATTTCAGAGCTGTGGAGTTTTTTATTTCCTGTCTTGTGTTTCAAATGCATTGCAAATTTCAAAATTTCTGTGTGTATTGCTCTTGTGGCACGCTTTTTGATAGATCAAAGCCAGACTTTTCAGCAGCTACATGATAGCAGTGTCATGGAGCAGTGACATTCAGCCTTAGTTATATCCCTATCATCCAGTAACAATCCAATGCCAAGAGCTGAACCTGAGCAGGAGATGCCAGGAGGTAGAAAATAATTATAATGTCTTTCAGAATAAGGGAAGAGAGGCAGCTTTATTGGAGTAACATGAACAGCTCATTATGCAAACCCAATTTTTAATGGATTCATTTAATCCTTGAAATCTAGGAATGGTGGGCCTAAGAATTAAACTACAGAATGGGCTTTTATTCCAGTATCCTAAAAAGTACAGAAAAAAACTGATGTTTCAGAAACCAAAATGACAAGAAGAGCAATAAGATCAGAAATGTTCAGGGTTTTTTTTCCTTTTTTCCCTATCTCAAGTGTGATTCTTGGTTGTCTTTCTGCAGTATCTGGTAGATATTTCTGCTCTGTATAAGGTGCTCAGTAGATGTTTGTGTAAGGCTTATAAAATGAGCTATGTCAGATTTGTGAATGGGATGATGATCACTTCTTGAAAAGATTGTCCTTCCAAGGGCCACTAGAAGTTTCACATGTGATGTAGTTGATGGTAATTTAGGAATGTTTTGTGCCTCTGAGCTAGAATCTGGCTGAATTTCACTCACTTCCTAAAAGAAATGAGACAAAAATGGTGTGCCTTTTGATGCCAGCTACAATTCTGAACCATCCTGACGGAGTTCAGTATGGAAAACTTGAGTCAAATGAGCACACTGTCTGCTTAATGCTTTTGGTCTTGCATTTAAAGATAGGAGGTTCATTAAGTAAAATTAATTCGACTTCTGTAACCTTTCTTGGTTTTTCTTGACTGTATAATCTAGGTATGGTTTAGGAAGAGCAGGCTAACAGTACAATAGAAACTCATGCATATATATTTCTTCTCTATCTGAATGAAGAAGTCTTTTAATGATCACATCTGATTCAGTGTAAAGTGCAGTAAAAGGTTAAATAATGAATGAAATACTAGAAGGGTAATTTCAGAATGATGATTATTCTTTCAGCAGAGTTGCTTCTTAAATTAACACTGACTTTTTTTTTTTCCTAAAATACTTTACAGTTCAATTTGGAACAAAACAGATGATGAATGATTGTTTAAGAAATGTAATTAATTGTTGAAGAATAGACTTAGAGCAGGTACTGGGTGTGCAGCTGCAGTGGGAGCTGCAGGTTTGTGCCCTGGCTGGGGGACACGGTGGGAGCCCCAGGAGAGGGACCGTGCCCTGGTGCAGACACTTTGCACAGCAAAGGACACAGGGACCTGTGGCACTGGCCAGGTGAGCGGACACTGGGACACAGCAGGAGCCAGAGGCTCAGCCGGAAGACCCCAGAACTATCAGCAACACAGGCTGAAGGTATGAAAGCTCAGGGATTCCTTTGTTTGTGGTCCTTCCCCAGAGGCACCAGCCTGAGCTGGTTTTGTGTTACTGGGCCACAATTAAAATTGTTCTAGGGATGTCTGAGACTGTGCTGTGGGAAACCCATGGTCAGTCAGGTGAGGAAGCCCTGTCTGGATGTGGGGGCAGGGTGTGCAGGAAGCCAGGCCAGGCACCCATGGGGTCACTGGAGCCACCCACTGTAAAGGGTCCGTGGTCACCACTCACATGGTGGGACTGTAACTGCCAGAGTGGCTCCTGGACAGTCAGACAAGAAAGCTTTCCTTACATTAGTATCCATGACCATTTTCTTGTTCACAACCTAAATGAGAATTGGTACGGGAACCACTTTGTATAAAAATTCCACTGCAGAATGAGCCAGCATAAGTTCTGTCTCCTTTTCTTCCCAGTGGAGGAAATAAGCATTTACTTCAGTATCTATTTTGTAGTGACTAAAGCACTATGCTGCAGTGGCAAAAGCCCCAAGGGAATTTTACTTCTCTGTTCACTTTATCTCCAATTTTTTTCTCCCTGTCATGGGCACCTGTGCTTTGTTGGTTTCACAGCAAAGCTAGGATTTTTTTGACTCTTCTTGAGTCAAAGCCCAAAACATTCAATGATTCTATGGCATAGAACCATAGAATCATTAAATGTTTTGGGCTGTAAGGGCCCTCAAAGATCATCTTGTACCAGGAATACCATTCACTAGATCAGGTTGCACAGGGCCTCATCCAGCCTGGCCCTGAATGCTTCCAGGAACAGGGCATCCACAACCCTTATGGGAAACCCATTCCAGTGCTTCACCCCCTTGGAGTAAAGCATTTCTTTCTACTCTAAACCCTCCCCCCTTTGATCTAAAACCATTGCCTGTATAAAAAGGCAGGTATGTGTACTTCCTCCCTTTGGTAAGACCCTCTTAAGTACTGCAAGGCTGCTATAATGTCTCTCCAAAGCCTTCTCTTCTCCAGGCTGAGCAACCCCAGTTCTCTCAGCCTGTCTGTAGAAGTGCTTCAGCCCTCTGCTCATCTTTTCTGGCCCTCCTCTGGACCCACTTTTAGCAGGTCCATGTTTGAGGACCCCAGACCTGGACACAACACTCCAGGTGGGTTCTCACAGAAGTGGAGTAGAGAGGCAGAATCATCTTCCTTGCCCTGTTGGCCACACTCTAGCCTTTCTGGGCTGCAAATCCACGCTGTTGGCCTGTGTCCAGCCTCTCATCCCAGAACCCTGAAGTCCTACTTATTTCAGTTCTTTCTACATCTGAGATTCTAGAGTTCATTGGGGTTTATGCAGAGGTTTTTTATTGTGAGTAATGAATATATAGCAGTGACTCAAAAATCCAGGAGATGAAAAAATAAGCAAAATTGTAACAAATTTTCTTTTTCTAGTCTAGTTCTGAGCTGTAAAGGCTGTGTGTATAAAAAGTTACTTTGATTTCTGAGTGCTAACTTTAGGTGTATGGGATTTGGGGCATAACTTAATGTTCCTCTTCTTATAATAGCAATTATAATTGATTTCAGTCTTGAAATATTTTATTAATAGTAGCAATAAAATGGGATATATCTTACTGATGAATTGTCATTAATATGCCTAAAACTTGGACATCTACTGGTTTTAGTCACATTAGGGCAGACAGTGTAATATGTAACTTAATGTTCTTAATTTAGGTGGAAGAAGGAAGCAAAAATATTCGCTTGGGCTCATTAATTGGTCTGCTGGTAGAGGAAGGACAGGATTGGAAGCAAGTTGAAATACCAGCTGATGCTGGTGATCCATCTTCTGTGGCTCCACCAGCACCTGCACCTGCAGCAGCTCCTTCTGTTTCAGCCCCTCCTAAATTGCAACATCAACCTGGGAAATTGCAGTAAGTTTCTATTTTTGATATGAAATGGAACTCTTCATTAGGTCAGTAGAAACTGAACCAAGAAATATTTTTTTGTCCCTTTTTTACCTAGTAGTAGGCTGTTAGTTGGAGAGTGTTTCAGTATGAATGAGGTGATAAACCTTGCAGGCCTAGACTATTTCTTTGCTCATAAGCCCAGTAAATCAATTCAAACAACATTAGAATTAAATGTACTTTTATTCTGTCCTGCAATGGGATGGGTAGTAGTGCTTATGCATCAGATGCTAGGTGTACCTATGACTTGTTTTCTGTTTTTTTGATGAGAAAAAATAAACAAGGAAATGACATGCTCCAAGGTCCTTCCAAGCTCTAGCATTTTTGATATTAGAAAAGTATTATTCTAATATTTTCATAACAGTGGAGTGCAAAAAACTTAAAATAACTGGTTTATTGCTCTTTGTTAATTTGGTTTGGATCTCTTGGTACTCTAAGCATTGCAAGCATCTTGGAGGGGTGATCAGCTCCAGAGTGTTAGTCAGGTAACAATAAGCCATAATCACTTTGTGTCCCAGGATATGTCCTGTTTGGAGCTATCACTCTGTATTTGTGTCTCTTTTTTCCCCCAGACCTCATTACCTTTTCTGTCTGGTTTGCTGTGTTCTAAATGCTGCCAGCATTTAGGCTTTTCTCATGGAAGACAACTGAGGTCATTGCCCAGGTATTACCTGTAGTAGGAGGATGATCCACAAAAGGATCCTTGAAAGGATTATGTCTTTCATTTTAGTACCAAAGAACATCAGAAGTGCTGTTTCACTGCAACTGTTAGAGATGTATCAGCCTGTTTGGAACCAAATGATCATTCATGACATGGGAGTTTTTGGCAAGGGCTTAATGGATCATTCTTAAAATTCAATGAGGTGCAAATATAGTCTCCTTTAGGAAATAATGAATAGGAGATTTTGTGGAAAGACTTAAAATAAATTATTTATCCTTTTATGACTATGATGTTGCTTTGTATCTAAGAATTCTAAAACATTTTCTCTAGATGCTGGCTTTTCTCCTCATTTGAGAAAGTAAATCATATTAAGATGCACTGGGTACTCTGTTCAAATGTACTGTGCTTTGTAGTTGACCAGAGAGAAATGTAGTTTCTCATGGTGTACATTAATGAAGTAAGTTAACCTTACAGTTTAAATAATTTCTTTTCTCTCCCTCATTTATTCAGGGTCCGCTTAAGTCCTGCAGCTCGCAACATTCTGGAGACACATGGACTAGATCCAAGCAATGTGACACCTACTGGGCCTCGAGGAATCTTCACTAAAGAGTATGTAGATAATTTGGTAAACCTAACTTTTGATACCAGAGCAACCTCCATTAGATTAAAGTTTGTTTGTTAAAAATGCCATGTCTTTGTTCCATTTTTTTGCTATGGATGGGTTTAGTTACATTTGAAAAATCTGTTGAAAAGATAGGGAGAAAGATAGGGTTAGGAAGTATTTGAAGAAGCCCTTAATTAGAAAAAAACCCAAAACATATATTTGTATTTTTTAAGTCCCATCTTAGCTGTGTGGTACTGCTGTCATATTTCCTGCAGCTCAGCCTAGTGGTGGCTCTTGCCTCCTAAGCACCACTATTAGCTACCACTGTGGATCTCAAGAATTTTGCTTCCCAAGATGCATACAGAGCCAAAATAAAATACCAGTGACCTGTTTTCTTCAACTCCTTTTCTTCAGGGAGTTCTGATTTTTTTTTTCCTGCAATTCTGTTCTGGAATTTGTCAGGATTTCATTTTTTCCTATTTTTATTAGGCTGGGGAGAGCAATGAAATGTAATGGTAAAAAATTCCAGAATTCTGTTTTCCTCCCATTTTTCTTTTTCCTCTATGATTTAAAAAATGTTTGTTTACAGAACTGTAGTTTTTTATGTTCTAGTAGGTTTTTATACCTTTTTTGAGTATTCCAGTGTAATGATTGGCACTCAAGCCTCTGAGTGAGAAAGCAGAATGTAAAAAATGTGGTAGATCCAGTGCATTTAGACATGAAATGATGCATTCTCCTCACATGGGTATGTATGTTACTGGAAGTGAGGATTTTGGCAGAAATACGTATTTTTGTTTTCAGGAATTTTTTTTTTTTTTGACAAATACCATCATTCACTTACTCACTTACACAGACTTTTCTGGCTGCTGTTATTTTAGTTCCATTCAAAGATAACCAGGACCAGGTCAGTGTAACTTGAAACTGGACCCAGAAAAGTGACAGTTTTTCACAGCTTTTTTTTTCCTATGACTTTGGCTGAGTTGAGATGTAATAAAGAATTGAATAGATAGAATATGCTATGTAACAGGAAATCATCAGAGAGAGTTCTTTCTTAATTATGTAAGTGTAATGGTAATTTATGGTGTGTAACGAGGCTATGGCAGGTGGAAACCCTCTAGGACTTTGAGCTAACGAATTAACATTTCCTAGTTGTCATGGAGATCTAGCAAAGATTTTTCTGTATTTAGGAGTATTATCTACCAAAATAATTTCTTTTTAAAACGGGTTTTTTCATACAAAAGATTTGACTATGAAATGTCAATTTAAGATGAAGAATGTCTGGGGTTTTCTAACCATTTTTTTAAAATGGGGCTAATCTTTCAGGTGCCTACAGACTGATACTATATTCAGTTTGAAATGAAATGTGCAGATTTTTATAGAGAGCTGCTGCAGATATTCAGGGAAATATTTCCTTTGCTGCACTCACCAGATTACAAGAAAGAAAGATAGCTAATTACATAAGCTAGGAAGATTCTTTCCCCCAATTTTCTATCTTTACATTCAATTCACTGTAAAACTTGTAAAAGCAGTTGGAACTTCCACTCAACTGGCATTCTCTATTTTGTTTATCTGTGTACTTTTGTTTATTTATATTTCTCTTACATTTACATTTCTCTTACTTCTCTCTGTTCAAGGTTGCATTACTGTCATCTTTTTCCTGCTTGTTTTGTTGTTGTTGGTTTTGTGTGTGATTTTTTTTTATGGAGAGGCAGAGGTTTTTTATCTGTTATTTCTAAGTAATATCCTCTTATCACTCAATATAATTTTCTTCAAAAATGTCCTAGAAAATTGGTGTGCCAGTACAAAGTAACTCACAAATTCTGTCAAAGATTGTACCATGCTTCTCTTTGTCAGCTGTTTGGGAGGACTATATTAAAATTGATTGTTTCAGCTACTACTGCCCTTTCCCATTCTATTTCATAGTGGCCTAGGGATTTATACATGCAGCCATGAAAAGACAGGTTACTGGGAACCATGTTTTTCTGAGGCTGTGTTGCTCCCAGCTGCTGTTAAATTAGTGTGTCTCGGGATCTCTGAGCTGCTCAGGCATTTTCAGCTTGCAAAGAACGCACAGCACACACATGGAGTGATGTCTTTCTGGAGAGTAAATTCACACGTGTGTAATGAGTATGAAGTGACCTGGGATCTCTACTGCATGTGGAAGGAATGAGTTCCTTCTGTAATGACAGGTAATAAGTCTGATATCTGCAGTCTGATATCTGATATCTGCAGTTTCTGATGTGCTCTGGATCTCTGGTAACCATTTGCCTTCCTCCAGGAAATCTGTGAATTGAGTAAACAGGTCTAAACATGTGAAAGGGGAATATAAATCATATGAAAGGAGTCGGGTACAGTTTAAGAACAGTAACTGCCACCACAGGAAGCTTGTGTCAATCCATGCACCACTGGATCCTCAGTGATTCTTAGGTGTCCATGTAACCTAACTTGTCTATATTAAGAAAAGTCTATTTTGAACACAAAATACTCAGTTTACTTTCACCATTCTTTGGATTTTGGCTAAGATGAAGTGAAAAAACTACACATTTCTGTAGTAGTGCTGATCTGAATTGGAACCGAGTTGCCAGAATCTGCATATTTCTAATTAATAACAGTTTGGTAAGGCATATTTTTGTTTAATAAATGTTTATTAAACTCTCATATTTTTTCTGCAAAGCAGGCTGCTTTCATGTTTGTTGCCTCTCTTTCTCTGTTACTGACCCACGTTGATAGAAGTTTATGGAGTTATTGGAAAGATATGACCAATCCTTCCTTTTCCAGTTGCAATAAAATATCTGTTTACCTGACTTATACTTAAACCTGTTTGATTTTATTTGCTTTGGTGCCTCTTTTAACTCTACTTATATTCAGGCTTGCAGTGTTGCAACTATGACAGTCATAACATTGGTGTACCTGCTTTTTTTTAACCTGTTAAATCATTTGGAATTGATGGGGGATCTCTATTCATATGTATGTGTAACAAATATATGTGAACTTTGATTTTTATATATGTGTCTTTTGTACAATACAAGTTAGTTTCAGAAAGTCTTGAGCGAATCTTTTAATCTAAAAATAAGCTCAATTTTGGCAATTAATACACATTTTCTAATTAACACACTAAAACCAGATGGTCTCTCCTATAACTGCCAAGTGAAAACCCTTAACAAAGTTTTGGTAGCTTCTCGTATGTTAACCAAAAAGCTTGCATTATGTCATGCCTTTACTTTTTATGTCTGAAATTGTCATAGTAGAGAATGATTGTGGTTCTATCAAATTTAATTTTTCCCCTGGTACAGTAGTTAAGTCAAATAATAAATACTTAATTTGAAATTAAATTTTGACTAGCATGTTGATTTGGGAAAACAAGTAACAACTTTTAATTAGAAAAAAAATTTCTCTTGAGCTCATTCACTTTTTTGTTTCAATATCATTTGTTGAAGTATGTGTTGAAGATAATAAATTGAAGTAAGTCAGCAATGGTAAAAGGCATTATGTAGAGCATTTAAATTTTCAGTTCTTGTTTCTGGAGTGCTACTTTTTAGGAAGAACTAAGAATGCATAATGTCCTGAGGTTTTGTTCTTTCTACAAAAATTTAGTAACAAATTCTTGTTTGTCACTCAAGCTGTCACTTTTGGCTGTCACTCAAGAATAGTCTCTCAAGCAGTAATTACTGAAATTAGATAGCTTTGTTTGGTATTTATGCCTTGTATTTTAAAACCTTGGTAGAGTTGTAAGGAGTCTGATTTTTAATTTAATTTCCTCTGAATGCACCTGGAGCAGACACAGTGTCATGGTTTAGAGATGGAAGTCTCTCCTGTCTGTCATACTGTGCCCACAACAGCAAAATTTTGTGGTGGTAGCTGTATCAGTAAAAAAATCCTTGGAGAATGCTTCAACTTTATTTCTCCAGTGTGGTGTTAGGAAGTATGGGCCAGTATAACATCTGTGTGTGTCTGACTCTGCAAATTTATGACAGAAAGGTGCAGAGAAATGTATTACTCAATCTTCACTTAGCAGCTCTAAGTAATTACAATAAATTCAGATTATTACAAATATAACAGATCAAACAGCTTCTACTTGAGACTTTATAGCCTGAATAAGTATACTCTTTTATTCAGAAGACTTGTTAGTGCAATTCAAAAATCATTAAGCATGCTTACAGTTAGTGATGAGGATTATTATGCTTTTCCAACACAAATGTTTTCTGTTACTGCATATTCAGGCCCTTTTATTCATGGAATTTAATGAGAATCTACTAAAAAATACCATAAAGACAACATAAAATTAATAATTTTTAATAATAATTGCCTTCTTAATGTTTGGTTTGATAACAGAAATTTGAACGTACAGAAGTGACTAATTAAACAGAGTAAGTGATGGAACAGTAATACTTAGGTAAGTGTTAAATAGTTTCTTTGTTGTCAATATTTCACTGTGTTTAATCACCAGGGATGCTCTCAAGCTTCTGCAAGAGAAGCAGAAAGGTAAACCCAGTGACCTCAAACCTGTGGTTTCTCCAGCTCCTGCAGCAGTGCCTTCTCCTTCACAAGCAGCAGCCGTGACTTCTTATCCAAGGCCAGCAATTCCACCCGTTTCCACACCAGGACAACCTGCTGCACTGGTAACACTCCTGCTAAGATTTCAGCATTGCTACAGCTGAACAGTGCAGCAGCTGCTTCGGTAGCTCTGAGGTTTCTAGATCTGGAGAGAGGAAGGAAGCTAAGGCCACTCAGATGTCAAGCTCAGTGCAGTTTTTAGTATGTTTCAGTGATTCTAAGGCAATGTAATTAAAACTCTGAAATCCTTGAAATAATGGTCTGCATACTATTCTGTGGAGCTTGGAAACTGAAGTGATGAAAAACTTATATTGCAGGCATTGGAGAAACTAGACTGATGACTTATTTTTGTTGTACTTGATTTGTTTGCTCTCCTGCAAGATGTAAGTGTCCATTAATGAGTTCTCAAGAGGTGAGGAAGGAAAAGGCTTCTTGGTGGTTGCCTTGGAGAGTAATTGTGCAAACTCTAGAACCTAAATGAGTTTCTATGTTAAATTGAAATGTTAGAAATACCAGAAAATACCTTTTTAAATAATAAATACCCTTGCTGAAATATACATTAGTAGAAATTAGAAAGCTTTTGTGAAAAACATTTTCTGGCTCTAGAACTAAGTTTGATGTATTGTTTTAGGCTGCAGTTTACAATGTAGCTACAATTCATAATAGCCAGAACATGCTTTTTTTTTTTATGTACAAAGAGCCAAACA
Source organism: Cisticola juncidis (assembly GCA_013400215.1). Classification (NCBI taxonomy): domain Eukaryota; kingdom Metazoa; phylum Chordata; class Aves; order Passeriformes; family Cisticolidae; genus Cisticola; species Cisticola juncidis. The sequence continues at coordinate 277,013 of VXBR01012331.1, read as the reverse complement.
AAGAACTTAAAAGCTCAAACTTAAATCCATTACAGAATAAAACACTTCTATGATTGCAGCAGAACATACATATTCCAATTTATTGTGTATTGAGTACTATTGAATATGTATTAAGGATTTTATGAATCCTTATATATGCTAAAGATTAAGTCATTTTACAGAATCATTTATCTTCTTGCTTTCTGTAGTCACTAATATTTTAAGAGATTTCTTGCAAGTTGACCTGCTTCTAGGAAGAAGTTGGATTGAAACATTATTGGATATATCTGGAAGGAGAGACAAGAACAACAGAAAAGATGTAGTAAAGCTTGTCTTAAGGAACTACACAGGGAATTGAAAAAGCAGAAGTTTACTGAGGAAATGTTGTTTTATAATTTAAATGGATCAAAGCATAATCTGAGCAATGTGCCAGGCCTGGAAGATGGAATAGTGCTTAGATACTCCAGCTGAAAAGAAATGCCTCAATATTTGTTGGGGGGTTTTTTGTTTTGGTTTGGTTTTTGTTTTTGTTTGTTTGTTTGTTTTTTCTTTGTTTGTTTTTTAAACTAGGTTAATTCTATACTGTAAAACGGAATGATTCTGTAAAACCTGTTGTGTTGATCTCAATTATTAGGAATACACTAGAACACTCAATGGTCTTGGTCATATTAATTTCAGTAGTTGGAGTGTATCACCTTTGATACCTAGGGGATAGCTGACATGGGCAGGAGTCACTGATGATAATGCATAAATGCTGGAGTACTTTCAGCAAAGGGGAAGTGTGTTTACTGCACTGATATTTAATATTCAGCATATGATTTCTTTCAGGGCACATTCACAGAAATCCCAGCCAGCAACATCCGAAGAGTTATTGCTAAGAGATTAACAGAGTCTAAAACCACCATACCTCATGCATATGCTGCTGCTGACTGTGCCATTGATGCTGTTTTGAAATTAAGAAAAGAATTGGCCAAAGGTTAGTAGTCTGATTTACTTTAAATGTGGCAATACTGATGTGGTTATACTAATGTATAATTTGTCCTGTTTATATAAACTTCCCCAGGAGGTGCAGATTTTGTGTAGGTAGACCACTATGCATTCAAATAAATTTTTTTCAGTATTCTGTATGTTGGACTCAAGCTGTAGTTCCCAGCAATTACTGAATTGTACAGCTTGTCAGGATACAGGAAAACTGTGGTGTTGCTTTGCCAACGTCGCTCTCAAGTTTAATTTTCCAGAATGATCAGGCTGCATAAGAAAGTAGTGATGCCCTGTTTGGTGACAGAGACAAGCCCCTCCTAGACTGGTACTAAGTATGTGACTTGTGTAAAAAAAATCTGAACGCCTGTTATTTTGTAGAGTGAAGAAACAACAGGGTGGTTTTTCTCCAACTATACTTTTTTTTGAAGACCACAGATTGGCTCTAAAGAGTGAAGACATTGGTGGGAGAATACAGCTTTTTGCCCAAGAGAAATGTACATAAACAATTTCATGTGGATTCTTTTTCATGGTTTTTTATTAGTTCTTCTTTCTGGTAAAATTTGTGTAGTTTGTTTTCAGTGGTTCAGCTTTGAGATGTTTCTCCTCATTACCACAAGAATGAAAAATGAATAATTTTAGGTCTAAGAAATGTCAAGTTTTGATCTAAAGCTTCATGATTGCTGTCATGGTTTGAAAGCTTATAGGTTCAAATGGTAGCTTTCCTAAACCATGTGAGCTCTGCATTCAGAGTAACACAGCAGAATAGTTATAATTTACATTTCTGTTGCTGTACTGATTAAGAAACTGAGACTACCTGTTCTGTACTAGTGACTAGCCCATGCTTGTTTATCCGTTGTGTGGTCTAAAATGAAATTCAGCCGGTATATTCAGATTTCCTAGGTGATGATGCAGGAACTGCTTCTCCTTTCATTGGAGTTTTGGGTGACTAATTTTTAATGTAACACTATCCAGATCATTTTTCTACCTGTTACTTTCCCTAATGGTATCTTACTCACAAGTGAATGTCAAAGGCATTTTTCTGATGCTGATATTTTCTTTAAACAGCAGTAGTTCATAAGGAATGAACCAAAAAAAGATCTTAGGAATACTCAGCAGCAGCATACTCTTAGGAATACTTGAAATTTTTCACACCTCTCCTGCTGTTGTCGATCCTTGATGAATATTTCCTTTAAATGCAGAGGTGGAAAAGCCATATGTCTTTGCATGAAATTGAGTTGCAGAGCTTCTCCTGCTAGATTTTTATGTCTCCTCTGATTGAAATGATAGTATTTTCTACTACTATAAACTTCAGTGATGGAGGGTAAAATATTATCAGATGTGGATCATTTAACTGTATTCCTGCTCTACTGCTGGACAGTGCCATTTTTGCCAAGGGTTAGGGATGTAGTATGTGAACAGAAACCAGTGTATATTTGATGGCAAGGTACAGGTTTGTTTGATGTGAAATCTGTCAGTGCAGCATAGTAATTGCAAGTTCCATTATGTTCTGTTGGAATGCTGTCTCTCTTCTTATACATAGATTACTAATCATGGCAAATGTTGCAGGCCAGTTATGTGGTAAGTGGATACTTGGTTCGCTTCTCTAAATTTGTGATGACTTAAGAATGTTTCACTCGATATAATTATCTACAAATAATTTTGTCTTGCAAAAATATTTCTCAAGGTGTGTCTTATATGCCATAAACCAGATTTGGAAATAAGGCAGTTTTGCTGCTTGATCAGTTTTGCTGACAGTAGTGATGGTGGTGGAAGGATAATTTTTTTTTTAATTGTGAGAATGGTGAGTTTAATACTGTGTAAATGCCATGCATTTCAGGGTAATTTCATGGCCTAATCTGCTTTGTACCTATTATCCCTGCTTCTGCTGCCACTTCTGATTTTATTTACCAGTTTCAGTCTTCTGAAGCTCTCCTGAGTGTCTCTGCATGAGATTTTTCTTGATAGATATGCCTTTTGTCCCAAGGGGGAAATCACTGAATCACTGGAATCTTGTCATCACACAAATGCTGATAAAACAAATCTTAGGAAAAATAACTGTTACCCTTTTTTTTGATTCTTCTGTTTCCTTTTGCAGATGACATTAAAGTATCTGTAAATGATTTTATTATCAAGGCAACAGCAGTTACTCTGAGGGTAAGCAAGTAATTGACTTTAAAAATACATTCTAATAGTAAACTGCCAAGGAGACAAGAAAAGTATTTTGTGAGTCTGTGTGGAGATATGAATGGGATCACAGTAAAGCTGGTAATTCTCTGTATTGCTTATTGTCAGTTTTTTTAAATTTCCAGGTAACATTCTCTTCCCTGTCTATGCTGTGAACTGCAAGAATGAGAACTTCTTAGTGAAGATCCACTTACTGCAGTTAGCATGTGCAAATCACAGTAGTTGCTTTGTCAGCAGACTAAAGCCATTGTCAAGACCGTTCATCTAATCTTAGTTACACCTTATTTCTTTTAGTTATGAACAAACATTTATTTAAGTCTTATACCAACCTCGTTATTCCCTCAGGTATATTCTGATGGCACATTCAGTGATATCTGCTTTGAAATAAAAATTCTGGCAACCACTCTCCAGCTCATTGCTAGGAGTTCTCGTTGCCTGGATTACCTCACAATGATATAAAAACGTTGGAAGGGATATGAGAGGGATGTTTTTCTCATTTGTGAGGATAATTTAAACTACTTAAAAGTTGAGAGAGGAACTCAACTTATGTTTAAGTTGAGAGACTATTCCTATTCCTATGGAGGTGTGGAATTGAGAGAACACTGGACTGGAAAAGACCTGACAGATTTCTAGCTGAACATAGCCTAAATATTAATGTATAAATTTAAGAGGTATAGCTTAATGCTTATGTATAATCAATGTATAATTGCAGTGTAGACAGAAAATAGGATTCTAGACATGCTTTAAAATTCAGCATCCTGTGATTTATTTTGTGGGAGAAGTTGCACCGCTTTGAAGCTTTGCTTGCTGGGCCATCATAAGGTGATATCAGTGAAGAAATTTGTAGTAAATTGGGGTATTTTCCTAGCAAAACCAAACAAACTTCTGTCTCTCCTGCCATTTTTGGTTTCTGGTGCACACATTTCATTTTTTTTTTGACAAAGTAAATATAAATAAAATCAGTGCAAGCTAATTCCCTTGCTGGATGCCTGTAGGTAGGTGTGTGTCTTAAAGGAATTTCCTTTTCCCTAATAACTGACTGCACTGTTATTCTCCTAGCAGCTGTCTCTGTTTTATTGTCTGTCTGTGTTGCAGCAAATGCCAGATGTGAATGTAACGTGGGATGGGGAAGTCTGCAGGCGGCTGCACTCCATTGACATCTCCATTGCCGTGGCAACGGACCGGGGGCTCATTACGCCAATCATAAAAGATGCTGCTGCCAAGGGAATAAAGGAAATTGCTGCCTCTGCAAAGGTGGGTCTGAAATGTGCAGCAGGCTGAGGAACAGAGCAGCTGGATGGCTTTCTGTAGCAGAAAATGTAGCGTGACCCAGATACACAGCAGTAATAACAAACGCAGTGGATCTAAAGCAGTTTCAGCATTCCTTACACTTCAAAATTCATATTAATTTTGCAACTTTTCATTTTTAATCAACAATAATAATGATGTTATTTAGTTGAATGGTGGCTGCTTGAACTGCTTATTTTTCAAGACTGCTTGAAAAATAAACCTGTACAGACTTTTTCAATTTAATATAACTGTATTTCTGTATTCCTCAAGAGAGGGCTACTTAATGCTAGTTTCATTAGGATTGCCAGTCTTGGGGTTTGAGATTTTGGTTTTTTTGTGTTTTATCCCTTTCTCAGAAAACGTCTCATGCCTGTTTTTTTTACTGTCTTTGTGGTTATGTTATGGAACATATTTCTGTCTGTATTTTTTCAATATGCAGTTCAATTAAGGATGTAGCATTAAACTCCTCAGACTAATGAGCAGTATTTTGCATAAACCAGGTGCCAGTCAGAGTGGTATGTGGCAGTTGTTGCCAGATAAAGGAGTGGGTTTTGGCAGGCAAAAGTAGAGTGAATGATGAAATGTCCCAAACCAGGCCTTTTTTTGTCATTTAACGAGTGCTAATCAAAGCCTACAGCATCTGAGGAATGCAATGGAAGGAGATTCCAGGGCATGAAACTGTCCCCAAACTAGACACCACTACACTAAGTAAATTCTTGCCTTTTGTGTAAAACTACAGAAACCATAATAGTCTGTGTTGACAAAGGGGAACAGCCAAAATGTTGTAGCAGAAAAAATAGCACAAGACATTCATAAATGGGTGTTTTTAAATTTTTTTTCCATTCCATATTGCTCATTTTATGCTGAATGTGTTGTGAAAACAATTCCTTACACTAGTAGCCAGCTGAGGAGGAAGGTCAGCTGAGATTGTTGTGGGGTTAGTGACAGAATGACAAGAAGAAAAGCACAGTTCAATGTTATGTTTTCATTAGCATCCCCAATACCTGTAATAGTGTGTGGTACTGCAAATCTCTCTTGCCACAAATCAATGTCCTGCAGTTCCCGTGATGGAAATGCAGCTTGTGTTGCATTCAGTGGGGCCATGATAGTGAGCATTCCCTTTGCCTTTCAAGTGGAATGTGACATTGCTGTCCACACCAACATCACTTTGCTTTTCAACTTCTTCACTGAATTACTGAAATAAATATGTACCTGACATACACAAGGGGGAGGCACACACTAGAACTGCAGCTGCTTCTCTGTCAGTCTCCCTGTCATTGGCAGACACTTTCTTTGTGTAATTGCTTATATATCTCCTTCTGCTGCATGTTAATTTTGACTTCTTTCCACGTTGTGTGCATCCTGGCACCATATTGCCATCATTCAAATAATGCAATTGCACAAATGCATCATGCTTATATTGACCCTGTTGTGTGAATGCTGTTCCCATGGCTATTGTCTTCACTAATTATTCAGAGATGAGAAAAAAACCTTAAATAAAGCTCACTGTGTCCTTGTAACTTTGACATGCTTATTATAAAGTTTAAAGTTTGGTAACTGTGCAATCTTATCTTGGAAATAGTGTGAACTTCTTGGGCTGTGTTTGAACATTTCTCCTGTTGAATTTTGAAGCAAAGTCTCACAAATGAAATGGAGATTACAGAAGGAGTGGCCTTACAAACAGCCTTCAAAAGGCAGTTGAATGTTTAGCTGGGAGAAATTGATTCATTCTGGTAGAAGGTTCTGAAATGGTACATGCCAGTTTCTTTTAACAAATATGTTAGGAATACTGTCAATTTATCTCATCAGTAGTTTGCTAGATACTCTAAAACCACTAGGGAGATTGGTGGTTCCATTGTATAAACTGGAACAGTATTTGTGAGGTGAGAGAACAGCTTTTATTGAGCAGCCACTATTGGTGGGAAAATGAAGTTTTGTGTCTTAGTCTCTTTGCCAAATCACTGCAGATACAACAACAGTGTTGCTTCCCTAAATTGAAAAGCAGGTGACTTTTGCTGACTTAATGTCTGTATGCTACTTAAAATGTCTTACTGAAATAAAAAGAATTAATTTATTACAACACACTAATTTCTTTCTTTTCTCTGCCTGTTTTCTTCTTTCATCTTCTTTAGGCTCTAGCAAAGAAGGCCAGAGATGGAAAACTGTTACCAGAAGAGTACCAGGGAGGATCTTTTAGGTAAAACTAGCAGCATTTAATACATGCAGCATAGGTTCAGAACTGTTTTACCCTCAGCTATTCCACTGCCTTTTAATGCATTGCTTTTAAAATCTTGCTCTGTTTAGGATGAAACTCCATGTGATGATTCTGAGGGTCAAACCCAGACAGAGTGTCTTGTATCAGGGGAAATAATTACCTTGGTACAGGTTCATTTCATCTGTGCTTAGCACTGGTGAGGCCACGCCTTGAGTTCTGTGTTCAGTTTTGATTCCATCCCCACAAGAAAGACACTGAGGTGCTGGAGTGTGTCCAGAGAAGGGCAGTGGAGTTGGTGAAGGGTGTGCAGTGCAGGTCTTGTGAGGAACATCTGAGGGAACTGGGATTGTTTAGTCTGGAGAAAAGGAGGCTGGGGGGGACAGTATCACTCTCCACTCCTTCTGCCTGAAAGGAGTGTAGTTGTAGTGAGGTGTGGGTTGGTCTCTTCTTCTGGGAAGTAACAGGAGAGGAAATGGCCTCAAGTTGCACCAGGGGAAGTTTAGATTGAATATTAGGAAAAAATTCTTCATGAAATGGATTGTCAAGCATTGCAACAGGGAAGTGGTTGAGTCGCCATCCCTGGTGTTCAAAAGCAGGTAGATGTGACACTTAAGGACCTGGTGTAGTGGTGAACATGGCAGTGGTGCCCTTTGATGGTTGCACTGTACCATTTAATTGTTTCTCTACTTTTTGCTGTAACTATAACCAGAAAGGAGGAGATGGTGGGCCAGCTTTCTCCATAGACTACTGCTCACAGAAGAGTCCAAGCCTTTCCTAATATGCCACTTCACAGGCTGTGACATGGACAGAAATGTTTTCATGTGCCTGAGTGATAAATAGAGCCCAAATTTTATTGCTTCATGGATGCCAGCAGCCATTGTAACTTGCAGTTCTGAGGTTCAGTCTAAAAGACGTTTGGCTTGGAACAGGGATAGGCAAAATATATTGAAAAACATTGTTTTGCTGGCTTACTTTCTGGCTTCAGTGTGTGCAGTGCAAGAATATATTGTAAAGAAATGAGACTTTTAAAAAGGTGCATTATTTTTAATTCCAAACGCTTAAAAGTCTCCATGTTCTCAACTGAAAACTGTTCAGATCTATTTTTACCTTAAGGCTTTTGCCTTGGAGGGGATTTAATCATAGTAGTTGTTCAATATAGATGGGAATATATAATTTCTGATATTACTCAACCTCTTTTCTGTTTTATTCAGTATCTCCAATCTGGGCATGTTTGGCATCAGTGATTTCACAGCAGTCATAAACCCTCCTCAGGCCTGCATCCTTGCTGTGGGCCGAGCAAGACCAGAGCTCAGGATTGTGGAGGATGAAGAAGGGAATGAGAAACTTGAACAGCATCAACTCATGACAGTGACTCTTTCGAGTGATGGTCGAGTGGTGGATGATGAACTGGCTTCCAAGTTTCTGGAGACCTTGAAAGCCAATATAGAGAATCCAATGCTACTGGCCTTAAATTAAACTCAGTGAAGATTGCTTCCTGTTTTGGCAACATAGATAACTATTACATACCTAGGGTTGTTCTTCTGTATAGAGGAGTAAATAGCTGAAGACGGACAGTTTAAAATATTTAATTTATGGATTATTGTGAAACATTCATGATTTTAGTCTTCTGTATTAACCAGGTTTCGTACTGTAAAGCTAAAAGACCTTAAAGTTAACATACCACGTTTCTTTAAACACATATTATCAATGGCACATGTTTGCATAGGAAAGTCAATCTTATCTGTAAAAAACCCTCAATAAAACTTTATGAAATATAAAAGGAAATAATAGAATAATTTGGGTTGGAAGGGACCTTTAAAGGTCATCTAGTTCAGCTTTTCCTTCAATGAGCAGAGACCTCTTCTGAGCCCCACCCACGCTGACTTTGAATGTCTCCAGAGATGGGGGAATCTTCTGCCTCTCTGGGTAACCTGTTCTTTTAACACCCTCACTGTAAAAATCTTCCTTATATCTAGTAGATCTTGAATCTAACCCACTTTCAGTTTATCACCCCTTCTCCTGTTGCAACAGGCCCTGCCAGAAAGTTTGTTCTGATCTTTCCTAAAAGCCTCCTTTAAGTACTGAAAAAAGGGAACTTAATTGTGCAAGCAGTGTTCTCATGGAGGTCCCAGTATGAAAGGTCAAATTTTGCACACTGAATAGTTGCTGATTCATACTGTTCTTTGCATGGATGGAATGTAGATGTAAGTAGGAAGTGTTTCATCATCAGTGTATATTGAAATGTAACTCGGAGGCTCAAGTACAGTGGCCTGAACTTTAAATTAATAGAATTAAATTGACATCTTTCTTACATATAAATATGGAACCACATATTGCATGTAAATGTTATGAAACAAGTGTGTTTACAGGACCTCATGAGAATATAAATTGTCAATAGAATTATGGGAGTTTGTCTTATTCTGGTTTGTGCAACTGCTTTTTCCTAATGATTTGTAGGAATTATGGCAGGACCTCAACAAGTAAACAGCTCCTTGCAAGACAACCTTTACTTAAATTTGAGGCAAGAGTTTTTGCTAAATGAGTTTGGTTTTTAGCTGCTTCTTATATCATAAATTGCACAGATTCACAGTCTGACTGCAGGGAGAGATTTTGATTACCAGATACAGTGTACTGGGCAGGAATGGACATACCTGTTCTGTATTTCCAAGAGTTTCTTACTGATAAACAATATTAAAGATTGGTTCCTGAGGATTAATTTGCAATTTGAAATGGTTGACTTCCAATTTTTCCAAAGCTATTTGTCAACCTCATATTACTGTAGGGAAGAAAA
>VXBR01012331.1:141738-267172 GCA_013400215.1 Cisticola juncidis | reverse complement strand
CGGGACGGGACGGGACGGGACGGGACGGGACGGGACGGGATGGGACGGGACGGGACGGGACGGGACGGGACGGGACGGGACGGGATGGGATGGGACGGGATGGGACGGGACGGGACGGGACGGGACGGGATGGGATGGGACGGGATGTTGTGTCCCGTCTCACCGGTGTGGGGCTCACACCCACTGCGCTGTCCCAGCAGGCAAGGCAGCTTCTCCGGGTTAAATAAAGCTCTGAAGCTTTGGAACTGGGCAAGGCTAATACAAGCTGGAATTGCAGTATCTTTACACCTGCCTGCTTTGCCAGCATTGTTGTTTGGAGTGGGTATAATTTGTCAGTCATCAATCTCTGAAGGAAATGTGTGGAATTCAGACATGTGATAGCAGTCAGATCTTCTTAATTCAGATTAAATGTACCCTTTGGCAACATCTGCCTTTTCAGCAGCTGTGAGACAACAAATACCTGGCCATACAGATTAAATATTCAGGATCTTCTTGATGATTTGGGATAGGAACAATGTGTAAATTGCTGGAAAGTGGGGAATTGGTAATGGGTATGCTTACTTTTGAAGCAAATTTTCTTGAAAGTAAAATTTTCACAGATTAAAAATTTAGCTTTCAGTGTTTTATTCTTTCAATTGTCTTCTTACAGCCTATTCTTTACATACCAAAGCAAGAAATACAAAGAAGACATCTACTTTCCTGAGTAATGTTTAAAAAACATAAAAATGGAGTATACTAATATGTGCTGGAAATGTGTGTTTTTAGGATACTTACTATCTTCGTGTCATTTCCCATTGCAGGAGGCATGATTAGGGGGAAAAAAAAAGTAGCTATTGTGGACTTTGTGGGCAAATCTTGAATTGCCAAAAAGTGTCACACTTTAATCCCTAATTACAATGTCAGAATATTTGATTTTTGGGGATTTTTTTTTTTCTCTGCAATCTACTCCTTATGAAATAAAGTATCTCAGATTTATCTTCCTGCTTGATGCTGTACCCTGCACCTCAGGATACAGTTGGCCATTTTGGCTGCTAGGGCACACTGCTGACTCATAGGCAGTCGTGTTCTATTCCGTTTGTCCCTAAAATGTTGAAGGCATAGAAAGCAGATTCCTCTAAGCCAGTATAGCAGTTATTTCCCTAATAGGTTAAACAGGAAAAAAACTGATAAGCTGAAAGGGTCTTTCAGCATGTTCTTTAGTTAAGCATAAGTTATGAACTTTAAACTTGGGATTTCTTTCTCTGTAGTCATGCTTGAGTGAATCAGGAGGATGTTCATGGTAGCCTGCTAGAGATGTGTAGAAACATGTCCAAGAAACAGAAACTTAGGATTTGGGTGAAATCACATGCTGATTAAACCGGGGTGAAAATCTCTTATGGGAAGCTTGACAGGCTACTTTGCATGTTTACTTTACAAAATCTACATCTTTCATTCCTTCATCTTTATCTGTGAAAACCATCACTGTTTGCTTGAACTCAGTTTGTGCTCCTTCGCTTTTACGTCAATTTTGTTTCAACTTGTAGGTGTCATGGTACATAATTATTCAGATACAATAACCATACTGTTCTTCCCTTTCTCCATAAGAATGGCCCTACCTGTCAAGTTAAACATTTGTGTCATTATTAGAAAATAACTAGCTGGAAAATGACGGCTATTTCTGTTTGTTCAGTACCTGTACTAAGGAAAATGATTCATGCTACATTAATGAATGCCACTATTTATCTCATTTAAAAATAAGAGAACAAATGAAGATTCGCTTTTATACTTTGGAAGCTTTTCTGGTGACCTAGACAAGAAGAAAGGGCAGCTGTGAATATTTCTATTTCTGCTCACTATTGTATGAAGAATGAAATGAATTGTTAGAGCAGCAGATCTCTCCAGCGGTTTCATGATTTTTGCATTGTCTATGTGATGTGCATTGCAGCACACTCTTCACTTCACTTTGCAGGGATCCAAGCAATTGAAGGATACTCTCCGTTGACCTAGACATCAATTAATTCCTGTTTCAGTTGCCTATTTTAAGAAATAATTATGTTGCATTTTGCAGCTTTGCTACACTTTTAATTTCTTCTCTGCCAAATAAATTATAAGCTTACATGTCCAGGGAGGCCATTTGCTTGTGCAGATGCTTATACTTGCTGGGTCATGTCCCAGTCTGCATTAGCAGCATGCACTGACTTTGGGGAGGTTTTGGCAGACAGCAACATGCTGTTTCCTCCTCCTTGCCTGAAGAGTAGGAACTACTACAGATCCTTGGGTTGATCAGGAAAAAACTCTTCTTAATCTCTTCTGAAGTTTGAAACTTTTGGCTTACAGTGTGAATTTCAACCTGATATTTTGAGTGCAATATGTTACTTGCTCATTCTAGGATACTAGAAAAGAATTCTTTACTATTCCTTTAAACTACGAACAATGCACAGATTCAAATGAAAGTAACATTCAAATTCCACCCCCACCCTCCCAGAGTATTTAGAGAGAGAGCTAATTTGCAGTTATTTTGGAGTCAATTCAGAAGTTAATTGGTTGCACCCATGGAAATTCATGAGATGTTTTAACACCTTGCATTTCCCTATTGACAAATACAGAGGAATTACAGCTTTTTCAGGTAGGTTTGAAGTCTTCTGTGAATTCATATTTTGAACCTACTATGACTATCATAGCCTTCAAAGCAGGTGGCATCTTACTCAAGCTCATAACAAGGGCTAAGGATTCTGAGTGATTCCCAGGCTGGAGCAGAAGGAAACATTTCTGGATATGCAAAGTTGTGTGAAACAATGCTCTAAGGTACCTCCTTGGCTGCTATCCATATGTATTTGTATGCTCTCTGGCAGCTGCAGACAAAGGGCACAAACAGAGGGTCAAGGTCCTCTTACTGAAGTGAATAATACTCATAGAAGAGGAATGATTATTGAAATTTACCTGCTAGGGCTGTCTCAAATATGTTGGTTTAAAATTTAAGTGTAGTATGAGCTGAGAGAGGCTTTTTAGCCAAAGACTGTGTTTAATGAGTTAAAGGAAGATGTCTAATTTTGAATACAATCCCTACTGTGGAAGGTAGAAGAGATGAAAGAAAGTCAGAAGAAAGGAGTCTTTTCCACCTGTGCTTGAACAGCATTCTTAGTGTAGCACTATCTCTATTTTATCCATTATCAAGTATAATTTAAGCCATAAAAGAATATAAAGAATTTCTTTAAGCCATAAAGTATAAGCAGGTGATCTCTGACTATGTAATTGTCATAGGCAAACTCTGAAGGAAATAATACTTCAAACCTTCAGTATTCCATAATGCATTTAGAAAGAGAATTTTACTTCTCAGACCTTGTTTTAAAGGATATGTATAATTCCATGTGTGTGTGGGCCCACGTACAATCTCTGTATGTGCAGAGATGGACTGGTAAAGACCATCAGCTGCTTCTTCAACCAGGTTTGTTAAAACCTTTCCGATTTCAGCTCCAGGATGAACAGGGCAGGCTTCTGAGTTCCCCTGCTGAGACCTCGACATTTCTGCTTTAATGTTGGTGTTTCTGTGTGTGTGTACAGGCACAACACGGGGGAGGCCTGGGAGAAACCTGCCCTGGTTGCATGGGAGGAGTTGCGCCATCGCCTCTGTTGCTCAAACAGTGATGGGACAGGTGCAATGATAGCTGGGGGCAAAGACTCTTGGCTAAGAGAGAGACCCTGAAGGACCTGTGAAGCAATCTTTGGGTGAGAAAGCAGCCTTCCCCTGTACCTACCTCATCACAGTATTTTGGGGCTGTGGAGGGAGTAAGGGCTGTCTTGTGTGAGAATAATTTGTCCAATGCACTTGAAGAGGTTTTAAACTTTTTTTTTTTGTTAAATAATAAAAAGACAACTAACCGAGTAAAACCTACAATTGTTGCAGAGTACTTAACTTACAGATAGATCTAACAGTCTAGAAAACATGGTATTGGGACTGATTTAGGCACAGTCTAATTATTTCTCTCATTATTTTTCTCTGTGCTTTTCTAAGCATTAATTTTTAAGCTAATATGGTAATTGTCCTCCTGTGGATGTGCACTATATACAGCTCAGTAGTGTGTGTCTGTGTGTACCATTCAAATTGAACTAGCTGTGGATGGTAATTGACAATTTACTTTTAATTTCAGAATTGTGGCATCAATGCCACACAAAATGCCATCTCTAAAATAGCAACAAGCAAAACAAACAAAAAACCAACCAACCAACAAAAACCCACCTCCTGAACAGCTGTAATGCTCCACTGAGACAAGAGTTTCCCTAACTAGTGGCAGAAAGTGACATTAGGACAGGAAAACAGTAGCTCTGTGGAGAACTCAGTGACAAAAGAACTCTGGATTCTTGCATACCTAGAGACTGGGAGTGTGGGGAGCATTTGTTTCGGGTTTTTTTTTCCAGTTTTAGATTAATTAAATACAGAAAAATGTGGCTTTGTTATAAGTGACAAGTTTTTTCCCATAGCAACCACAAGTTCTAATTAACAGTTCTAGAATATGTTCTTTTGGCTCTGGAAGTTTTAGGGGTTTCTTCTGAAGTTCTTGTGGTATTAAAAATAATTGTTTTCATGTGGTTTGCCATTATTTTTTGTGGTAATTTAGAATGCTTGGCTGGAGTTTCACGAGTGAAGAGCAAATTAAACAACCATAGATTGCCATTTTCTTTGCTTGAAGTATGCAGCTGTTAGGTCAGCTTTCTGACCCCTGTCACCAACAGCAGGAGATGTCAAGATGGCCTTTTTGCAGGCTCTCAGCCGTGTGAGAAGAATAGATATTCTTCTTACTCAATTTCATTTTATTTTTCCAGTTCAAATTAGTTTCAATGTACTGAAAGAATTAGTGACTTAGTTAACCAAAATATTTATAGACACAACGATGTTTTTACAAAATTTTGAATTTTATCTATGCATAAAAATGTCTTCATTAGAATTCCAAAGGACATTCCAAAGATGTTCAATTGCACAAGTTTTGTTTCAGATGTAGATTTATGTAAACAATAAAGTGTATGCATAAAGATTATTTTAGTACTCACCACCACTTTTAAAGTAAGAGGTCATTTAGTAAGAGGACGTTTATGTGTCAGCTGTTTAAATAATTTGAGGAATTTCTTATCTGGCAATGCATAATCAGTTTCTACGACAATCCCAGAAAACCTTGACTCACCTCACAGTGAATTCCTAACAATCTGTGTTATGTCTGAAATCCTTATACAAACAGACCATTTTACAATGGAGGCATATTTGGACTTGAAAGAAATCATCAACTTTTTTTGAAGCCTGTAAGAAGTCAACTTTCTCAGGAAGAGTTAAAATTTTTATGAGTTTCTGTCTATCCTTCTTGTAGTGACTGTTTTCTTGCTAATATGTGAAGAGAATAAAGATTTCTGAAATAAAAATAGTGCTGGAACTGTCCACACAGGTGCCAAGAGATTGAAAATATTAGGACAGCAGCTCAAACTACATCTTAAAAGGCTGCCTTGGGCTTCCAGTGATAATGTGAAATATCAGTGAGGAAGCCCTTTGTGTTCCTGTGTCTCAGGTCTCCTGGGGCTGCCTCACCTCTTTCAAGTAACCAAACTATGAGAAGACATAAAAACAGCTGATCACACAGCAGAAAACAGAAGCATCTCTCAAATGTTCACTGGCAGTCCTGGCTAAACAGGGAGGTTCCAGCTGGCTGTAATTCAGCAAAAGTGTCACCCAACTTCAAAAAAAGGTTGGAAGGAGGATCCAGGGGATCCTACAGGTCTGTCAGCCTGACCTCAGTGCCAGGGAAGGTCACGGAGCAGATTGTCCTGAGTGTGATCACACAGCACATGCAGGGCAACCAGGGGATCAGGGACAGCCAGCATGGCTTTGGGAAAGGGAGGTCCTGCTTGACCAGCCTGATCTCCTGTGACAAGATGACCTGTTTGCTGGATGAGGGAAAGGCTGTGCATGTTGTCTACCTTGCCTTTATAAAGCCTTTGGCAGCATTTCCCACAGCACCCCCCTGGAGAAGCTGGCTGCTGATGGCTTGGATAGGTGTTTGCTGGGTACGAACTGACTGGATGCTGAGCCTGGAGGTGGTGGTGACTGGAGTCACATCTGTGCTCTCAAGCACTGGAACAGGTTGCCCAGGGAAATGACTGAGTTGCTATCCCTGGAGATATTAAAAGATACGTAGATGTGGCACTTAGGACACGTTTTAGTGCTACACTTGGCAGTGGTAGATTTACATTTGGACTTGATTGTCTTGAGGATCTTTTCCAACTAACTGATTCTATGATCTAGTTCAGCTACTTTGGGATATTTTAAAGATTGCAGAAATTAGGGTGAGAGATACTTTACCAGAAAACTAGATTTACGTTTTGCTTGTGCTGATTTCAACAGTGCCCCTATGCTGTTAAGACTAAATTATAACAATTTCTCCACCACCATAAATGTGAAGTCTGGTGTTGAGCTCATTCTGTTTGTGATTGAGATGATCTAGAGGCACTTGGTTCATGTTTGCTAGATGTAGGTCTTGAAATCTCACCCTCATCCTATGACAAAAACCCCCACAGCCCTGCTGCCTCCTTCCTCCCTTCTCAGCCCAGGCTGCTGTCCCTTCTCAGTCATCAGGTGCATTTCCCACTGGCTCTGGATGGTCCTTGGTTGTGCTGTTTCTCCCTGAAGCTATCTCCTGTGCTTATCAGCACTGTGACAGAAACTGGGTGATATTTATCTTCACAGTTCTGCAAAAGGAGGAAAGCAGTGGCTTTAGGTAAGAATTGGTGACTATTTTCTATATACGTGGGTGTGCTGCTGTATTCATTTGCCTAGCCAGAAAACTCTTTGAATGGTTTGCTTTGAGCTAAGTACTGAAAGCCTGTGAAGCAGGGAGAAATATTAAGATTACTTTATTTCCTCCTTTGTAAACTGTTCATGTAATCCAGCAGGATTTGCCACTCCTTCAAAAGAGTTCCTTTGTCTATCCATAAACTGGTTTAATTCTTTTAGATTCACTAAAGCGGGACTCATTAATAACATAATGTGTTTTGCATTTCAGAGCAGGGTGCCTCTGACTGTTGCCAAATCACTTTGTTAGAGACTGTTCACTGACTGATATATAAAATACATTGTTGAAGCTAGCATGGTTTGTAATTTTCTTTTACTGTTTTAATTTTTTCTTTACCCCTCAAGCCATGTTATGATTGCAGTGGCTCTTTACATCTGGTTTCAGAAAAAGAAAAAAAAAAAAGCTACAGGAATAGGGGACAATAGTTGCTTTTCAGCACTGGCAGCTGGAGACCAGGTGGGATATCCAAAGATGTGTAAAATAACAGAGACCTGCATGTAAGCAACTCATCACTGAGTTACATCACTAAGCACAGAGAGAAAGCACTGTTGGGTTTGGACTTGCCATTCCTTGTTTCCCTAGAGAATAAACTCCAATGATTTTTTTATTGAATGTTTGATTTTTTGACAGGACCTTTGTACTTTCACTATAAAAGGTAAGAAGTAATTTTGAATGCTGTTCTCAACTGGATGACAAAGCATTTGCTGGAAAACAGCTTGATGTTATTATTGTTCTGGTAGGTTTCAGATCTTTCATGGCAGTGAACTGAATTTCAATGGAATAGAAAAAGGAGACACTTTTGATTAAATCTCATCCAATCTTCAGCATCAGCTACTGTTATCTTTAACTTGGAGATTTGGATCATGACTTGAAGAGGAGGAAAGTTCCATCTATGAAGTCCTGGCACAAGACTAACTGTATACAGATGACTGCTGAGTTTTAATTTTAGGTGCCCAGGAAACTCCAAACTGCATATGTAGTATCAGCCCAGATTTCCAAGGACTGCCTGCTCACCAGGTGCTTACCAGATGATTTACTGACGCATACAAAAGGAAATACAGAAATTTTTGAAAATCAGGAACTGAAAAATACATAACTGCTACTAAAAGTGTATAAGGCATGTGCAAATAGTAAATTAGAAGTGTGCTCTGATTTTGTATTGAACACATCCAGCCAAGAAGACAATTGTCTTCTTTATTGAGTATTTAGAGTAGAAATAACAGTTAAAATTAAATACTTCTACTCAGTATAAATGCACTGCATAGTAAATTAATACGAAATATAGTTTCTTCTTCTGTATGATTTTTTTATTTTCTTAAATGAAAAAGCCCTCAACCCAGACATAAAAAAGACAAAAATCTCACTAAAACTATACAGACCTTTGCAGCATACATCACCTTCCAAAACCTGAGGATAATTAGCTAGGCATCTCTTAAATACTTGCATGTACATAATAAAGCATTTCTTCAGTGAATAGTAGGCTGACACTGTGGCAGGAGAACAGCAGTGGAGGAAAGCAAGAGGTGCATGTACATGTTGGTGCTGATTGCAACACAGCAGCTTTGTTGTCTTAAACCAAGAACATCATCAAACCAATGCCTTTGATCTTAAACACCAAAGCAAATTAATTGCTATAAAATGCCACACAATGGGTTTTTTTCCCCACTAACATTCCAGCTGATTATTTGGAATAAGAATTAACAATTAATTATCATCATTGTCATTCAAAGTTAGGTAATTAAGTCTGTAATTAGGTCTGATTTTTAGAACAGAGGAGAATGCAATTCCAACTGTATTCCAAGGAAGATAAATTGTCTGGAGGGGGAATACATGCCACGATTGAGTTAGAAGGTTCCAGAAGGAGACCAAGCTAAGAGCATTTCCAAGGAGAGGAACATATGCCAGAAACTAGAAATTAATACCAGAAATGGAGGTGCAGGTGACCTGGCTGCACTGTAGGAAGCAGAGCAGGTCTGGGGAGCCAGGGGAGAAGTTTGCTTTAGTGTTGTTCACTGTCCACTTGTGTATTCCCCACGAGAACCCTGTGGTTTTCTGCCTCTACCTTCTCCTGCCATGTTATTAAATTCTGGCATTGCAGAGAGTCAAATCTCTTAGCCAGATATCTGCACCTTGTATGGCAGATTCTTTTATAAAATTGCTCTTGCACTTTAGCTGGAAGAAAACATAATCTGGATTTTACACAGAAGACAATCTTTTCAGAATTATTAATAGTAGGGTGGGTACTTGTGAAGGAAAGAGTTTCTCTATAATAGCTAAATACATGTAATTGTATGTCATCTCTAAGGTAGAGTGATTAACCTCTGGTGGGGGTATCATTCATTCTTTCTGGAACTTTGGAAATGGTTGTAACTTTCCAGGCTGCATTTCAACAGTGTTTTGTTTATCATTAATCTGACAGAATTTTAAGTAGGCTGCCCTCATGTTCTGATCTTAAAATATTCTTTAGCACCTATTTTACCAAGCAAGTTCAGTTTAATTTACTATAAAGTGAGCTCTGTTTTCTGGAACCACACCAAAGGGTGTGGAAAACTGTCTGCACTGGGGACAGAAAACAGAATTAAATAGGAGGGAGAGAATTGCTGATACCTAAGACTACTTTAAAAAGTCCACCTATTAACTTACTATATTACCTTATAACAGTTGAAGTGATGCAGAGAAGGATGTCTGGAAAATGAGTCATTTGCAGTTAAGTATTGGGCATAAATATATCACTCATAAGTTTTCAAGTTCTAGTATGGAGAGAAAGAAACAGGAATCAAAGCCTGTAATAAAACTCTCCCCTAGATTTGGAAGAAACTTAGATCTTGTTGTGATTTGAATTTTCCACAGGGTTTTTTTCATCTTCAACTTATAATAGAAGAAAGTATTTACTACCTTAAGCTTGTCAGGCTTTCTATTCTTGACATTTACATGCACTGCCAAACCACCAAAGTAACTGTTATCCTTAAAACAGCGGATTAATTTCCATGCCAGTAAATATGCTAAGGAAAAGACAGCAGTGTATTGGAGAGTCAACACTGCTGTATTGTCTTGAGAAAAGTTCCATTGTGCTTCTAAATAATATGCTCCTTCTCTAGTGTTTACTACAGTGTTACTGCATCTCACTGATTCATTATTTGCCATCTGCTTCTGAGAAAGAAAAGGGCTGTCATTGCTCTTTTGTCTCAGCACCAGAATTGTTATAATATGCCAATATGTTTCTAACAGCACAAATGCACTATAACCTGGCTCTTCTCTGCAGTTTTCATAGACTCCAGAAAAAGCAGAAGCTTTGCTGTGCTGGGTAAACTTGTGGCCAACCACAGCATTGTGACTGATGACTGCAACTAAAACAAGGCAAGAGCTATCCACTCAGTCTTCCTCTCAGGGGTCATTGAACGCAGGGGCAGACTGCCAGAACAAGGGGCACATTTCTGCTGAATGCAACCAGAGAATGGTTCTTTGCCAGTTAATGTTTTATTTGTATGGGAATAGCCATAAGGCCTCTGTTTGCAGATTGCTTTGCAGAATCTACCTGTCCTACCTGTTGCTGACCCTTGCAGTTCCAGCAAGCTGTGTGTACCCACTGTTCCATTTTCCAGACTGCCTCAACTTCTTTCCTCATATCTCTTTCCTTACCTTCTT
This sequence comes from Cisticola juncidis, assembly GCA_013400215.1. Taxonomy (NCBI): domain Eukaryota; kingdom Metazoa; phylum Chordata; class Aves; order Passeriformes; family Cisticolidae; genus Cisticola; species Cisticola juncidis. The sequence continues at coordinate 256,715 of VXBR01012331.1, read as the reverse complement.
TCCCTGAGGCAATTTTCTTCCTTCGGTCTCTTTTGGCATCTGTAAGTATTTTCCTGGATGGGTCTCATGCTTATGTGATGACCCAGTATCTCTAGAGGGACCATGGTAAATCATAAATGCAATATTGGAGAAACCCTTAGAAGGCTTCAACAAAAGACACTATCTTTATAAATCTGTGCAGAAGAGAACTCTTAAGAAAAAACACACTTTTTAGAAAGAATTGAGGAATTCTTTCTACAATGAAATCTCTGAATTAAATGAGGATGAATTGCTGAGGGTGTACACTGCCTTGCAACAGCCTCAGGTTGACCAAGAAGTCAGGACAGAGAAAAGATGCAGAAAATAATCCTGTTGAGAATGTTACTTGCAGCAAAGTGGAGAAATAGCTGGAGAATGATTACCTGGAGAAATAGCTCCGGAATGATTTAAATTCCTCGTGAAGCTTCTCAGACTGCAGAAAGTAATTTGTTAAGAAAAGCAGATTACAGACCTGGCTTATTGGACCCTGGCTGTTGGCGGGTTGTCTCCTGGAACAGATCCTTTGCATCTACATAGGGTCATATTTTTAATTATAAACATATTTTTAATTATAAACATATTTTTAATTACAGATTTTCAAATAAAAACGTGAAAATGGCAGTCCCAAAGTTCAGGCTACATTCTCCTTCTCTTATTCTCCACTAGCAGATGCAAGACAAACAAGTTTTTTATCTTGCTGTGGATGCAGCTGCCTTGATGGTGGCTGAAGGAACCCTATGGCACCTTCAGGTGTTCTCCTACCTAGCTGACCATGCCCATCTGTGGTTGTTTTATGCTCTATCTCTACCTTCTTTTCTGACAACTGGGCCTGTTTGCAGAACTGCAAAGCTCTTTTCATCCAAAGCTCCTTTTTCCCAGTGCTGATCCAGGGAAGGGTTGGCAGTCTCCCACTGTGTTGCAGCTCACCCAAGGTGCAGTCAAAAGCCTGATGTGATGATCTGCCTGCTGGTGAGATCTCTGCTCTGTGGCTTCATCCAAGCCTGTGGGTGCCCTTCACCTACAGCAATCTAGACCACTATTCTGTCTGTGCCTCCCAGTCTCTGAGAACAGAGTTAAATTATCTCTGTGCAGTCTTTTCTGAGTACAGAAATACACAGGTGCAGAGCTTAGGTTCGCTAGAACAGGAGTTCCAGTCACTTGTTTTGTCTAGCAATTCAGTCTGGGAGATAACAGCTCACCTCTGCATCCTGTCTCTGTAGCGCCGTGTGACAGATGAGCTAAAGTAAAACAGGAACGAGACTCAGGAGGAATCTATTCAAAGTTATACACAGAGGTGGGGAGAGGGAGGGAATTTTCCAGTGATAACACCCTGGCTCATGAGACTTAATTATCCAAAGCAGTCTGATAACTAATGAAATTTGTTTGCATAGCTAACTCCCCTGATTAGTTCTGAGGAGGTGTGTGTCTTTCTTTCCACTGCAGGGAATTTCTTGTGTAAGTTCCTTCCGAAGGTGACAAATACCATATTTCCCCAAATGCAGCAGGCTCTGAGAAACAAACTCTGAGAATCGAGCTCTGCATTCAGCAACTAAATTTTCAATTTCATATTGTTTGATAGTTTCAACTGCTACAGAAATTTCTTTCTCCTTTTCAATACATAGTTTGTACAAGTTATTAGCTCACATTTCAGCCCATGTTATAATATCCTTAAAGTACAGCTTTTTCAGAGTAAACCTGTTCAGCTGTGACACCTCTTTCCATAATTAATCTAGTCAGATCTCTGGCACTGAATAAGAAAAGACAGAATTTTCAGAACCACTAGTGTAAATGGCGAAACCTTTATGGAATACCTTTTTGTTCAAAACTTAATTGGATTGCCATCTAGATTTGGGGTTGTTTTTAAACAGATCAGCAAACTGTAGTGTTCATGCATGGTTATCTAGACTATTACCTGCTTAGTACACAGAGCAGGCAATCTCCTGACAACACCAAACAATTAGTGTGAGACCTCTTTGGTAAAGTAATTTTTAAGACCTTCTGTTTTGGTGTTGTTTTGATCCTCTAGACACATTTCTAGAGACTTAATGGAAGATTTTTTTTCATCTGTAAGTAAAGGCCTCAGCCTAGCATGGTAAACTGAGTGAAATCAAGAAGAAAAAAAATAGATGGTTAATAGTTCCTCTTTATGCTTGTCACGTCTCCTTTGAAAGTAACTATTTGAAATGTTGACTGCAGCCCCATATTAACATGGGGACAGAAATAGAGATGAGTTAATCCTCCCACTGACTTCATGTCATGCTGGACTAACTGCATTTTAACAAACTGAAATCATATTTTCAGGATGAAATGTGCTGCTGCAGTTCACCTACTTTCCAGACATGGCCATTTCTAACTCAGATAATGCAACATTTGCTGCTGTCTGTGTGCTTGTATGTTGTGTTTTCTGCTGCCTTAAGAGATGTGGGATCATAATCAGGAGAGCACACTCTAGTGATCTTATTCTTTATTTTTTATTTATATATTTATTATTACTTGACTTCTCATCTGAAATTACCACTAATTGTGGATATAGAAGGAAACAGAGTATTTCATGAAAGCTGACAAAACCTAGAAAGGCTTTTTTTCCCCTTCTCAAAGGCATAAAGGGGAAGAACCCACTCTCCATGAGAACAGGATGTAGTGCTCCTCAGACTGGGATCAGAGATGCATGCAAGGAGGCTTCTCATGCCAAAAAAATCTTGTGGAATAAATGTTAGCTATACATGAAGGAAAAATACAAGTTTTTTTCATGTTTTTATTATGATTATAATGGTCTTGCTTGCTGAACTTTGAGTGCAGAAGTTGATATTTTCTTGCCATCCAGCACCTGAACATTATGAAGGGGCAAATGAGACACTCTTGACTTTCAACACTCTCCTTTACAGATTTTGAGAGAATATGTGCTTCCAAACAAGGCAATCAATTCACTGTTTCTTGCAGAAGGAAGAGACTTCAGTACTTGCTCTTATAAGAGATTTTCCTCCATATATTTTGCACACAGTTGTCCCGGTACTTATAATTCTATTCCTAATTTATGCCCTAGGATTTCTTAGCCTCTTGGACTGTCAAAATAGGTGAAAATTGTGGAAGCTAATGATAGAAGAGTCGGATAAAAAAGGAACATCTGGACATTAAGCATCCTGCAATACATGGACAGTTGGGCTAGAAGTCAGTCCAGTTGTTTAAAGCAGAATTATAGACGACAGTAGAGAAGTAATTTTTAAATCTGGGTTTTTTTTCTGTGCTTGGAATTCTACCTTAGTCATTCCTTGAGGTATATGAAAACCTGAAATTCCTGATTAGAACCCCCCTTCTGGAGTTCAGAGGCCCATTTGCCCTTTCAGTCAGGATTCTGGCTCAGTGAGGTGAGTATTTAACATGCATTCCTCTGAAAGGAAATCTGATTTAGACTTGCTCAGGAGTAAACCTCATTAATTATTACTTCCTCTAAATAAAAATTATCTTACTGTTCAGTTTTGGTTGAAGAGCAAAATCTGATCACACTTTTAACTTTCATGACCTTGGTGAATTTTGTAATTGAACTTTCTGAGCATATTCAGAAGCAGGAACCAAACTCATTCAAAGGACACAAGCCATAGGTCTAATCTCTCTCATAGCTGAAATGAGAGTGTTGGCAGCCACAGCCTTCAGCTGAGACCTCCCTGAATCCTTCCTGGTTCTTTGTGTGAGTCTGTTTTGGTCTGGTTCTTTGTAGGCATACATTTCTTGGGTTTGCTGTCTAACTGTGAATCAGTGCTGTCATTTCAGGTCTTAGGGAAAAGAAGAGCCAAACCTTTATCAGAGAAAATAGACATAACCCTGCTGCCTTCAGCCTGGTTTTCAGTGGGGCGGGATGTCTCCTGCAAAAGAAAGGTGTAAATATCTTCTTTCTTTCAGTTGTAATGCTTGATGGGAGAAGGTGGAAGTATTGTCTTCTAAATGATTGACACCACTTTCTACAGGTGTTTCTTTACTAAGTGCAGCATCAGAGAAGTAAACATTTGAAAGTGCCAAAGGAATTGCAGCACGCTGTGGCTTCACTCTCGGTCTGTCTGGGTGGAATAACCCTGGCCAAAGATGACGTGTGTGTCAGTGAAGGAATTTGTCCAATACTGAGTGTGGAGGTTCACAGCAAGTGAAGCCAAGGGAAGCCTTGGATTGTGAGGAGCTAGACTGAGATGATAGCACAGCCTGCGTGCATGGGTTACAGGAGGGTGATTATCCCCCTGCCACAAGGTTTTCCATGATTATACTACATAGCTACAGTCCACGCAAACGTTGTCCTGCTATAGCAACATGACTCATTTGTTCTTTTAAAGACATTTTTATTACATCAGGGAGACAATTTTTGGAAATCTGATAATTTTCACTGAGTCATTTAACTGTCTTGTCTTTTCCAGATGTGTCTGGTTATCTTCTGAGTAAGCTTGGAGAATGTGAGGCTGAAGGACAGTTGTTGGGGTCTGTCTGTCTACTGGCAGAAAATATCCTGAGTAAATACCTGGCTTGTATGACGTGCTGGTATTATTCATGCACATACTAACTGGGAAAGAGAACAATTTAGCAAACCAGTAAATTTTGGGTTTGGGTTTTTTGTGTGTGTTTTTGTTTGGTTTTTTTTTTTAGTAAATTGAAGAATGCCCGTTAAAGGAAGAGTGAACTCTTTTTTCTCAAAGGACTTTTCCAGGTTGTTTATGCTTGGAAAAATAATTTTTAAATTGGTACAGAATAACTCCTTGAGAAAAGTCCAAGTACTTCTTTATGTTATACAAACTACACTTCATGAAAAAGCAACTTAGTATCACAACAGATAAATCATAGCTAGTAATCTTTAAAGAGCTTTAAATGTTGATATGATAAAAATATGAGATTGTCTATTATCACATTGTCTATTTCAAAATTATTTTTGTTAAAACTATACAGTCCAGAGTATTTTCTCTAAATTTTTGGAAAGGCCTTAACTAAAGTTTTTTATCTAATGTCATCAGAAGAATTTGGTTTTATATCTCTTTCCAAGTATGTGTTATTTTATTGCAGAAGTTTCTAATAGAAAACTGTCTGCATAAGAACACATTAATGTGTGTGCTATTTAACAGAAAAGACTGATTTTCTTGTTTATGAAACAGTCATTTTATATAAATCAGAGTAAACAAACAGATAAACAAATCCCACTGGTTAAATTGAAAACAATCCTGCCTGCATGCTGTCCATAAGATTTGTGTGTAAATGGACAATGATAGACCCTTGTAACTGGAAAGTATAAAACTTAGAGTGAGGCAAGACTAGGTTTATTTTTTTTAAAAAAAGTGTTTTCTTAAAATGGCTGTAAGGAGAATATAGGCACTGATTTTTAAATACTGCTGTTTTGTTTCACTGACATAACTATTCTGCAACAAAAAATAATCATGTGCTCAAGAGGAATTCAGGCAGTTTGTGTTGTAATTCTCAGTTTCAGGTACATCTCAGGCTAAGCACTTGTGGAATGGCTCGTGACTGTCTGGCAGCTGGTGAGAGTTACAGCATGGAATGGAACAGCAGGGAATTCCCCAGGCTTGGTGCATGGCAACGTGGAAACGCTGATTCCCTTAATTTAAATCACTTAAAAAATGTCTCCTGCATCTCTGGAAAACGGCGTTGTGCAAGCTGGGAGCCAGCAGAGCACTGCTGTCTCGGGTACTCTGATGTGCTGCTGGCACTGTAAACATTCCTGTAACTTGGAGCTACCAAGTTGGAGGCTTGCTCAGCGCCAAGCAGGCAGGAGCAGCTGAATTAATACCTGCTCAGCTATTGAGGCTGCTCTCACAGGATCACCATAACCAGCTCCTAAGAAATAACATGCCTCAGCTTGCTGGGTTGCCTTTAGTTTTGCTTTCCTGCTTGCAAAGGCAGCAAACAGGAGCAGCTGGGGCTTCAGTTTAATCTCAAAATACACACAAACTTTAAAATTAAATGATTCTTTCAAACTCTTACCTTATTCTATGACCCTTTAAAAAAAATAATTCAACATACTTTTCTGTTTGCTTTTACACAAAATCAGACGAAGCAAACTCCTGTGAAAGCTGGAACAGGAGTGGCAACCACTCACAGTTACATGATGTGGTGTCTGCCTGGTATTTAACTGCAGGGAGGTCAAGATTGAAAATAACAACAGAGAGCTCCTAATTAACACATAGGTGCTGTTTTGGCAACCAGGAGCTCCTAAAGAATGAATTTGCAGGACAAAGCTCTCTGAAATCTTGTCTCCCCTGTACTCCAGCTTTATATGAAAGACACTGGCAATTTGTTTTTCTGTTTTATTCACATTTGCTTTAAAATGTACTATGTCTAGTACCTCCACAGAATTTTGCATGCAAATGATTTAAGATTCGATTTTTCTAAGCATTGATTGATCACATTTAGCTGGTGTTTGGGCCCAGAGCAATTGAAAGAGCAAAGCATGAGTTAAATCCCTCTGGGTTTTGGTACGGGGAGGGTACCACAAGCTTTAATCCTGCTGATGCAAGCCAAAAAACAAATAAGCCTACAAGAGGACACAGAAAGCAGGAAAAAAATAGCATGGGGAGTGCAGGTACAAAAATGTCTGTGCATACGTCTGGGGGCTGGGTTTGTATTTCTTCAAAGCAAACTTTGTTTTAAAATATTTTACAGTGGAAAAAGACCAGTTAGGATCTTTAACACTTGAGAAAACAGTCACTTGTTTCCTACATATTTTCACCTTTTTTCCCACTCAGTGCATCATAAACTTGTTTTGGAATTTTTTTATTTTTTTAATCATTACGGGAACAGAGCAGAAAGAAGCAATAATTATATAATGCATTACAAAATAAGGTACTGTTGAAACCAGAAAAGCAGCAAAGCAACCTGCTTGTGGTTTATTTCCCGGGTGAGAAAAACAGCTCAGGGTGTGACTGGGAAGAGGAGGTTTATGCCATGGAAGTGTAGCAATCACCACCCATGAATAAGGAGCTGTTGAATAATGGACAGTGAAGTTTTGGGGTGCAGATGACTAACATTGGAACTGATTTCATTCTCTGCATCCTGCCCCTGACTTGAGAAGGGTTCTCCACATATTTTGCCCTCTGGCTGTGCATCTGGTTTTAGCCAGGATTAAATCAGCTGCACACAGAATGCAGCTATATGTTCATTATGTGACTCTATAATGAACACTTCTTTGCATTTAAGAGCAGGACCCAGAACTCTGATCAGGTTTCAAGTCACCATGTTCTTCCTCCTTAGATTCTAATATATATTTGTCTGAAATAAACAATTGTCAAAAGAATATGCTTTCAGTCAGTTGCTGTATTGCATGACAAATTTATCCTCAAATGTAGCCTGCAGTTAAGAGTGAATTGATGATGGACTGCCAAATAAATAGGAATTGTTGTCCATTACAAGTACCCATAAAATAGACATTGGCTAGATATTGCTGTGTAAAAAAACTGGTGGATGAAGAAAATGAAATTGATGTGGTTTGTGTTTTACTTGATAGTTTTAATGTTGAGCTGTGAATTATATGAATGATATGAATGCCAAACAGCATTCTAAGTTAGTTTACTTCATGGCAATCAAAAGGCAAAAGCAAAACCCTGTGATTCACCAACTATAAAATAAAGTTAAGGTCTCTTGAAGAGACAAAACTGGTGATGCTTGGAACATAGTGATCAGAAAATGAAAAAAATAAAGAGAAATATTGCTAGATAAGGTGAAGGTAATAAAATAATAAGTAATAAACCTATTGAAGTTAAACCTAATAGGAAAATGAAGTTCACTATTAGAAGCTACTATGTTAATTAAATTTCTTATGAATAATGCTGGATTGGCAGCTTGGAATGCACAGGGATTTTTAATTAAGAAATGAAATCCTGCTCACTTGAACTGTACTTTAGAAATGGCATTACATCAGTAGTATTGAGTTCTATAAATGGAACAGATAAACAGCTGGATTGCTTGATTCTTGGTACTTGAAAGAATATATGTTGCCAGATCTTCTTCTCCTCCTTATTAACCCTACTGCCACATTTTGCTCCCTTAAGATAATCCAATAAGTCGTCCTCTAACTTAATTCCTTCACTCCTTTAAAACTTCAAATTTATATATATGCCCTTCAGGATTTTTTTGGAAGTCTATTTATATGTGAATCATAGGACTCTTTGCTAGTTCATGTTTTGGGTGGTTGTCACCCATATGCAACTTGCTTGGTCTGCCTTTATGGATGCTAATTAAGGGGAAAAACATTTAAAACACCTGCAGAACCCAGGATTTTCCCAGTTTGGTGTAATTTCCCATTGTCAACTTAAGATCATTCTATTATGCTGTAGTAACAGTCAGCTGATGTGCAATCAGATTTTTTTTTAATAGTCCACAGAGCCTTCTTTAGTTTCTCTCTCTGTTTCTCTCTTGGCACATGTGATCTGCTCTCTCTGTCTCCCTGTGACTCCCTAAGATTAAACTTCCTGCTAATTGTATCAGGGCATTCCCCAGTTGATAGGGGATGCTGGAACTGGAAAATGCCCACAGTGGGGCAGGAGAAGAAAATCCTCCACAGTGTGGCATGGGTTTATTTCTTTGTCAAGGAATTCCTCCCACTGAGCAGTACAGGAGGAATATGTTTACCAGATTAATTTTTTTAAGAGTTCAGATACTGTCTAAAAATACTGCAGCTGAGGTATTAAAGTGGCATTTTCATTTGAACAGGCCTCTGCTGCTCTGCCCTGCAGTGGTGCCTCACAGTGAAATTGGTGTTTGGAGGAGAAAATTACAGCAGAATTTTCTAGGCTTGCCTGGAGATGGGTGTGTGCAGGCAAAGCAGTTTTAGCCCCTTAGCAAGAAGCTATACTTCATTCTAGATGAAGCAAAGAAGAAGTTTGTTGGTGACAGATGCTCCAGTGTGTGAAAGTGGTGTCCATTCAATTCTGTCTTGTAAGCAGAGGTTCTTAGAGGACACAGCCAGTTTCACTGAGAGAAGTTCTTTTTGCTTAAATGTGAGATTCATAAATGATCCAGAAATTCCAGGGAAAATGTGGGATTCTGAGGTGTTCTTTACTAATCTCTCTTCTTAGTAGTCATATGTGAATATGCACATCTGAGTTGCTTAAAACTCATCACTCTCTCTCCCCTGTTGCTTATTTCTGGTTTTTTGTGTGTGTTTTTCTTTAACCTGGCAGTAGATGACTCAAGGTGCTCCACTAAGTATTCCAAGAAACCATTTGAAATTAACTGGAAAAAGAAATAAGTTGATCATTATAGACATGAAGTTTGAAGAGAACACTAAGGCAGTCCCAAAGTCAAACATTTAAGCAGCAGGAAATAGCAGAAACAGGTTTATCTGTGCTTCCATTTTTTTAGCTTCTTTGTTCATCTGATTAAAATTCTCTTTTCCAAGGCATGTCACATGCTTCCTTCTCTCCTAACCCTCCCAGGACCCCAGAGATGATTACTGCATGACATACACAGTGTTGCTCACTTAACAAGCATGCTTTCAGTATTTTGCTTATGCCTCATTTTTCTAGGGTCGGTATTTAGGGCTGTGTCTGATGACCAAGATGGGCTTTGAGATGACTTGTGCTTTTCTAAAGGGCCTGAATGCTTCAGAAGCAGCTTGTCTTCACAAAGGCCTCTGAGACAAGCAAATCTTATCACCTCCAGGAGGTTTTATGATTAAAAGAAACAATTAGCTTGATTTGAGGCAGTGTAGTTCTGACAAATCTGAAACATGCAGGAAATTTTGTTTAAGAATGTGTAGGAGTAAACTGACTTTCATGCTTTCAAAGTGTAGCTCTCTCAAACTTCACTAGCAGCTGTGAACCAATGAGATTATTTCTTTACTGGAGCTGCAGCTGCAGTTCAGATATCCAGAAATTAACATGCAGACTTCACTTGTTTCAAAAAATAAAATATTAGATCAGGCCATTTCTCCAATTTCAGGCAGAAAATATTAAGCAGAGAGAGGAATTCAGTTGAACCTTTAATTCTCAGCCCTGAGCACACCTTTTTCTCCTGCAGGCCCTCAGTCTAACTGCTGTATACCTCTCAGTCTCTGGGAGTATTATAGGTGCAACCAACAGAGTAATCACTTATTTTAGAGCTTGCCTGCCTTCCCAGAGGGTTTTGTAGCATGCATGCTGAATAAAGCATTAATTGTGAAATAGTGAAGGTGGTTTCTTTATGCATATAAGGAACCAGATGCATTAACTGATCTATGAATATACACCAATGAATGCTGGTATTTCCTCATTTTCATAGAATCATAGAAAGGCTTGAGTTGGAAGGGAATTTAAAGATCATCTAATTCTGACACTCAGCCATGTGCAGGGACACCTTTCACTAGACCAGGTTGCTCAGACCCCATCCAACTTTGCGTTCCAGGGATGGGGCATCCACAGCTTTTCTGGACAACCTGTTCCAGTGCCTCACCACCTTCTGAGTTAAGACCCTGTTCCTAGTAACAAATCTCAATCTCTCTTTTATTTTCAACCATTTTCCTACCACTACCTGCCTGTGTAAAGTGTCACTCCCTGTTTTTATAAAGCCTCTTTAAGTACCAGAAGGCATCTAAGTGATCCTCCTGGAACCTTTCCTTCTCCATTTGAGTTTTATCCCAGCCTTTGCACGAGCAGTACTGTTTATCTGTGGTAAGCATGTGATGTTTGCAGTCAGGCCATCACCACAGGGAAAATGAGGGAGTGGTATCAGACAGTGAGGCTGAACTGTAGGGTGACCATATTTCTGGAAGGCATTTACTGTACATCCAGTGGGACATTGCCTCTGGTAGGAGAGAAATGGTCTGAGTGTGGACACAGTTGTAATATTTATTTATTTCAATACAAAGATGAGCTTTTCTACTCCTTCTGTTCCATGCTGCCATCTCCCTCTTGTTCTCTGTCCTTCCTCCTCACTGAGTCAGCCCAGCTCTTCTCTCCCTGCCACGTTGTTCCACATGCTTCTTTTTGCAGTCTACTCCCATATAGGGCAACTCTTGTCCTCTTCTTAACTCTTGTCCTCTTCTTTATGTCCCTGGAGTTTGTGTGGCTGTGTGGATTTTGGCAGTTTCAGGGAAGGTTGTGCTTAGCCCTGTGCTTGGGCACTCCTGATGGAGGTGGAAGGGTGGAATATTTGATAATCATGGCTGAAAAGAGCCACTGGGTGTATATGGGAGTCAGCAATTCTTGGAATTTTAGCAGCACTCAGAGGATTGGAATATGGCATAGACCTGGTGCAACAACCACTACCATGTAAAGTATGTGGGTGTTAGAAGGACTGGGGGAAAAAAACATGTCAGAAGTATGGATATTTGAATAAAACACTAGATTTTTCAAATGTTATGCTCCAAAAAAACCCCTACTACTCTGGTTAAAATTTTCCAGAACCTAAAGTTACTTTATACAGCAAACACACAGAAAAAAATTCATTTCAAAATTTAGCAGATCTAAAAGTATTATTTTAAAAATAGATATAGTTACATGACTTTAATAGGTAGAGCTATATATATGGTAGCTACTAAGAGACCAGCACATGGAACTATGCCTCTATCTACACAAGACTGACCAGAACCCAAGCAATAATCTAAAATTATTGGACTATGTGTTTTATTTCCAATCTCTGAGCCTTAAAACACTTTTATTTCCTCACTAGAAGCCAATTCCCAACACAGCCAGTCTTCTCTCTCCCTCTTTTCTTCCTCTGTCCTTACTATAATAAATTGTTTTTCTTGATCTACAGTATTGTAATGAAATTGAGTCCTGCCAGGCATCCTTGAAAAACAGAGATGTAGGAGGATACTGGAGCTATAAGTTAAACCTTGTATATAGAATTTTTTGTACTCTTTTAGCTATGCTTTTTCATCTTAGTGCTTTTATTCTTTGTAATAACATTACTGAAGAGTGCTTCACAAAAAAAAAAAAAAAAAAAAAAAAGAGCTAGATGCTAGGCTCTTGAATGGAGGAAGAAAAATGAAATATACTTGCAAAGTTCTGAAACATACAAAGGAAATGAACCAAATTTCATTCTCCTCTCGTAGACTTTGTATCAAAGTTGTGGGCAAAGATAAAAAATGAGTCATAGAACTTCTCCAGAACTGCTCTGCTTAGGATTTCTATGGGAAGCCAGTGTTTCCTTTGGATTGCGTGAGGTACTTTCAAGGGCGTGATGTACACACTCATACCAAATTAAGTCAAATATGCAATAGTGCTCATAATGCATAGCTCTGATATCTGTTGCACAATTATTGGTACCTTAAGGTACTCCAGCATTAAAAGTCATTGGAGAGATTCTATACTTTTCCCCCAGTTCTCTTATTCTCCTACAATTCTTATTTTTTGTTTTCTCTCTCTCTTTTCTTCATCTCTTTACTTCCTCTTTACTACTCATGTTATTACTCACATCAAACCATAGATTAGATTAGATTATTAAGATTCTATGTCATTACTTGTAAGTCTTGTAAGTACTCCTTTGTTAAAAAGGAAAAAAAAAGGAAAAACCCCAACTCTCCACCATTAGAAATCCCCTGTAGAACTTTTGAAGAATTTCTAATCCCCTCTATCCCATTCACAGAGAGGCACATGTGACATCTGTTTTCATGTTCGTGAAGGAAAAGATGGACTCATTTGGAAGGAAATAGATTCAAAATGCTACGTTTGTATCTTCACAGCCGAGGACCACACACTTCATGGTGAGTATCTTGGGTGCACTGCAATAGAACTGCAAAGAAATTCATAACAAAAAACACTGTGTGAGAAAAGGACAAAGAGGGTCTTTCTAATATTCTCTCACTTCCAATGCCTCTGCAAAGGAAACTTAATTGCTATTTGCAGTCTTTTTTTCCCTGAGATTAAGGAACTTGGAACACTTCATCTACAATTCAGCACTGCAGTTGGAGGTTAGTGCAAGTCCATAGGCCCTCCTTTTCTGAGAGAAATGGTATTTGTCAAATTCTGCTAAAACCAGTTTTCTCTCACCAGTGTTGACTTTTCATTAAGATACCTAATATTTGATTGAACTGTCATTATTATAATTATTTAGAACTTCATTATAAGAACAACCTTTGAGACTTGAAGTGCAGATTTAGAAACATTGGATAATTGCATAGTAACAAACTGTTCAAGATCCTTTGTACTCTGTAGGTACCAAACCACCTTTTGTACCTTTTTCCATGTCAAGGAGTGGAAAAGAAACAAACTCAAGAAAAAAATCCCCAGTATTTTATTTTCTAGATTCACACAAGACATTGTGCTATGGCCACTCTATGTTCTTTTCCAGTTAATGCTTGTGGTCCCCCAAATGTATCAGGGTGTCATTTCATGATGTATGACACACAGGATCACAGAAAAAGAATTCTCCTCATCCCCAAAAGGTGCCCTGCTCTGTAAGAAACAGAGCACGACTAAAGCTTGAGAGGGAGAAAAAAAATCAAGCAAGTCAGGTGTTGGCATGAAGTGTATTACAATTCCATGGCTTCATTCAGTAATGAGGCTATAAATCATAAATATGACAGTGAAAAATAATCAGCATTACTTTTAAGTAATGCATGTTTGGTAAGGTTCATATAAACTGAAAAAATCCTAGAGTAAGGCATGGCAGGAAAATTATTATTGTCTGGACTTGGACGGAAAAAGTGAAATGATGGCTCAGAGGGAATAGTGAGAAGACTCTGCAAAAGCTGAAGCATATTAATGCCAAAGAAGCAGAAGAATTTACTATGATGTAGAAGAAGTACTGTAAGAATTAATGACCTGAAAAATTTGGAGGAAGTATAACTATGAGACTGCAAAATGCTTTAAAGTAGACTTCAAAAATAAGATTGGGCAGATGTCTAAAAATTATAGTTCAGGAACCAGCTTGAACATTGAAACGGGATATTCTATGGTCATATCTGAGCCTTATAGACTTCCTGCCACCACAGTGTTTGTCTGCCAGTAACCTCAACACTCGTAGAGAACTGATATGTTGCTCTTCTGCCTATTGTATTACTGATCATGGACTTTTCTGTGGTAGGCCATGTAAAAAAAAAAAAAGATAAAAAACCTAAGGGCTGACCTACTAAAAATAATCATTAATCCAATACCAGGAGAAATCTCTGCAATGATAATGAGAAATATGAACTTTAAAGTGAGGAAGAAATAAAGACACGTGATCTTGAGGCTCAGTGTTTACTCACCAAGAACCTAAAACAAGTAAATACAGTACAGTACACAACAAAATGTAAAGGAATATGACCAGTGGTCAGAAAGTTAGCAAAGGGAATATGCAGATGAGAACAGGGAACAGTGTAGGTGCTGAAGAAGCTACGTGTCATCTCGGAGACTGGGTGTAGTCAGTGAGAAACCAAATATTTATACACCAACACCACAGCATAGTAACACAGGGGGGGAAGTTGAGCTGGGGGGGAAATGAAACTAGACGAGTGGAGGAAAGGAGGAACGTGGTGGAATAAGAATCGTGTTGGTACCAGTTGCTGGCACTGAGATCTGTGCCATATGCAAACCACATTATGATACATTGTTAAGGAGAATGGAGAATGCAACACACTCAGAATATGATCAGAAATAAACAAAAAAAGAAGTAGCGTGGCTTTATTGAAATAGGTTTGAATCAAAAGTAAATCCACTTTAAGACAGTAAAAGAAGTTATTGTGTGCCATTACTGAAATCTGTATAGATTTTTTCAGATTTTTTATGGTGTTAGGAAGTACATTTGGAAATTCCACAATTGATATTTTTGCCTTTCTTGATAATAGTTGGAAAGTAAGTCCTACTTACAATGATGATCCTGAAATTTGGTAGTTAAGACATCTTGTCACATACCTGAACTAGAAAGGGGTGATGTTATTTAGCTTGTTTTGGATGCGTAATAAAATATGCTACAAATGTACTATAGTGCAGTTGGTCACAGAATCTGCTTGTAACTTGAATTATGTCAGCTTGATCTGCTGTAAATTAAGAGAAAGGTAAAAGAAGCTTTGTGAATAAGGCCTTCAGTTTTGAGAGAGAAAACTGAATAATTGTCTTGTATGATGAATGGGGATGAGTTAGTCAAGTTATTTGAGCAGGAAAGCTGACAATCTTACATATAGACAGGACTGACCCTTGCTTAATTAGAATGTTGTGGAACCATCAGGAATTTCTATGTCATGCCAGGAAATACTTAAGGCACTCTGTACCTAACTAGGTTATAGGTACCTCCAGAGAGATAAGTAGAGCTGGGAAAGAATGGAAAATAGTCTGCTTGCCAAAAAGCCCGCCATGTCTTAGACATGAGACTACAGGAAAAATCAACAGAAAGCCAGCTGAGACAGACCTGATTAAGAACAGAGTAGATTTCAAGAGATCTTCTAGCCATAGGAACTGAAAAGTTTCTAGTGAAAAATGTTCCATGAGGATGTGGTCAGGAGTACAGCTATTTCCCTATTATGATTCAAAATCTAAATCAGTGTCCAATCTTTCACAGATTTCCAATCTGGCTGACATGCAAAAAAATTGTGAGGCTGAGTTGCATTGTTTTATTATGCCATGGTCAAGTTAACATTAAAGGCACTATAATGTTTTTATCAGCACCTACAGAGGAAGGGGTATATCTACATATCTGTAGGTGCATTAATTTAAAATGGAATAGAAAAAAGCCTTTAAGAGCAAATTTGAAGGACAAGATTGCTCAAAGACTGAAAATAAGGATGCGTTCAAAAAATAATTTTGCAAACAGAAGGTTGTGCCACATAAAACTTTTATCTCCCTAGAAAATCAGGGAACTATTTGGCAGTGGGGACATTCTGATTTATTTGATTTAAGTGCAACATATATAGGACCACATTAGAGGCTATCCATGAAGAAGAGAACGTGTGCAAAATTCAAAGTGGAGAAGAAGCTCGTAAAGGAGAAGAGAGATAAAGGAGCACTTTGGGACTGAAGAGTGGGACAGATAATGACAAAGGTCTTAATCTGTTGTCATCACAATTACACAGGTAGGCTTGATAGGGTTGGATACTGGAGCAACAGAAATGAGATAAAATTCAACCGTACAGCAGAGAAAAGCACTTCATGGAGAGACTAATCACAAAACAACTCTGGGTTGGCACTGCCACAGGGGTAGCAGGCAATTAGGGCGGCTTAGAAAGAAGAATTTAGGTGAGAGCAGGGACACCTATCAGTTGCTGACAAGATAGACAACCCTGGGAAAAGACAAAAGTCTTGGGAGAAATCGTTCAGAGAATTTCTAGTAGTGATAGTGGGTGTTTGAACAACTGATGGAAGCTGGAAGAGGTGCAACTAAAGGCACAACAGATGCTTAAGGGAATGGAGACAATCAGGAGAAATTTGCATTCTTTGGCTTAGAAAGACAAAGAGGAAAAGGGGATATTGCTCTCTGCACATGAATGATGTAACCAGTATGAAGAGATGACATCTTGCACCAAGGAGTACAAGGATCAAACAGATAGAGGTACTTTGTCTGTATGGAATTTGAAAATGAGAACAAGAAGGCTCTGGAGGAGCCCTTCATTACAAATAGTCTGGAGTACTCATGGGACTACTTAGATGGACATCAGAATAATATGAAAAATCACTTTTGTGCCTAGGTGACTATTTGAACAGGAAATTGCTTAGGGTGAGGTTGGAAAATCTTTCTAAACTTGCAGTCTAAATGTGTATTCAATCAATTGTGAACAGTTAGTCTCTGACTCCTCTCTCTGGTTCCCTCAGTCTAGAGTGCAGGAACTGTTTAGTTCTTCCGTATAAAGACACTTCTCAGTAAACGTTTCCCAAGATTCGTCCTTGTTAACACAACAATGAACTTACTGATAAATTTGGTGGGTTAAATAACATTTCCAGTTTTAGGCAAGAAGAAAAAACTACTCTTTTTTTACTTCAATCAATGCTGTGGAAGATTCTGCAGGTAAAAACCCCAAACCCTTTCACTTTACCTTATATGAATGGCCTGCCATCATTTTAGATGCTATAAGCCACCAAAACACTGTCTCCTCAGAGAACTGCTGGCCTGCTGTGCCTGAAGAATTGCACAGGTCAAAGTTTGAGAAATGGAGCAACATTCAAATTTCATCCTGCTGAGCTTACTTAAATTACAAGCAAAAAATGCCCCTCTTAAATATTAACTAGGTATTTATTTTTATACTACTCTTCTGTTACCTCCTTCTGCCCCCATTCCACAACTGATAGTTTTACTCCTACAAGAAGTCCACATGTGGCACAGGATGTCACCATGTGTAATTGCACAGACAGTGAAAGGACTGGCTTTGCCACGCCAGCAGAGTTGCTCTGCGAGGCTGAAGTGTGCAGAGATTACGTGCTAAACTCTTGCCTGCCATGGACCAAGCTCAGTCTCACCTCTTTCCTGTATTTATCTTGCTAGTGTAGGTATGTACAATGTCAGGTGGAGATGTGGCTTCTGGGGCTCCAAGGGCAGCCAGAATCCCAGTTGCTGCCAGCTTTGTTTGGGGAGAAATCCAGCAAAGTTTGTGATTTTAGGAGGTGGCATCCCACTGTCAGCCACATGTGACAGGACGCTGACAGTGGCCATTTTCCTTGGGAAAAACCCTCATTCCCCCAGGATCTTGGGGTCAGCTCAGAGGTGGCTTCTGGGGCTCCAAGGGCACTTTGCCACTCCTAGTGTCCAAGGACTTTTTATGTGTAAATAGGGCATAAAATGATATATCATGTAGGAAATAATAAAACACATGTACCATTGATCTAGTAAAGCAAATATTACATGATTGTTCATCATCATTCTTCAGTTCACATTAGAAAAATCTTGCAGATTTCAGTTTGTAAGTACATTACATTGTCTAGGAGGTGGACATGTATTTATAGCCACAATTCAGTTTTGCTGTGCGGGATGCTGAATGGGCGAGACAGTTGTGGCTGACAGAAAATGAGAAAGTGGTAGAATTGCACAGAACTATCTAATCCCTTCAATGTAGGAAAGTCATAATCCAAGGGATAGTTGTAGAGAGGCTTGAAAAATGCAGGATAGATAAAGGGGAGGGAGTACAGAACAATGTTCTTGGTCTCAACTGCTTTGATATTTCACTTCATGTATCCTAGCCCAGCAAGGGATTGAATAATTTCATTGACAATGTCTTCATTTAAATGTTCAAACCCCAGGTTAGAAAAAAATCTTCATTTTTGCAAATCATTTTACTTCTGCAAAAGCAACAGTTATTGCTCATTTCATACAGCGTGTGAATTGCCACAAAATTTACCTCTTCTCTGTGAAATTAAAACCCCTGAGATTCCTCAGGTTTCAGTGTAATAAATTTTATATAGGAGAAGTAACTAAATTTTCAGGTTTGAGCAGAGAAAGACTGTGTCAAAAATTCAATAATTTTTTCATCTATCCACTGAAAATTTTCTGGAAACTATTTTAGAGTTTTTGAATGATAAAACTAAGCCATCAGTTCTGCTCATTGGAAACTTCCCCATAGGAAGCATGTATAATATCAGCTAAAATGATGTCATTCTTTTCTGGAAGGAGCACATCAAAATCTGCATGTAAAGCCCACAAAGTAATTTTTTACAAGATGCTTTGCTTTTGTAGATGCAGATCCTACGTGATGGTATTCCTAAGTGACAGGTGAGGGTTAAACTAGAGTGGAAGAACTAAAAGGCAGCCACGAAAAGAGGTGTTTCTATTTCTTTGTCTCTAATTGCCATTCTAATAAGTGCTCCAAGGTTAAGGCCATATGATGATTCCATAGAGGTGTGGCAAAAACTGAGGATTTAAAAATTAAGTACTTGCAGATGATGTATCTGATTCTCTCACATTTTTTGTAAGTGGAGGAAATTTAATGCAGTAAGAATGATTTCCAGCCTGATTATTCTATATTACTCTTCATGAGAAACATTTGTTTTCTCAAAAACCTCCTCAACTCAGTTGCTTTTAGTATTTAGGCACGCTGATTTCATGGAGAGCAAGCAGTGAGAAGGACATAATAAATTCAATGTTCTTATGAACATACAAGTTACAATTTCAGTGGGTTTATGTTTATAAATAGTGCCCAAATTCTTTGCATGAATCTACATAGCAGTAGGATTTGATCATATTTTCAGCTGCCGCATTCAGACATGTTTATTGGTTTTGTTTCAAAGTGGTTGCTTTGCTATTCTGTAGTACAAGTAACAATTTGTGGTTTAAAATTTTCCTTCAGTCAAAGTCTCAGGTCCAGAAGAGTTGATAGATAGTTTATTATACATTTTTGATAGAATTTGCCCATATCCGCTCTGGCCCATTTATGTCATGTGAAGCTGTTTCTAATCTTGTTTTCAAATGTGCCTTGATTAAATGCCATTTGATTATGTTTATGTAAATTTCTCTATGGGCAGTGACTGTTCTCTAGGTCATTTGACACAGGACAATTAAGCATAATCCACATTCAGGCTCATGTCTGAGTTGGTATCCTAAAAGACTTTGCATTTCTGGCCTTTTTTAGAAACTGGTTGAGGTTGGAATAGATCTCTTGAGATGATTTAGTCCACCGACCTTGCTGTCCTAAAATACCTATGATGGTGTGTATTTGCATATAAAGAGACATGGTGTGAAGAGCCAGGCATGAGGGCTAACAAATAAAGAGGTGCCATTTGGGCACAAAGCAGTGAGGGTGAGCAGGGCAAACCTTCTCCAAAACCCCACTGCCTGCTGGAGCATTGCCTGTACCATTGCCTGTAGTTCCCTACTGGGCACAAACCCAATTGTCCATCTTTGAGGGTCCTACTTCCCAGCAGAGATGGAGGGCAAGGGCAGGGTAGAAGACACCGGCAACAGAATATTTGAAAGAAACTGGTGGTGGAGGTATCACCAAAATACAGCAGAAGAGACTGAGTAGAACAGAAACCTGGTTCTACTTCCTTCTGCTTACCAGCCTGAAATCAGCCTGGGATGATTCAAAAGATGCAGCAGTGGATATGAGCCAGAAGTGACAGTGGTTTCTGGTTTCCAGACTGTGCTCTGGTATAGTTGGTAAGGGAGAATTTTCTAGTCTTGACCATTTTTAGTATCATTTATTTGAAGGAGTTTTGTGTGCATAGTTGCTGCTTTTTTTTCCCCTAGTTGCAGTCATTTTTGAAAGAACATCTTGGCATACTATTGAATACTATTTGGAATAGTATTCTTTGGAATTCCAAGCATATCTGAATTTTGGAAGTTTCCCCACTAGTCTGACAAATGTGGTAAGCAATTATTATATGCAAAAATTCTACCCTTAACCATAACCCTCTGTTGTTTCTGGGTGGGTTTTTGGACAGAGGACAAAATTTCTTTTATTTTAATGCAACTGTGGCAAAGAACTTCTGATCTGTTGCCAGAACATTATATTTTGTTCCTCCTTAGGATAGTAACCCTTAAGTTTTTATAGCTTATATTTTTGCATAAACAATTTGTAGTTGCAGAAGCACATAAGCATAGTCATTAAAACCTGGTTAATATGGGGCAATATAAGTGTGAGACTTAGACAGCTTGTGGTTACAGAAAAGATAATATAGATTGTTAATATAGATTGTACTGTACAAATGGAAATGTGGCATAAAGCTTTATTCTTCCTTTGTCAGCTTCTTAGTAATCTAATCCCATTTAATCAGACCTGATAGAGACAGCAACACTTTTCACCAGTAATTTTTAACTAGGAACAAATGCTGCAGTATTTTTTCTATGCCTGAACTAAATAAGAAAATACAGTGTGAAGGTTCAGTGTTTCCTGGGTAGCACGTGGGAGGTCAGTCATGCAGGGAAGGAGAGATTCAAGCACTATGGACCACTGAAGGTCAAAAACATGAATTACTTTATTCCTTGGCACAGCACCAGTACAATGAACGGCTCTTTCATGCATTTGTGGAGTGAAAACAAAAAGACTACTGAGAGAATGCAGGAACACTCTCTGTCTTCATTTAGAACATTGTCTGCCATTAGTTAAATCTCAGCTGCATCTTTGTGCTCCTACTAGTGCTCCATGGAAAAGGTACTTGTTAGTTCCCAGGCTGGTGACAGGGCTCTGATGATTACACATCCACTGCACTTCTTCATGGAAATCTGGGAGAAAGCCATTGCTGTTCAGGTGTGTCACAACTGTTTTGCCTGCTGTAGGAATTTTTAAGTTTCTCCTAAGATTTTTAATCAAATAAAAACATAAATTCTAGAGTTAAATGATCTAGAGCTTTGATGTGGAGGCATGAGAGGGGTGATAGGAGCTATACCCCAGACGTCAAGAATCAGCCTTTTCCTCTGTTAGCTCTAAAAACCTTTGGTTGCTATGGCAAGGCACTTTCCTCAGGAAACCTCACAAGTTTGTTGCCTCCCTAGCTTGGTGTTCTTCATAGAGGGAGCAAGTAATCTTTACATCATTCAACTTATTTTTGCTTGGTTCCTTCTGTTCAGCTTTTCAAACCATAGAAATGGGAAGTCCAAAACCTGAGAGCAATTTGTTGGTGATAAGAGTTTTCTGTGAGATCCTGTTAAACATCAATACACAGAGTAAAGCAAACCATCTGAATTATGTCCTCAAATGTGTAACATACTAACTTGGACGTTTCTTGCAATAAATTTTAGTGACTTCAACAAGCAAAGAGAATACATAAGAAAAGGGGAAGGAAAGGAAAGGGAACTGAAACATAGAAATCAGTCAAAGAGAAAAGTTTTAGTTAAATAATCCCTGTTGCATTTGAATAGACAAATTGTATGAATGAAGTGGCTTACTTTAATAGCTGGCAGGAAAAAAGCTGACCTGTATTACTTTCTCATAAACAGTGTTTAAGGACAATTTAATTGAGAACTCGCTGAAGGCCTAGGAGATGAAAGCACTGAAAAATAGCTTGAAAATGTTTTTAATCTAGATTATAACAATATTTTATTAAAGTGAAATTGTTGATTTTCAAACGGAATTCTCAATCCCTTTGATAAAATTTTAATACAACCTTTGCTAACCTCTTTTTAGTGACTTTTAGGGTGAACACTTTCCAGAGGTACCTACTGAGTATGGGAGGATGATACCATCCAGCTCTTATATTAGCAGGTGGTAAAGAGGTTTGACAATAGCAGGAACAGCATAAAAGCACATAGAGTTGAGATCTGTAGGAACCACTTCAGTAAAACTTGGGAGAAAATGAATGGAAGAGATCTCCTAGAAACAGCACATGTGTGAAACAAAATATGACTAATAGAGGTATCAGAAAAAAGTAACTGTAAAAAGAGAATCACTAGAACATGGAAACATTTCTAGTGGACTGTTTGTTTTCTTGGCTCACTTGTTATTTAATATTTTCCTCTTTAACGAGCATTAGAATATAAAGACATTTCCAATAAAGTTTATGGAAAAGAGGGTGCACTAAAAGAATGGTCAGACAGGTCCATTATACAGGGTCCATTATAGGACATTCACATGGTTGGCCTGTACCTTATATTTTAGTACAGCTGCATGTGATATTTTAGAACTGTGAGCAGAGAACCGTTTACTAGACAGGAAACTGAATCCCACAAACAGCAATGTGCATTTCTCCTTTTTTTATGATTGATGGCTAACTGGAAATGAGATTGTAGTATAATTTTTATCTTAGACAACACCTACATCTAAATTATTATTCTCTTTTCCATTTCTTTTTACTCCTGTTGATTTGATAATAGGATCTTCTAAACAAAAAAATTCACACAGTGACATTTGAATTGTTTCCTCCTTCCAAATGTAAATATTTTGATTTTTCCCCTTCGTGTTTCAACACTACATTGGTCCAGACTGATTCAGCTGCTTCATTTTGCTCAAAGTCTTGCTCAATTAAGTATTAGCTTTACTTCTAATGCAAAATCATCACTTTTTTGAAAGTGAGTCTGTAACTTTCCATTATTAGGGCTGAACCATTAAACTTCTTTTTCCTGATTGCTTGCAAAAACAAGGCCAAAATCTTAGTAACTTTTAAGGACCATCTCCTACTAATTGTGGGAGATGCTTGGTGCCCTTTTTGACAGTCCAAGTAGCATTTAAGCTGCCCTTTAGACCACATAATGTTTTTCCAGGAATTGCAGCAGAAACAAAACACTGAAAATGATGGGCAGACTGAGAGATGGGTAAATGAGACAGTAATGTACCCTTGTGTCGTGGTTTAAAGCCCAGCTGGAAATTAAGCATCATCCAGCCCCCCTCTCCCCCCACTCCAGTGGAATGGAGAGGAGAATCAAAAATAAGGCTTGTAGATTGAGATAGGGACAGTTTGATATTGAGATAGGGACAGTTTGATAGCTGAAACAATGTTAAAAAAAAATAAAAAGAAGAAGACGAAGAAGAAGAAAAGGGTGATGCATAGTACAGCTGCTCACCACACACTGACTGGTACCAGACCCTGTTCCTGAACCCAAATTGCCTTTCCCCCCACCCTTCATTCCAGGTCACATCCCCAGTTTATTTACTGGACAAGGCATTCTATGGTGTGGAAAATCCCTTTGCCCAGCTCAAGCCACCCTTCCTGGCAATGCTCCCTCCCAGTTTCTTTTCCTTTGTGTACCTCCTCACTGGCAGAACATGAGACACAAACAAACACAAAAAGTTCTTGACTTCAGATAAACACAACTTAACAAAACCCAAACTTTCGGTGTATTATCAACGTTATCATCATTTTGAGTCCAAAATACAGCACTGTATCAGCTACTGAGAAGAAATTAACTCCATCCCAGCTGAAACCAGGACACCTTCCTGCAAAGAAGGTGGTGATGTCTTGGGCTACATCAGGCAAAGTATTGCCAGCAGACCAAATGAGGCAATCCTTCCCCTCTGCTCAGCACTGGTGAGGCCACAACTGCAGTGCTGTGTCCATTAACAGGTCTTGGCTTCATGGAAATTTTCTCCCTTGTCCCAGTATTTAATTCAGTGAAAAGAAAAGCTGAACAAATTTTTATCTAATATATGTCCTCCCAGGCCAACAGATATAATTAATGATGGACAGAAAATAAGCACTGACTTGTCAGGTCTGAGGAGCAATGCATTATGCATTCACTTGCCATTGAGTGATGTGAAAATAAAAAAGGTAGCATAAGCTAATCTGAAGAAGAAATATAGAAATCCTGGAATCGAGCATGTAAGTAGATTATTTTCACCTGTATTGTTTTAAATTTCAAATAGAAAGATTGTGATACTCCTCTGAGATCTGGTGTTAGAGTGACTAAAGAAAGCCTTACACATAATCTGTTTAATTGGTAATATGGTCTTTTGAATTACTTCAGTTTACCTTACTGAAAGCAAGTATGATGTAATTACTATGACTGGTTAAACTCATAACTTTAATAATGTTCTGGGAAAATGAATGTATCAGTATCATGCACAAGCATTTTTTATTTTAAAGAATGCTAAACAAACATCATAAAAAAGTGAAAATATGGCCACATAAACTATGAGAGTTGCTTTGAAGCAGTAGTTGGGCTGCTCCTGCTCTTTTGGGTAACAGCAGAATCTTTTGACTAAAACCTTATAAAGCTTTGATTCTTCAGTTTACAAGCCCAAATGGACATATATATTAAAAGGGAGTTTTTCTGGATGGCAGCCACTTTATTTGTGAGACCAAAACATATGTGATGGAATTGGTGCAAACATTGGATTTCCCTATAAAACCTATTATTTTTGGCTTAAGCAAATTTTTGTGGGCTTGTTTGTTGCTTTTCCTGAAATGGAAATAAGAAAGGCTAGCAATGGCTTCAGTGGATGACATACTAAACTTTTAAATCATTACTGGCTCTTGTTATTTAGAGAAATACCAGTTAACTCCAAAGACATCTTACTGTGGAAAGACCAAGTTTGTTTCTGAGACTTGAAACAGTGGAACAAGATTTATATTTGAACAATGCATTCTCAGTCACTGAAATAATTTAGTTTCACTTAATGTAGGCTGGTAGAAAAAATGTATGAAGATTGTCAAATTACCATTTTCAATAGTATTTATGTAGATAACATTGTCTGTTTGTAAACCCCTGATCTTCTCTGACCCTGTAGAAATAATTTTCTTCATTATCATGGAGGTAAATATACACAAACTGGCAAAATTCCTGCAAGCACTGCAGTGCATCTTCAGGTTTTCTCAGCAAAGTAATGTATCTATTTTAGGTCATTTTTAAATTGGACACCTCTGCATGTTGCCAAAGCAATGTGGTTTAAACAGGCAAATTAATCTATTGGTCCTGGCAAAGAAGAATATTTTCAATATTCTGAGCTTCTTTGCTGGGCTCTGTTATTATTGTCATTCCCTTTGCCACTGTGTAAGAAATCAACTCTCAATGTCTGAAATTTTTTCTCAAATGCTGTGAAATGATTGTCCCTATGTGCACTCTCTCTCAAGCCAGTGGGGCCACATACATCAGCATGAACACAAAATCATTTATTTCCTCCTCTTTAAAAGTGCTGTGGAAGATTTTTGCAATACTGACCCATCCAGTCATTTCTTATTTTGGTAGAATATAATTCCCTTTCTCTGGCCAACATAGAAAGAGAGACACGATGAATAAATAATTTAACTACATCTCTTCAGTTGAGAAAATCCATTTTGGAGGAATGGTTTTGTTTTTCATTGCACAGATGAATATCTAGGCCTACCCTTTGAAGGAGAAACTATTAGGCTGAGCAATAACATTTCTGCACTGATTATCACTACTTTACTTTCCTGTTTAATCTAATATTTTCTTCCATTAAAATCTGAATATTCATAATTGGGAACATAAATGTAAACACATATTCTTGTAAACATACAATCAATTCCATTTGTAGGTCAGAATTGCAAACTTCCTTAAAATAGAGTTCTAAGTTGAAAGATCCTGGAAGGGATTTATATCCACTTGGTTTAAAGTGCTCAAGGAAAGAGATATTTTATGTTCGGGTTTTGTGTTTTGAGCCAGAAGAATTGGGGAAATAATAAAAAGAATGTTGTAAGTAATGGAAAAGGAAATTCTTTAATTATGGTTGTGATCTCATGGGTGGTGGAAAAGCTGCAGTCATTGCTGCTTTGGGAGTACACGTCTTGCTAAGTGAGGGGAGAAATAATCTCATCCCTGTCAGTAACTCCTGCTCTGACCATGTGTTCTGTGCAAACACAGTAAATGGGTATGCCCTGAAGTGCTGTGAGAAAATCTAATGGGGGGAAAATTGTCTTTCTAAAAAATTATTTTGACCATGGTGATAAAGGAGGGATCCTGTTTTATACTATTCAATATTTACAAGTGTCCCAAATCATAAAGATACATTCTTGTGTACATACCTAAAGAAAAAAGAGGGCATGCAAGAAGATCCTTTGTTTCAGTTTTTGCTTAATCAGGATGATAAAAGGGTAACAAACTGGGCAGAAAGTTTCTCTGAACCAACATGTTAATGCAGCTTCTTTGTTTTTTTCCCTTTTGACATAATTCTCCTTAATCCAATGAGTAAATCAGAATAAAAAAGAATTGTGCTATTGTTGAATGAGTGGAAGCACAGGCAGGAAGTACAGCACCTTCTTGTACAAGGTGATATTATGGAAGAGATCAAACAGTTATATTATGTTTCAGAGATTCTTTAGCAGATAAACAATTGTCTTTCTCTTTGGGAATGTCTTTTTGTCTTGAGCACTTTTATTTGAATAATACGTGCAGTCATCAAGGGTTTCTCAGCAGCAGTTACAAATAAATGAAGCTGCCTGGAGCATGAAATAGGCACTTAATGAGCCAGGATCATGAGCCACTGATGAGTGCACAGCAATACAGGAAGTTGCACTCCAGAGGGGATGTGACAGGACATGTCTGTATCCAGTACCTGCAACCATGTGCTCTCAGTCATTGCAGATGTTTTGGGGATTACCACATGCTGAAGAGAGGTTGCTCACTGTGTGGAAACACCAGAGAGTTTCCATACCCATGTGGGTAGCTCACTGTTGAACATATCTTCTCTTAAAATATTTAAAGAATTTTTCAAAGAGAATTTATATGGACTCAATTTTTAACCTAACTTCCTGCCAGGAAAAATAATAATTAAAAAAAAGTTTTAACGTGAGTTTGGTAAAATCTAGCTAAAGACCAAAAAATAATTACACACTGACTTCTTAAATCTAGGCAAGGATGTTGGGTACTTTTTGTGATGGAAGTGATGAGATTACTCTTACTTGTCACAGGGGGAGGGTGGGGAACAAGGCCTTTTAGGGAGTAGAAATGGGAAATTCAAAAATCAAAATAATGAGATGTCAGAAGTTCCTGCAGTGAGTTGTTAAGAAAAGCCACTGGACAAGAATGCATATTTTAGACCTCTTAGACAAAAGGGAAAAAAACCCAAACATGTGCTTCTGTGTAGTTTGTATGGCTACTGTGGCATTATAGATTATAGGACTCTGAGACACGGGACATTCTCTGCTTCCCACTGCCCTAAACATTCAGTTTGTGACAGCAGAAAAGTGCAATAATGTGGTGTTATAAATTGAAAACTCTTTTTACTGTATTCTGAGTCAGTGGCAGAAATAAAGACTTAGTCATTACAATTCCTTGAGCTATGCAGATTAGACCAAGCCACACCTAAGATTCGTCAGGAGTTTAGAAAGCAAAGGGGTCTACTCTGAACCTTATGACTCAATGAGAAGGTCTCCCTTATCCTTTCTCATCTTTTGTCTTTGTGTAAATCATTCTAAATCAATGGTAAATCAATTTTCCTTTGTATGTTTCATCCATGTAGTAAGCAACTGATGGAACCTTGCCATCAAGCTTGGTTAAGTTGCATTTTTAGAGATTTCTATTGAAATCTTTTTTGCTAATACCTTTGATAGTGATTCTTTGAGCAACCCTAACCCACTCTTTCATGACAAATTGGCATAGTGGGCAGGATCCTAAATGGAAGGTCACTATCTCATTTAGGAGTCTAATAAAGTCCTTCAGGATTTTCACACATTTTTGTTCTTTCTGCTTTTCTTGTAGTTTTGTTCCTTAAATATGTGATGGGTGATTCACAAAGGTTCTGGTTTTACACACACACACACACACACACACACACACACATACATAGTGCTAGATCTATATTTACACACATATATACAAGTGTACTTGGATGACTACATGTTACTGTAGAAGTTTCAGCCTTTATTTGCATCCTGAAATGAAAATAGATGTGAAGAAATCTGGTATCATGATAAGGTATTCTTTTCTTTTTCTTTTTAAGGATCATTAAAATGATGGACATTTACAACGAAATCAGAAATTCTATTTCTGTTATAAGTTCTCTCCTTTTAAAAAAAGTGTTTCCACAAAAGTAGAACAACATTAATAGGTTCATAGGAATTCAAACAGCACAGTAACTGTGCTATGAGCCCAGAGAAATACAGAGCAATATTTAAACCAACCAATCCTTGAATGCCAGTCTGGCCCTTTCTGTAATCTACTTGCATAGCTGAGACTCTTGTCTCCCCTAAGAGGATGCTAAGGATTTCTTCAAGTTTAAAGTAAATTGTAACTAAAACCCACCCAAATAAGCAAACAAACAAAAAACCCCAACCCAACCAAAAACCCCAAACCTGGTGTAACAAACTATTCTGCAGCTTCTCATCTGATGTGCAATTTATTGACTGTAATTGAGAGAGTTCATTGCAAAATACCTGGCATGTTATTTATGACTTTCCTTTACTCTTCATGTTGCCACTTGCAGAAGACAGAAATTCTTGGACTAAGGTGGAAGTTGAGAAATAAATATTTATTCCTTTGGAAACAAGTTTTTTTATAAACCCCACACATGGCTTCTGATTCCAATTCAAAAACTTTTAAAAATAATTAGGCAAATGTGTTTGATGCTGAATTTAAAATATGAAATGAATAATGAAGTTTTGTTTATCCAGAGCTTAGGTGGGTAGGAGGTGGTTACATGCAAATGAAAACTGATTGAGACAACACTGTCTTAATTGCTGGGTGGAAGTGAGTTCTCTGTCCATATCGTGGTTTTTGTCTCCTTTCTAGAGCTTGAGATTTTATGACTTCTGGTTTCTGAATCCTCTCCAGGCTCCCTTTTCACTGCTCTGCCCAGCTCCTTTGGTTTGCACCTCTTTCCACCTCTCAGCAGTCATTGGAGATGCAAATTCACTCATGTCTTTGATTTAACAGAGTAGGCAAACTGAGATTTATAGAAACTCTTGAGACTCTGGAATTTCTTTTCCCCTCTAAAATCTTTCAGGTTTTAGGGTGTACATAGGGAGAAAAGTCAACATAACATTTGGCCTAGAGAAGCAGATTGATTTACTGAACATAATCCTACATCTGTAAGTGTCCAGCCTTAGGCATAGGTTTAAATTCCTAAACAAAGCTAAACTTTACAACTGAAATGGGAAAAACAAGCTCCTTGACTTTAATACTTCCATCATGTAACAGAGCAAACATCTAAGAGTTTAATTTGTAACTTATTCTCCTTTCATTGTTAAGTTTGAGGTCAGATACAACTGGTTGCCTTTTGGGTTGGCCATAACTTTTTTGAAGATGGGATGAACATCTGAATTCAGACTGCTTTCCACACTTGAAGACTGGCTGACAGACCAGATCAGTACCCAGATCTCAAAATGCTGAAAGGGTTCAAAGTGTCAAAAATGGTGTTTGTCTTGGAAAAAAGGTATTCTTACACTGACATGGAAAAGGAACCTTTACTCAAACCAAAAATTACTTTTCTACCTCTAAGAAGAAAAAATATGTCTTGAAGTTTTACATTCAGGAGCCAAAGCCTAAACATAGGATCAAATTCTGGCTCATTTTGGGACTATTTAGGAATAGGAAAGGCACAGGCTGGAACCAAAAATCTGGTGTATTTGAGTATCTGCCCATAGGAAAGAAGGGCTGAGGACAGTATTGCTGTGTAAGCCTGTGGTCTATCTCAAGAAAAAGGAGCCATCATCATGTAAACTTCAGTAATTCCCCCTTTTTCCCCCTGTTGTCTATACCTTCTCTTGTGACTCTCAGATTTACAAAGATGCTCCAGTGTTGCTTGTATGATCAGTGTTGCTGATCTGAAACTGTTGGTGGATGATCATTTAAAGAGTCATCTGAAGAACATTATATAAGTACATTTTGTTTCAGATCTCTGTCTCTCCAGATTTGATATTTTCAGTGACAACGTATCTCCTGACAGATCTTTTACTTTTTCCTTAGTCCACTACTGTACTTATAGCAAGAGATCATTATATATTTCATGTTTCAGAGCTGCAGCTCAGAAGGGATTCACTGACCTCAGTAGAATAATGTTAATAAGAAAAGAATTTGTTCAGCCCAGTTTTTATTCCCTTGTTTCAAACCCTGTGTCCCTCTCATTTGTAATTTCTTTCTCTCTGTACCACTCCACTCACAGGAATTTCTGAAACAAGTCAGAGCTGCACAGTTATTAATCCAAATATTTCTTTAGCACTGCCTGCCATTCAAAAAAGCAAATATTATTTGCAAAGTAATAGCTCAGCATGCAAAGCACTGAAGAATGTGTAATAGCACAGCCATGAGAGTGTACTTGACCTAGGAGATCACTGTACGTCTCTTTACAAGAACTCTTTTTTGTACAAATGGTTTTCTTTAGAATGCCTATGTCTTGAACTCTCCTTTCAGTCATGCATCAACCCACATGTTTTCTCTTGTGTTAGAAGCAATTACTGAATCTGTGAGGGAGTAGAAATCATTTGATCCTGTGAGGTTCTAATGGAATTGCAGAGCCCAGAGCATAATGCCTTCTTTCCATGAAAATGGCACTGATTGGGGAAAAGTGTAAATAAATTGGTGTCTCTGTTGGAGTAAAAAAGTAAGAGATTATTAAAAATGAAGTTCATAAATTCATACACAGACTACTCCTAATTATTCAGCCAGTAATTTGCTACCTACTGGTAATATTCCATCTGTCAAGGATGTTAAATGGATAATTGAGAAATGTAAAAGTAGGATGTGTGAGAGATGGTTAATTACACAAAGAGAGAAGAGGTAGGTTAAAGTACAAGTGTTCCTTCCCATAAAGTAATTAAACTGTGTTTCAAGAAACAGAAAGAGCTACTAGCTGAATTTTAGTCTGAAAGCTGTGTGACTGAAAGCACCCCTTCTCTCAGCAAAGTCTCTGAGGAGTGGCAAATCCTACCACGATGTGACTAATTCCTAGTACTGGTTCCAGTGACTGTTCAGATGTTCCAAGTATGGCACTTGAGATGTGGGATCCTCTTAAGTGAATCACAGAGTCATAGTTAAAAAGGTCTAGTCATTTCATCTATTCCTCTGCAAGAGTGAGTATCTTCTCAAAAGTTATTCCACTATGGTCTCACAACAGGACCTTCCTAATGTTCAGATTAGTTTCTTTCCTGTCTGAATTTTACCACTTATTTCAGTTAAGCCTCAGGAGA
This sequence comes from Cisticola juncidis, assembly GCA_013400215.1. Classification (NCBI taxonomy): domain Eukaryota; kingdom Metazoa; phylum Chordata; class Aves; order Passeriformes; family Cisticolidae; genus Cisticola; species Cisticola juncidis. The sequence goes on along the minus strand of VXBR01012331.1, from coordinate 225,381 downwards.
AATCATTCCTAGTCTTGCTTGGCCAGACTTCCTGCTTGGCACAGAATTTATTTGGCAAATCCAAAATCTGTTACTGAATAGGCTTTACAATCTGCTGGCTTTAGGCTTTAAATCTGTTCCTGATTTTGGGCTTCAGTTGAAATCCATACCACTGAAATCTGAAATCCTGCAGATCCTTGCCAAAGAAAAAGAGTAGGGAGGTGGGGAAAGCACAGGCAGCTCCTTTGATATAGTGTTTCTTATCTGACAGGTCACAAGCTATCTTACAGGTGACTTCTGACTAAGTCCTGCAATGAGATGTGTTCTTTAGGTATGCTCACCTCCAGGGATGAGGGACATGACTTCAGTTTCCAGCAGAAGAGGGTGCAGAGCTACACTGGTACTCCAGCTGGTACTTCCACATGCTCCAATTACAGGTGTGTAAAGACACGAGTTCCTGAAAGCCACAGATCACTACCAGAGTGTAGCTGGTCCTGGCTGGTTAGCTTATCTGCAAGGCTAATTAGCTCATATGCAATGCCAAACCAGTGAGGCTCCAGTGTTTTCAGCTCTGAGGCAGGCTCAGCTGACAGCAGGCTGGAGCTGCCTTTGCTATGCAGATGTGCAAATACATGCTAAGCTGCCTGCTCCCTGAAGGAAGGAGGATCTCAGTTCTCACACAGGAGTGTCAAGCAAAGCCATCAGCCATAGGTTCAGTTTCTCTCTCTGGCCTAATATTTCTCTGTTGAAGCAAAATGGAGCAATTTCAATGTGACTGCTCGAGAGACACCCAGGGGACCAAATGTCACTTGTGGCTGTGGTTAGAGTGTTTACAGCAGGTAAAGGCAGCCTCAGCCCCCTTGGGCATCCAGTAAGGGTTTCTGGCTGCTTGTGACTAGCAGCGTGTGCTGCGTTTTTACATTTTTATTTCTCAGGTTTCTATGAGCTGCAGTTAGTTCTCTAAAGCTAGAAAAAGTGTAAAGTGTTCTGGCACTGCTAAGTTCAGCAAGGACTGGGCCATGTGAACTGTACTTCAGATATATCTGTCTGTACAGAACTGTGTGATTAAGAAGAGAGGAAAAACTAGCTAGACTGGGATTGAAGAACCGAATTTGAATACGGGAGAAGTTAAAAAGGAATCCTTAAATAGTTGAGATAAGCTTTAGTATCCTTATATCTGTATTTGAACTAGACTCTTGAACATTCATAGCCTATCTCACATCTGTGCCCCTTGAGATATGCCTTGTATAATTCATCACTTAGGGAGTAATGTATTTGTCAGAGATCATGTTGATGTCGATGCAGATCTATCCTTTCTGGGCCAGCAAACAGTGACTCTCCCTCTGTATATGGGAAAGAATCTTTGCAGGAGTGCACTCAACACATTCCACTTTGTCTCAGGACTCTCAAAAAACTGTTTAGTATGATTCACTTTCTGTGGTATTGTCTGGCAGTTCCTGCTTGCTAGATAGTGCTGTGTGGAGCTTATTATAGTTCCAGATCTATCAGACTGACAGAACAGTTTTTTATTCCCTCTATTATCTCTGCCTCTCTACCCATTCCCCTAGGGAAAATTTTCATTAAATTATTGCAGCAATTAAGGAAGGGTTGGTTATAGAAAACAAAGTGAGGGGGGAGTATGAACCTCATAAATCTTCATGTGTACAAACTTCTTTATCCTAGTGTGTCTTGAAAAGGACAGGAAAGGGGAATCTGTACTGATGGGACTCTGGGTACAATGGAGAGCAGATAAACTACAGATTCTTTTGCGAGTTGTCATATCTTTTTTGTATATTACTAAACTTGGTCTCATATAGTGTATCTTTGAAATATCAGGTGACTCAGACAGAGAAAATTTCTTGTAAATTCATTGCAAGTTGGCTGAAATTTTAACATCTGAAGGAGACTTTATAGCTTTCCAGATCTGACTTGTTCAAAAAGCTGTTCAGACATGACCTGCTTAATTCTTCCAACACTTCAGTAAAATATTTAGACAATATAAGTAATGTTTTAGAGGAGAACTAATAACTCATAATGCATTTATTGCCAGTTGTATTTCTGCAAACAAAATGTTTGTGAACACATTGCAAATATTTTAGACACGCTCTATTCTGAAGCATTGATGAATTCACAAACAAACATTTTCTTTATCAGTGAAGCACAAATTATTGAAAGAGGAGTTTTCAGGAACCAAAAGATGATAGGAAGTTGCTTAGCTATGATGATCCTGTCATACTGTGTAAGTTGATGATTACTGTATTTATGTAAATCACCAGCACAGTGCAAATTTTGTTATGTACAATTGCACAAAACATTGAATTTCTTTTTTTTTTTCTGTATAGAATTTCTGTCTGGCTAAAATCTGCTGTTGATAGGTCCTGTCAAGCATCCGTCAAAAGGTAACCCAAAAGGACTGCAACTGAATGCAAGCACATTTTCAAAATTAATATTTTTTCTTACATTTATTTAGCTATTGTCACTCAATATTACTAAAGAAAAGACAAAGTAAATAAACCAAATTTTGGTCAGTAAGAAAGGTGCATTTTCAAACACAGCAGTGTTGTTCTAGGTATGAATTTCTTGCTAATGAGAGAAATTTAATCCATAACTGAACTTTTACCAACTATGCATTAATATCCCAAATGAGTGTTTATTTTTAGTTTCTAAAATGTTGGCTTTCATTGTTACTTAAACCAAGTTGTTAAGTAGGCAATGAACTACAGTCTAGTGTGACAATTCCCAGTTCCAAGAAAAACTCACTGTCTTGTAATAGCACTCAGCTCCTCCCTTACCTATTTCTGTAGCAGAGATTCAGGCACAGGGAGATGCGCAAAACCAGAGTTTCTGTCTCACTAATTTTATTAATTCTATTTTCTGTGCCTCTGTCCCAGTGTCACACAGAACTCCTGCCTTCAGTCACCCAGAATTACCTTCTTTCACTTGTTTACCCTACAGAGAAGGGAACCTCCCTCAGAAGTTGTAGGTTTTTCTACTTGACAATTCCAACATGCATTATGTAGAGCTCAGAAATAAGGCTCCAAGGGGAAAAACTGGGAGGATTTTCCTGCCTTATGCATTCTCATGGGGTGACATTTATCGCCACCTGGACTTGAGATACCTCTTCAGGCTCCCTGTTTTCCAGCTGAGCTCAGGGAGACAGCAGTCCTGGCTTTGCCTGGGGATATCCAGGTGAAATGGAGCAAACCGTAGGAAACAAGCTGCTATTCTTGCACTTATTCATTGATTCCTGGCTGTGTTTAACCTGCATAACTTACAGGGTTTAGGGGTTGCAGCTGATGTCTGCACATCCAGCAAGGCAAAAGGACTGCCCACTTGAGGAAGATGATGCCACTGCTGCAGCAATACATTCCCTAAAATTCTATGAGGGACAGACTGCTTTATGTGTTTTACCCAGCAAGTTCAGCATTTCAAAACCTAGCACTGCTGTGCCTGTCAGCCTCCTCACCCTGTGCATCCTATGACGTGCACACAGCTGCACCTTCCCTCTCAGAGCCACTCTGGAGACAGCTGGAACTCTTGCCTCTGAAAACAAACATGCTTATTATGGTCTAAAATTAAGATGCTTTTCCTTCCCCTCCACCTTTCAAAGGAATCATAAAACTAACAAGGAGGCTACTGAAATTTAGCAAGTTTCTGTTTACATACAGATGGGGTCTGGTTTTAGTGTTCTTTGTATCTGAAAAAGATAGGCTTGCCTGCCCATTCCCACACTGCTGTGTGTAAGACACAGTCTAAATGTGGATATGTTGTGTGTGGCTATGGCAAGGGTGGCACAAACAGGTCTGGTGTGAACAGAAATTGTTCCAGCTAAAATTTGGGTTTACATTTGTTAGATAGGAAAAGATTTTATCAGTGGCTATAAATTTGATGTAACCCCTCTATCTTCTCAGAATATATATATATATATACACACACACACAGAGGGTAAACACATAATGCAGTAGGCAGAGTGATCATAATACAGATACTGGGACTGAACTGAACATTGTTTGCAGCTGCCTTGGTTCAAAATTTCTCAAAATCAATGGAAAACCTCCCTTGACTTTGAATGGCTCTGGTCAGGTCTGTATGAGACACAAGGGCCCCTAAGGATTTATCTATATGTAACAGTTTGGTTATGCAAATATGAAGTGTTTCCTGAGTTTCCTGAACATTTGCCTTATGTAAAGCTCACCTGCTCTTCTGGGGCTTTAAATGTTTGATTTGATAATTCCAATATGCTGTATGGAAGAGAGAGTGGATGAGAAAGAATAGGGGCTAAGATAAAGGAGAAATGAGTGGAGATGACAGAGAGAAGTCAAGATAGAAGTCACAAAGCAAAATCAAGTAGAAGAAAATGGAAAGACAACGGGGAGGAAAGAGTACATCCAGGAAATGGCTTAGTATAAGCTTGACTCACCTCTTGTATAACTGCAAACAAAAGAAATAAAAGTGGGAACACAGAACACTGAGCACAAAGAGGGCAGTTCATGTTTACAGTTCTGTATTCCCGCTTTCATTTCTTTTGCTCAGGTGTGTCAGTATCCAGGGACTTCTGGCATGGTGTGTGCTGGGAAGGCCAGCCAGAGGAAGGAGGGGCAGAGACAGACAGGAACCACTCACAGAGAATATGAGTGTGCCCTTCTCCTCTCGGTTTCCCCCTACTCCCCCACCCCCAGCTCCACAGCTGCTGGTGACTCGATGGGTCACCAATGCATCTGTGTCTCTGTGGTGGGCTGGGACAGCTGCTGGCCCTGCTGGGGACGGGTTTTGAGCTCTGTCTCCAACACAGCTCAGTAACCAAGGGGGGACAGTGGTGTTAGAGCTGTCCCTGGGGACTGGGGCTGGGATTTGCTGCCCGTGCACTGCTGGCACACGGGGTCAGCCAGGGACTACGTGCGCTGCGGGAGTGCTGGGAACAAGAAAAATGATGGGGCCACACGGTCTGACAGAATTCCTTAAAGCCAGCTTGAGCCATGGCAGCTGTGAGGGTTTCTGCCTGTATTGGATTAGTGGAGCTGTTTAGGGATCTGGGGCAAACCAGTAAAACAGGCTGATGAATCCACACTGTAGGTGCCAATCTGGGTTGCTGCCTTTTTCAGGAGTAAACAACTAGGAGCCATTGTTCATCTTCCCGACTCTCTGCAGGACACAGGCTGTAAATTACAGCTAGGAATAAAAGCTTGATGGGAGTAGAACCGGGCGCTCAACTTCCCAAGGGAGTGCTTTGCCCTCCAGCCAAAAGAGCAGCTTTTCTTGCTTAAACCAGCACAGACTCTTCTTATGCCTCCCCATCAGACTCGGAGCCCAAGAAAAGTGTGCACTTCAAGGTTTGCCACACTGGAGCTTTCACTGCCGCTGCCATTACAAAACCTGTTTTCAGGATTGATAATGAAAATTAAATCTACGCTGAAATTGAATCCACTCTGAAATGCAGGAAACTAGATTGCAGTCCAGGGACATGGAGGAAATCTTATTAAAAATAGCTTATTTTATTGATATTACAGATAAATGGGTATGAAATCCTCCCTGTTCCCCCAAATCTGATTTTCAGCCAGTCTCACAGATCACCCTTAGTCTATGCAAAATATACACAGCTAGGACCAGAACTACCTAATGACATTTGTGGTTTTTGGATTTTTTTATATTCACTAAGATCAGTTGCTTTTTAACTCCCCATAATAAGCTTGAAATACTCACCAAATTATGTTCAGAAAATGATTGTTTCAATTAAAAAAAATAGTATTTCTGCTCATAACAGAGAAAAAAATTAAAATTAAGAGCTGTACTTTTTTAGAAATTTCAAGGTTCCTGAAGACAAATGCCAGCTATTTTCACAGAAACAAAATTCCATTCTACTCTTCTTTCGATTTCTCCCATTCAATCGTGAAATCAGTCTCCACTGATACATTTTTTTTTTCCATCATAAGTACAGGTTCGTTCAGGTACATCCATTTTCCTCTCTGTCCCCAAAATAAAATCTAAATACTCTTTCTAGGGAGAGGTTGTGCCAGTAAGTTCAGTGGAATTTTGATCTTTCAATTAAGCTTGGCCAAGATTTCATTCTCTATGGGAATTCCTGCAAAAACCCTAACTTTTTTGTATCACTCTAAGCCATGCCTGTTCCTTTTCTAAGGCTCCAAAATATGTACTCCCTATTAGGATTTTTATCAAAATTAATTAGTGCTGGCTACAGTTCACATACGTGATAAAATCACAAATGAGTTATTTTGGGGTTCCTGTACTGTATTTTACCATCACAGATTCACTATTCACTGTATCAAAGGTGTAGCAGAAAAACACTCTTTTAAATGATGGGGTTTTATCCTTTTTCAGTCTTATTGTTTCATTCTCTTTTGAAAACTTAATTCATTAATCAAGTTACAAATTTTTGGTGCCAGTAGTTTAGCTTCTTGTTGCCAAGGAAGTGAGCAAATTCCAAATCTCAGATATTTAACTGTACTGACAGGCTCAAAAGTGATGCTCTGTTACATTTCTGCAGCTGAAGATTTGCTTCAAGATTTTTCTGTTCCTGTGTAATAAGGTTTGCCCATAAAGGAGAAGTAATGTATTTCTCACAAGGAAATCCCCAAAACAAAACTAAAACAAGCCCAAAAACCAAACCCCCAAACCCAACAGTTTTTCCAGAGTCGTGCATCTGCTTTGACTAAATTTTCTGAGTAGCATTATGCCCTGCAGCCAGGCTAAATTTGGACTGCTCTCTACCTGAGACCGACATAAGCTGACCATGTTTGTGTGGGAAAGAAGGAAATGTTTTTGTGTCATTTTTTTTGTTGGAATGCACATGTGTGCCCTAGACTTGTAACAGAAAGATGGCACGAGGAATGGCCAAGCACACGTCACCTAAAAACAGCTCATTAACTATTTTTGTGATTTATCACATGAAATGACATAATGTTACCAGTTATTTTTCTTGTGTATGTCTGTCTTTTCTTTTTCCATTAGATACTAGCACCTCCATGCACATGGTCTAAAGGAGTCTAATCTTAGCCCAATTTTTCAGGGCAACAAGCAAGAGAGAGTCTTTCCAAAGCAGAATACCACCCACCATTTCTGAACACATGCAGAAGTATTGAAAAGACTGAGATGAATAAGAAGAAATATATTGGTATCTAGAAAACAACCTATTCATTTCTATTTCTATTCATAATCAGGTGTTAGAAGGGCTAGAATTAGAAACTTCAGACCATGAAGGGACTAGAATTTCCACTCCTTGTTAAATAAGACTCTACCTCTATCCCTAAAATGGATGTTATTCACCATTTACCTCTACAAAATAAAACTTAAAAAAAAAATCTGTATCATTATGAATACAGGAAATTAATATGAGGCAATTTATATCAAAAATAGGATGCAAAATTTCCTGAATTTTAATTAAATAATTAATTATTCTGTTTCATCTATAGGATATGAATTTTAAAAGTGATTTAGTAATTGAAGAAAAGGATATTCTTAATAAATTTAAAACGTCCATTTACTGTGTGCCAGCATTTTGAGATCCCTTTAAGCTTTTTTAATGGATTTTGATGGCAAAAATATTATAGTAATAAATGCATAGGATTTTACAGAACTATTTCTCTTTCCACTTTAGACAATAAGGTATATAGGAGATTGCTTTTTAATTGCTTTGAAAACCATTTCTTTTTAAAAAAGTAGCATATTCACTAAAGAAAATGTGTTTTACCCATCATTTCCAAGTTGCTAGCTTTGTAAGAAAAAGATTCCCTGTGTTTGAAGAATAGATGTTTCACTTTAACTTTGTCCCATCAGATATTCTAGACCTGAAGGAAAAACATGCTGGAACCTGTTGCTAAAAATTTGGCTGGTTGAGGGAAGGATAGCCAGCCATCTCTAAGTCAAAAGGCAAAAAAAAAGGCAAAGTCCTGAAATCCTCTTTATGTGAGGTTTTCCATGTGACCTTCTTGTTGCTGTGGCTGGGGAGACCTGTCTGTATTTTTCCATTGTTTGTGTTAATGGAGATTAAATTAACGAGGAAATTCTTTCAGGTGGGAAGATCGACCAAATGGTAACGCGATCCAGGACTGCCCATTCCAGGTTTGGCGAGGGACACTGAAATCAGGGCATGTCTGGCTGTCAGTCACCGCCACACGCGGGGTGTTAAAGGTGAGAAGTGCTGGCTTTGGTGACCTGACCAAGCCCTCATCCCACAGCACAGGAACCACTGCTACAATTCTCCAGCTCTAAAGAGGAGCCAGTGCATGGAGACACCATGGGAAATCTCCAAGGCATGCAAGAGACAAAGCTTTCGCTTATCTACAGAGGCCTTGAGGTTTTCACCAGGGGTTTCATGCAGAGCCAAACAAAACCACACACTGCAATGAACATATGTCCCTCAGGAGCTGAACCTCAAAGATCCCGTGCCTTTTCATCCTGTTTCTCTGCTTTCTGAATTGGAAATAGGAGGAAGAATTCCTTCTGTACCTTATGCCATCAATACAATAAAATATCAACCTTAGTCCTCAATATCACTCCTGGTACTGGCATTATCCACTACTCCTGCTCAGTCATTATTCTTGTTGGAGCAGCCTGTGCAGGGACATCAAGGGTAGAATGGGTTGTGGGAAACTGATCTGCCTCAACTTACCTTCTGCATGATGTTATCCTCCAGCAGAGAACAAAAACATTGCAGAAAGCTTCACTGCAGAGCACTCTCTCTTAACTGAACAGCAAAAAGACAAAATGGTGAGATAGCAATAAATAAGCAAAATATTTGGGGAAATATCCAGGCTATTATAGATTCTTTACCAGGGTTCAGAAACTCTAGTGCTTTTATGTTCACTTGGTTTTTCAATAATGAAGAGATTTGAAAATGCAAGAGAAAAAGCTTATAACAAACAGTGCATTTCTGAGGTAACTCAGGAGAGATTACACAAATTTTCCTACAAGTATAACTTTTGACTAGACTCCTGTAAGAAGAGAAGGTTTAGTGGCTCTTTAAAACTCAAGTGTGCCTGCTTAGTCAGTACTAGCTCTCCTTCCACTCCCCCTTCTTCTGCTGCTGGGTAACTTTTGTTGCAATATGGGTGTGACTTTTGATGGAGCTTCCCCCTCCCAGTTATGTCATTACTTCAGTTCCTTTGAATCAGAATAAAAAGTGCAGCAAACTTCAGACTCATTGACTGCAGGCTTAACAAGCGTCGGGGCTTTTCCTCTTTCTGCAGCTTGCAAGGATCTTTGGATTTTGCAAAGCAGTTCCAAGAAAACAATGGCCAAGTTCTCCTTATGGGCAACTGTTGGATTATGTTTGCTGAAGCTCTGTCTAACAGAAACAGGTAAGATTTTTATGAATGAAAACACTTATGATTGTTGATGCTTCAGACAGCCAGCTTCTGCTAGACAGTTAACAGCTTTCTTGCATCTATGTACTTTTATTATTTCAAGTGTTATCAGAGATGTTTTAGAAGTGTAATCTCAGTTGTGCTGGTCTGTACAACCACAGAAAGCTGTGTATTGCTTGTAAAGGGCAATTCCAGACCTATAAAAACTAAATTGCAGAACATTAAAGAATGAAGTCTAAACTTAGAACAGAACTACATCAGGGAATTCGGACTGGCTCTGGCAAAGCTCAGCTCAACGGTGTGACTGCTGTTCCAAAGGCAGCCTGCTCTCCCAGCTCCGCTTCGGGCTGCAGGGAAAAGGGGGGTGGAGGGGAGGGGGTGAGCCCCCCCAGCTCACAGTTGCATTCTGGAGTTTACATGAGCTGAACCAACAGCTGAACCAAACTGCATTTGGGCACAGCCTTGCTGAACAGGAAAAAAACTGCAGGGATCTCTGCTGAAATTTGGAGAGCTTTTATGCCAAGCATGCTTGCTTCTGACTTTCTAAGGTCTCTTTGGGGCTGACTGATGAGCTTCTGAAACAAAGGGGATTAGAATTGACAAAGTTCAGTTGTTTGTCACTTACCTTCCTGCAGCTTGGTTATCTGCTTCAAATATTTGTATTTAAAAATCTAAGGTTAATACATAGAAAAAAAATCATGTCCAAACTGACAAAAAGCTTTTGAAATTTCACGTGGTGCAAGCTGAACCATGTTTTAGGGGAATGAACATACTTTTAGCAGACTCTTACTGTGACTGCAGCTGCCTTGAGGCATTTTGTGGTTAGGGATAACAGTTGTGCTTCTATGTTGTTTTTGTACTCATCTGTTCCAGGAGTCCAACAAAATGCATTTTTTATGGCCATTATCACCCGAGGGCTGTGTGTGTGTGTGTGTGTGTGTGTGTGTGTATAGTAAATATATGTCTCATTTGCTTGAGCAGCAGGGGGTACTTCTGTAATGGTTGCAGCACTGCCAGGCTGTGAATGGGTGTGTCAGAAGTTGCCCGTGTATCTGTGATAGCTGAAGCAGCCTCACTGCTTCTCTTTCTAAAATTGCGCGCCCATTGTACCAAAACGCTCATGCCAAGATCATTTATGTAGAGAAAGCCTTAAGAGAGAGGACAGGGCTACTGCAGGCAGATAAGGCTGGTCTCAGGTGTGTGTAAATCCTTGGCTTGGTCCACTCTGTGCGCTGTATAAATATTATAACTGCTCGACTGTGAGCTCTGTGAGCTGCCTGGAGTGTCCTGGAGAGCAGGGTCTGCTCTGGCTCTGGGAGTGATGTGTTTTTACTGCGAGACGGAGAGCCCCATAACAGCATAGTTACAAAAAGTGTGTCAAACTTCACATGTGCCCTCCAGGGAAGTTTCTTTACTGGCTTAGTGAGGTATTAGACTACAGCTACAGTATATTTTAGTTGGTATATTCCAACATGACTTTGTAGTCAGTAATGATTTCAAAACAGCAGTTAATGGTGGTGTTTTCTTTTTTTAGACAGTGATTTTGCTGTGCATCACAGACTAATGGCTAGTGCTGTTGGGAAACTCCTGAACTGGAACTTTGATTCTTTTAGTACAGAATTTTATGGAATTGAAGAGGACCTGGAATTATTCTTAATGTGATTTCAGATGGAAAAATGAGATGCAGAGAAAGCTGAAAACTTACCCTGATTTCTGTGGTGTTGCGACTATACTGTCACTGATATGTTCTTACTCATGGTGTTGACACGACTTGTCTAAGGAGTCTGGATCCTGGAGGATATAGATGCTGACATCTTGGCTAGTAATGTTTTTGGAGTAGATTTTCTCCTGTGAGCATTATGTATTTGTAAAAATATTTTTGTCAAATTAACATGAAGGGAATCCTAGAATTTTGACCTCCTGGCAGAAACTGGCAGAAACTGGAACAGAAGTAGTAGTGGTAAAGATGAAATGGAAAGAGGGAGAATGAGTCTGCCCATGGGAGGAAGGAGCTTGGCTGTTAGTGCTGCAGAGGCTGCCAGAGCCCCATCACAAGGTAGGGCTCTAAGACAGGGCTCCTGCAGCTGCTGGTGGCTCACAGAGGAAGAGACCTGCCTGCCCTTGGTTTGCACATCCATCGTGTACATTTGTAAATAAAGCAGTTTGAAGAAGCTCTTTGTGCCAGTTTATTTTCACTCAGTCCTTACAGTGTGTATCTTGGCAGTTTTCCAAAGCTACAAAGTAACTAGACTTTATTAAGAGTTCACTTAAACTTTCCGTCCCTGTTTAGTGGAAGGGTTACAGAGCTGCACTGGAAACGCACACACAGAACTGACAAACCAGAGCAGGGGATTGTTTGGCAGTCTTTGAGAAACCTTTGAAGATTCTTTAGGTACTGGTGTGCACTGTATTGAGGAGCCATTACCTTGAAAATAGGAAGTTGGAGAAAGGCTTAATGAGGACAGATAGCATCGTACAATTGAGGAAGAACTTTTCTAAGTAAATGCTTTTAAAATCACTGGTAGCTCTAGCCAAGGTTAAACAAAATGTTCATCCATACGTACGAGAAGAGCTCCCATGAATTTATAGGCCTGATTTGAAGATAGTGTGAATATTGCAGGTATTCCTCTATCACCTAAACATGCATGAGGTTTGACTGTATCAAGAATGTGCCAGCAGTCAGAGATATCATGACATGCTGATAGACAGACAAACACCAGAGAGAACCATGAGCTCATTACTCCAAAAATACTTGATGAAAAGATGTGATAATATTTGATAATATTAGTTCTGAGTGTAGATGACTACACGTTGTGGAGAAGCAGAGAAAAAGCAATGCAGAGCTCCTTTATGAGGAGAGGGTAGATCAGTCAAAGGGTTTAAAAGTTTTTTGACATTCCAAATGCTGTAAAAAGGCTTCTCCATCCATTTTCTGGTCTTCTTGCATCACATTTTGGTTCCAGAATGAAGGGATGTTTGAAAATACAGTCAATAAGGAAGATGTTAACTCTCCCCTTCATATATCACCATTAGGTCTTTTATTTTCAAGAGAATACTATGTGAGAAAACAAGGGAAGGAGTTCTGCAAAACTCACCTCTAAAATTGGTTTTTCCAGGAGCAAGGCTAAATGTACATGAAATATGACTTCACAGAGAGGATAACTGTGAAACAAACATGACCCATCATGGTAATCTCGCCTGCTTTGAGAACAATGCATCATTGCAGTGGAACAATTAATGGTGTTCAAAATACATCATATTTTAGAATCATCTGGCATCTGTGAGCACCCTGATTTAATTTGTCAGCATTACACTGAATTCTTAAAATAGAGAAATGGAAACTTCCAACTTGCTAGAAAGTAGATCACATCCACGGTGTTTTGCCTTTACCTGTCAGGGATTCTCTGTGACAAACCTGGTGGTTTGGACCGTTCTCTGTGTGTTATCCACGACTGGAGGCGGGAAGCCAGCTCGGTGTAGTTGCTGGTCATTTTCCAGGAGTCCATCACCCCTTAACAGACAGTCATCTCTCCCTCCCAGAGAGGTAATAACAATTTCAAAGCTATCAGCCACTGTAATTATCAGTGGGCAGTAGCGGTGGCAGAGGGGATCGTGTCGGTGCCGAGTTTATCAGTTTTCCCGCAGTGCCTCTGCAGCAGTATCAGTAGCAGCTGGCTGTGATTTCCCTCCCTGGCCGCAGCTGCCGGAGCTGCCCCGCCCAAGGGACGCCGGAGCAGCTCTGGTCCTATGAATGAGCTTGCAGGCACTAATGTGAAGTGGCAACGGAGAAAAAGAGGGGTTTTCCTTGGAGAGTCCTTCCAGTCAGACAGAAAGCTGAGCTAATTGCAATTTAAAGTTCAAACCTCCATGACTGTTTCCTGCCTAACGAAACCTACAGTCATTTTTTGAGTCTGTGCTTTCAATTAGGAACATAATTGAACTTTCTTTTGTAAGCAATGGCTTTGGGACTTTCCAGTTCCTCTGGAGGACAACACTGCCAACTTTATATAATGCAGCAGTCTTATTTTGGTACAATAACCTTCAATTCTCATATGGTAAAACATAAAAAAAAGCCCCATCCCCCCAAACAAACAAACAAACAAACAAACCAAAACCAACCAACCAAAAAAAACCCCCAAGCTGAAGAATAATCTACCGTTTCAGCTGTTGAAAACATGAAAGTACAAGCAGGGTGTGCTAATTCAAAGTAAAAATCACAGAGATTATCTGAATTCTACTTCTATTTGGAGTTTGAAAAATACTTCACTTAATTTTTTTTTCTCTTTTCAGTTGATGACTGATGTAGCTTAGTAGCTGGAAACTCTAAGAGACTGTGTTGTTTCTTTAAAAAAAAGAAAGAAAGGAAAAAAGAAAAAAAAAAAAGAAAAAACTGCTGGCAGACATGCAACAGCTGTGTTAGAACTTCCATCTCTCTTTCTGCTAATGATACTGTTCCAAAAGCAGTGTGAGATTGCCAGGGTACATACTGACAGCTGTCCAGGAAAAGGGCATTAGACTACAACCCTCAACTTCACAGTTAATGTCTGTTTTACTAAATACCTGCTTTTGTAAATAAGATGCTGCCTCTGACAGCACATATAAATAGCAAAAAAACCTGCCACGGCATAGCCTTTGTTAATTATGTATGTCTCACAGTGACAGCATGTTAGCAAAACAGGTTCTCAGAAGTATATTTCCCTAGGGGGCTTTTTTATTGTTATTTTTGTTAATGGATAGGTGTCTGTAAAGCAGCAGGGTGTGGTGTGTGTGGGTGATTGTAATGAATAGTCTCTTGCAGATTTCCCATACAGAAGTGAGAGGTTACCCGAAGCCCAGTGGATGTTCCCTGGGCGCCCAGACCCCTGTGAGCAGATGTGAGGCAGGGCAGAGGCAGCAAGCAGGCTGCTGACCGAACTGGTGGGTGAAAGCTGAGCCAGCCCTCAGCTGGCAGCCTCTCAGAGAGCCCCGTGCTCAGCAGGGAGGCGCAGCAGCCGGCACTGGGACGGTGCGTGCCAGGCTGGGCTGTGTGCAGGGAGCACTCTGAGCCCACAGGCCCACTCAAAACAGACCAAACAGGCTGGAAAATGCTCCTCCTGCAGCCTGTAAATGCAATGGTTCAGTGGTTGTGTTGGGAGGGATTTACCTACTCTTTGCCATGGGCCAACTCACATCTTTGGGACAAGGTGGAGTGTCCCTACCATGGAACGAGATGAGGCAGTGACACAGTATGTCACTGCTAAGGACAGCCAGGTCTTCTCAGCTCCATCCTGGTGCTCTGGGTAAAGCTCCTGCACAAGGAATATGACATAGTTAACCAGGAAGGTTCAAGGGAAAGTAGTATTTGGCAATTAGAAAGAAACATGATCCATTAATAATGAAGACACTGAGGGTGCGGCCTGAATGCATCTTTCACTCACTTCCTTATTTCTCCACCTCCTGCTTGAATGGGTGTCCTTCATTACTGACATGTCCTTTCCCTTTTCCATCATTTGCACACATGTGCAAATGTAACAAAAAAGCTGCTTTTGCTAATGACTCCTCATATTTATAAATATTCCTATATGTTGTTCAGGCATAAATTTGACATGTAGGAACTCTTAGAACATGGAAGTGAAAGAATACATATTTTGTTTAAATCACTTTTGGCAGTTACAGGGCTGTAAAAATCAGATAAAACTTTATTGCTCTGACAGTTTTATCCTGTTTACTTGTGTGTTTGCTACCTATATACACACTGAGGTCTATCAGCTCTTTTCAGTTCAATAGCAATTGTTTCCTGTTAGACAACAGTAAATGCAAAGTAGAGCTTCCTTAAAGAGTTATTATTCTATGCTTATCTTTTTTATGATTCGGGATGTTTGAAGTGGTTTGCCAAGTGAGAACAGACATTTTTTTCCCTGCTATCAGACTTAACACTTCTTTAGGTTCAAGAACTTTAACATTTATTTAATAATTAGCTGAAGAATGGTGTCTTAAATTTAGTCAAGTTTTGCTCCCATTTGAACCAATACTTTCTAGTGATTGATATTGACTGTCTTATTGAGATTTTGGAGGTATTTGTATTTCAAGCTTGATTCCAGGGAAATGCTGGTGGGCTGGAGTGTCCAGTGACTTTGGAAGATTTGTATTAACAAAATACCACTCTTCCATTGCACTAGTCAGAATAACCTTGTCTTCTTGTGAGGAGCAAAATCTCTCCTAGCACAGGAAATAAAAATGTTCTCCTTGAGATTGTGTATTGAGCTCTAAACTTTTAAACCCCTTTTTTTTCCAGAATGTAACCAAATCATTTTATAGCCTACTGAAAAGAGATACTTGGTGGTTCCAGTTAATCACTGAGCAGGCACAGCTAAGGTTTTAGAGAAGCACTTATCCTGTTGACAATTCTTGTATTGAAGCAGGAACTGCCAGACATTTAGAGCATGTGAGACACATTCCCATGGTGACTGTCTAGAGGGAAGTTTCTTTCCTGCTTTCCTGGCTTGCCTCACTAAAACCCTGGATCTATTTGCTCTCTGTTATGTGGTATAAAATATTGCAGAGCTCTTCTAAGAGTGTCTGTGATGATTTTTGTGTCTTGTGACATTTCTACAATATCAGTTCTATTCTTTTTTTTTTCTCTCCTTTTATTCTTATAGCTTAATTTCCTGGCTGCTTTTTGAATGGGAAAAGATTACAGTAGTTTTGCTTCATTTTCTCAACATATTCTTGACCTGCCAAGTCTCACACATTATCTAGTAGTGATATTGTTTGTGCTCACACTGAACAGAGCAGAGCATTAACTGCTTTTTTAAAACAGTGAAGCAGAGGAAACCTTAGAGCATCATGGAAGAGTAAGATCAGCACAGTTTGTCAGGTGATTTTTCAGGGCATCTCTAGGCATATATTCTGGGCAGTGTTTCCTGTCTCTGTGGGTTCATGTGGATTAGAAAAAGCCCAACTGCCCAGTGTTCTAGGAGACATGTCCTGTCAGTAGGAGATTGTTAAAAGCAATGACTAAATCTGAACTTGCTTTCTGATAATTCTTTGATGGGAATTTATTTTAATTCAGGTAGTACACATAACAAGCAGTTTATGTTTCTCTCTGGAGCTGGAGATGGGTTTTCTTCTTCTTTATATTCCTTAACAATTCCTATTACTTATATACATTCCAGTGGGGACCAGACCTATTGTAAATTAGTGCAGCATAAAAATATATTGCATAAATAACAGTGCAAGACTGGGAAGATGTTGCAATTGTGACCTTAAAGAACAGTAGAATTTCCATCCAAAATTTTGCATTTGCAAGTGAATAAACTCTTTAATTAATTTCATTTGCTGACAAATGGAGGAAAAATGAAAAAAGCTCTCTCTGCCTGACTAGGCTACCCTTCAAAATAAAATAGTAACAATGTTATTTGTTTCAATTGCTTCTGTGTTATCACAAACCCATTAAAAACAGCATAGTCACAGCATAGAAAGTCTTGGGCCCAGCAAAGTTTATGTCCATTAATAACTTACAGAAGCATTTATTGATAACATTTACTTGATACACAACCATCAAAGCTCAAGATGGACATTAGTAACAAAAACAAGTGGTCTCTTCTCAGTATATCCTACAATACCTTAAACATTCAAATATTTCAACACCAGCACACGTCTGAGATGTAGTCCTTCTGTTTGTCATCTGCTGGATTCTTCTGACTATTGTAGAAAAACTTGAATTCTTGAAAAAGATTTGACATCTTAGGCTTTCTGAAAGTATCACTTTGGAAATAGATGGTGTTTCTGTTGAAATTTTTTTTCTCTTTCATTGCACAGAGTTCACATAAATATAACTACATTAGGTCAAGAGGGAGTTACCTTATCTGGTGGATTTCATCAACACCTTTGGCAGAGCTGGATGTATTTAAATTACCCTAGAACTAAAAATTTGAAGTCTATATGTAGACTTCATATTTAACAGGGAAAGACTATTCCCAACAAGTGAGAAAGAAGAGAACTGACAAATGTGCTGCCAGCAGAAAATAATGATCTGTGATTTTTGTAGCCCCTGGGAAGTCAGTGTTTTTATCCCCACCTCACAGGTAGGACAACAGAGAGACAGCAATGTAGCTGTGAATAAAACATCTTCTTCAAAGTCCCAGCCCCTTGTCCCATCAGCAAGATTCATGTCTCTTTTGCTTCAGTTTCAGAAAGCAGGTGTGATTTCACATACAGAGCTATTAAAAGCATTATGATTAATTGTAAGAAAAGTGTTCATGTGCAGATATTATTCTACTGGATGGGAAGGGAACAAGAGCGCAGAGGACCAGAGCATTCTCTGAAAACTGTTACTATAAAAACAGGAAACTCTCTTCAGTTACTGTTTGGCAATCCGTCACCGAGTCTGGCTGTGCAATCCTTCCTTCAGCCAAACAACGTGTGTGAGAAAATACTGCTTATGAGTAAGAGTGCTTTCCTAATTTTTGAAACATCCACACAACCAACTTTTTGTAGACCCACACTGAATTTCTTAACAGTGTCAGTCTTCTGTCTGACTTTATTACTCATAGTGCTCAGGTCATGCCATTTTATCAACACAGTCACAATCACATTACTGTTGACTCACAGCAATTGCAAGGGAATGTATTGACACCTTTTTTCCACCCCTGATGGGATACAAATATACCCACAGTGATGGTCATGGCAACATGACTAATTGAAACCTATCTTTTGCTTTTTAGCTTACTGGTTTTGGTATCTTGAATTGTTTTCTATATTGGGAACTAGTCCAATATCTCCCATCCTTCCAGAGAAAGTAGTTTTATGCGTCAGATGAATTAGCAGTTTGTCATAGCAAGGTGTGTCTAAGACACATTTTTAGGCTGTTCAAGGAAGACAAGAGGATCTATGCACAATGATTGGTAGCAAATCACCTGGGAAAGTGGTTTCTCACTTCATCAGCTACTTCTGCTGTTTCTAAGACATCACAGAATCACTGTATGGCTTGGGTTGGAAGGGACAGTAAGGATTGCCTCCTTCCAACTCCCTGCCGTGGGCCACCCTCTAAATGAGGTTGCTCAGGGCTCCATCTAACCTGGCCTTGAATGCTCCCAGGAGTGGAGCTTCTCTGGGCAGCCTGTTCCAGTGCCTCCCGCCCTCACAGTAAGGAACTTGTTCCTAACATCAAACCTAAATCTTTTCTCTTTTAGTTTAAAACTGTTCCCCTTGTCCTATCACCATCTGCCTGTGTAAAAAGCTCTCCCTCTTACAAAAAAAACCTTGAGGGGTTTTTAAGGCTGCAGTGAGGTCTCCTCTGTGCTTTCTCATCTCTGGGCTGAAGAATCCCAGCTCTCTCTGCCTCTCTTCATAGGAGATGTACTCCAGCCCTCCAGTCATTTTCATGATCCTCATCTGGACTTGCTCCAATGGGTCCATGTCCTTCTGCTGGGGACCCCAGAGCTGGATGCAGCACTGCAGATGGGGCCTTATGAGGGCAGAGCAGAGGGAAAGGATCATTTCTTTGCCCTGCTGGTCACGTTCCCTTGGATGCAGCTCAGGATGCTGCTGGCTTTCTGGGCTGGGAGCACACACTGGTGGCTCATATCCAGCTTTTCATCCGTGACAAATCCCAAATTCTTCTCGTCAGGGCTGNGGTCTCCTCTGTGCTTTCTCATCTCTGGGCTGAAGAATCCCAGCTCTCTCTGCCTCTCTTCATAGGAGATGTACTCCAGCCCTCCAGTCATTTTCATGATCCTCATCTGGACTTGCTCCAATGGGTCCATGTCCTTCTGCTGGGGACCCCAGAGCTGGATGCAGCACTGCAGATGGGGCCTTATGAGGGCAGAGCAGAGGGAAAGGATCATTTCTTTGCCCTGCTGGTCACGTTCCCTTGGATGCAGCTCAGGATGCTGCTGGCTTTCTGGGCTGGGAGCACACACTGGTGGCTCATATCCAGCTTTTCATCCGTGACAAATCCCAAATTCTTCTCGTCAGGGCTGCTCTCAATGAGTTTTTCTCTCAGCCTGTACTCTTATGTCCTGGATGGATGCTTTGTTTAGTGTTCTTGATAAACCACGTGATGAATTTTGCTTCAAGTAATATCCTTGGTGGAGAAAAAAATATTGTAGTGCTTTATTAATTAGTAACTGTCTCAAATTTTGTATTTATTAAGATAGCGTACTCCCAAACTGATGTTTGAATTGACTCTTGCTCAAAATGGATCCAATGTTGTAGAACTCACTTTACCTGAACTGAAGTCTGCCACTGTATCATTTACCATTCAAACGTGGATTTAGCTCTGGATCTTTTTGTAAAATCCAGCTATATCTCATTAAAAGAAATTACTGGAATCAAGCAGCATCATAACAAGATTGCTGGCTTCACAATGTTTCCAGCATTTTTGGGAAACAATGATGCTTCACTATTTGAGGATGATTACATGCAAGCAAACGTGCATTATATATCTCCATTGCCTAAATAAATGTAGGATTTAATGCAGTCTTTGAAATCACAGGATATCAAAGCCACAGTGCCAGTGCTTCTGTCCCATTCTTCCCTCAAGCAAGAGAATCTTCACTGCCTTTCATGAATTGTTAAATTTAAATGAACTTTTTAAAAAAAAAATAGGAGAAGTATCACTATTCCTACCATATCTATGATAGCAACAGCATTGTGTGCATACTAATTTTTATTGCAGACTATAGTTATTAAGTGTGCCTTTTTATTAAACCAGTTCTAAAAGATTCATAACTAAGTCTGTAAGAATTATTAAAGAAATGTAACTGCTCATGTAGCTTAGCATATGAATATCTTGCATACATTTTAGGAATGTTACTTGCTAGTCAAGATTTTCAGTATAAATCCCAAGATTCTTCAAACCGTAGTATGGGTTGAATATACTCACAAAAAGTACAGAAAATGGAAATATCTTGCCACCAAAAATTCCAGAAGTTTCCTGCTGGCCTAGGCAATCTGGTCACAGGCTATGGGATCCCTGTTATTCTTGTATTAGGGGACAAACAAAGTGAGTAGTGAATGTGACAATATTCTTTTCCATCAACAGAAGCTTGCATAAGATGCTTTGACTTCTACAGGTCATGTTCACATTGTGAGGCATATTCTGAGCAGCCTTCCTTTTTTCAGTATGCCTACCAGAATAATGTTATCTTTGTTTTAACTGGCAGAGCTTTTGAAAAGATTCCTGAGGTTCCTTTCTTTGATTGGGTCAGTGACAGAACAGCAAATAGGAATAAGGCCCTTTGAGGTCCAAGCTGGGGATCTGTCTGCTGAGCCATCCTGTGTATCAAACACTTTTACTCCAAATTACTAAATCAGTCAAATGGGGAAAATCAGACTCCAGCTATTACTCTCCAGCTTTGTTTCGTGTGTTTCCTCACCTGGATTGCATGGAACTGGTCACAACTGATTCTCCTCACAGCCCTTGTTACTCAGCCTTTGGGGTCAGACTGCTCACTTGGCCTGGAGCTCTCCTCATTTCGGCAATGATGATTATGTTTTCATCATTTCCAGGGGGGCATATCAGATAGTTAATTGCAGACTATGATATCACTGCCTGCAACTTTTCCCCCGAGGTGCTACGCAGCTGTACCACGTTCTGCTGGAGTCTGAAAACTTTCAGCTCCCTATTGGGTGAGACTCTTTCAAAAAGACTAATATTAATGTCAGCAGCAAGGAGGTTTATCATAAGTGATGACACAGTATGGGCTCACTCAGGATGTTTACCAGAGCAACTGTTGCCACGCAGATAAAGTATGATTGGAAGATGCATTAGCAGATTCTTTTCTTCCTACAGCAACTGCTGAGGACTGAAGCATATTTCTTGTACTTGCATTTTGAGTGACTCTGTGAATGCTTGATTTATTAATAGCACTACCCCCACACCCATTGTTTTAAAGCAGTAGCCAGGAGAGCTGCCAGTTAAGAGACTGGAGATTTTTGTCCATCAGTAAACATAAAGAGACAAAGGCTTTGATGACCAGTGGACAGACTCATTAGAAACAACAATTCAGAAGAAAGCCAGCAGCTTGATCTTTGTCCCAGATCCCATTTCCCAGAAGTAAGACAGAAATGCAAGGAATACCTGCTGATTTTTGTTGGAGAAAGGAGAACCTCCCACAGCACTGTACCCTACCCTGGCCTCTGTGCACACCTCCAGCCACATTTCTCTTTCACTGCAGAGATCCACGTCAGCCTTGGACCTCAAGGTTAGCATGGCTGCCTCATGAATTTTCATACAGTGAGCAGCACACAGGAAAGTGAGAAAGCTACACTCTTATTTGCCTTTTTCAGACTGAATTACTAGGTAGCCAAATAAAACTGGGTAGTAGGAACAGCTTAGGCACAACTTCAAAGAAAGTTCTGCCTTATACCTTTGGTTCTATGGAGAGTCATCTTCATTTTCTTGTCACCACACCCAAGTACTAAGAATACGTTTGCCTCTATTTATAGCAGGAACTCCTTGCAAACATGCAGGTAAATCCCTTTTAAAGTGTTTTCCTGAACATTGCCGTCTTTAAAAAGCCAGGTGTGCAGAGAATTTTTTGCCTCTCTGAATATCAGCTATCTATTAGGGATACAATTATGTTAGGGTTTTTCTCTCCCATTAAAATTTTCAAGGCTTAGAACATATTTCTCTGCCAAACTGAAATGAAAATATGACATTTTAAAAAATCCCTGAGGCAAACTTTTGTCTGGATTCTTTAAACAACCTACATGTATTGCAGCCATGTAAACATTTAAACCTAACTTAAGTGCTTATATTTTATTTTATTTTGTGCAAATGAATTATTTTAATTTCAGAATTAAAGTTAATTTCAAACTGAAAAACAAACCCCTTATTTTGCTCTGTTTAAGAATCCACAAGGGATACTTTGAAAACCAAAAATACAGTTCATTGCCACTAAATCGGGAAATGTATTTGCTATAAATCATTGTGGATTTCACAACTTGGCAATACTCCAAGGAAACTACTTCATTGGACAACTCCCAAGAATCTGTGAAGACTTATTTTCACTATCACTATTTGGAAAAGCCTAGCTTATGGTGCAGGTAGTCTACTCCTAGATTTGTTTCTGTACTTTCTTTAGAGAATGGTGGTTAGCACAGCAAGAATATCATAACTGGAAGAACACAAAACCAGCCACACTTAATGATGGTACATGTGGCTTGACCTTTGGTGCTTTTATGTTGGGATGGTAAAGGACTGCTTGCTTCATTCACATGGATCTTGCAAATTTGACTTCTGAATTTTGATCAGTGTGTAGTCATCCCAGTTTTGAGTCCTATTTTCCCAGCACAGTTTTCCTTTCCCCATCAAGCCCCGAGGGCTTCAAGTATAGGTGTGTTTTAATGATGTCGACACGTGTCTATTAGTGACTGTGGCTGGGATTAATGAGTCATTTTACATACTCTAGCAAACAGCTATCCAGTGGTTTTCATCACTGACTTGGGCTTTAGTCCAACTTCTGACATAAAGGTAAAAACAGCCTTTATATGCTGTTACAGTTGCCTGGGCTACAAGTTGCTTGAATGAAGTTTTTTACTAATAGACTCCAAAAAAAGGTGGAATACTCAGCAAATAATGCCTTCCAGGTCCATGTGTGTTGCAGTGTATTAGGTAATCACTGAATGATATTTTTTGTACATTTAAGTTCTTGCAGATGTCAAAATGACAGTAATCAGACTAACTTAATATATACATTGACAAAATGTTTTGGATCCTGAAATGTTTTGTGAATCCATACCATATGAAATTTTGTATTCAGAGGCAATATCCTCAAGTCAGAGATAAAATATGCATTCTTATTTAGCCATGAAGTAGTTTCCATGAGAAACAAATAGAAAACCAGGCACAACTAGAGATAGGTCTGAACTGAGAGACAGGATCTGGATTGTCCAGAACTCCTCAGATTTTAGGACTCACATGGCCCAATTCACAGATTTGAAGAGGAATCATAATTACTAGGATTTTCTTTTAAATGTATTTTAATCTGTTTCCAGTGTGTTACTTTTTGGTACCTCATTACTAGCATGACTTTTAAGCAGGTGATAATATTCAAAATGTAGGCGTCAGTGCTAAGCTGGTGATTGTTCCTGTTCAGAAGTGTCAGCACAAGATTCAATAATCTGTGATTATAAGGAAATATCTACCCATGTATATCGGCCTAGAGATAGAAATCAGTTTAATAAATTTAGAACCAAGTTCTTACAGTAAACATAAATCCTATGTTCTATTAAAACAAAGAGAATGAAAGCTATACGTACTGTCAAACCTCTAGTTCTGTCCCTGTTGCCAGCCCCAGTTTAGCACATCCTGGTGACCTATCAATCATCTTGAACCGCAAACTGAAAAGGAAAATCCCCACGAAAACATCCCCCTAACATTTCCTGGTTGCCATGCAATTCAGCGTGCGGTTTTACCAAGAACTCTGTTAACGTGTACAAGTCTTACACATGCTTTCGTTCAAGTGGGCAGGGTGTTTGCAAATCTTCCTCTTGCTTTGCTTTGATGTGTCTCTGCAGTTGCTAAAAGAACTGCTTTGCCTTTTTTTTTTTTTTCTCAACTACAAGACAGCTCCCATCTTGGGAATGAAACCCCCAGGTGGTGTCTGGAAAACAATGAAAAGCAGGGAGTAGTGCATGAGGCATCCATACAGTACACCAAAAACCTTCATGGAAAATCCATTCCAGTGGGAAGCGTTAGCGTGAGTCAGTGTTACTCATTATACATAAGGGTTGCAGAATCAGGGTGGAAATGGAAATTGCACCTGGTTTCTTACAGTGACAGTTTCTAACAAGCCTCTCCTATTAATAATCAGGGTGTAACTCACACTTCTCTGACAGGACAATGCTCTTTAGTCTGTGTGAGGCGATTCTGCCTCACCAGTGGGCTCGAGCTAGAAAACTGTCAGGGGAACAAAAGTTAGTGATTTTGGCTGACAAGTATTAATTGAACCTGGTTTAGATATGTGAATGAGGATAGCAGAGAAAAGTTTGCATGCAGCTGCTTGAGAGAGGGCACCAGAAATCCCAGCGAAGATGGGAAGAAGTGACCTATGTGGAAATTTATGTTTTCCATGCTTGTAAAGCTCAGCACAGAAGGAGCATTCCATGACTTTGGTTGGTGTCACCCAATCTCATGGTCTGGGTGAGATTAATGATTATGATAATTCAGACATATTTCGTACTGTTTGCCTTCTTCAAGGGCTATTATTCAACAGCTGTAGCAAATCATGTGGAGGAAGGAAGAAAGGAAAGATTGTGTCTGTCAGGCCCCAAAGCCAGACAGCTCCAAGAGGGGGAAGGAGAGAAAGTTTCTGTGCTGTTGGTGATTTCACTGTGAGTCCACTCTGAGTCAGGCTCTTTGAAACTTCAAAAATGTTAAAAGGATCAGCAATAGTTTGTCACGCAGAATGAGTTTTACATTGCCTTGGCTCTTGTAACACAAGAAAAATCCATCTTTTGCATAACTGTTTAAAGCCAGTTAAGTAACATCAGCATAAAATTAATGGATCTGACCTTCCTGCCATATGGGAAAAGGTAAAATATGTGTTTTGATTTAAATTTTACAGTCATGTTTCTTCCTTAATTCAAAATTATAAGCCCTCAGCATAGGAAAAAAATTAAGGTGTTAATTTAGTTTAGATCTTGTAATTTATTTTTGATATGGTATTTATTGCTGTGATCAGAATTTTTTTTGTTAATTCAGTTAAGGGTCCCTATTGTGTGAACTTCAAATCTGCAATTATACAGAGAAAAAAAAAAACACTTGTGTTTCCTGATAGCTCTGGGTTTGTATTTTGTCATTTTTCAAATGTGGTAATTACTGCCTCCAAAGAGTGGATGCTGAATTTACGCAATTTGCTTAGACTGTGAAATACCACGTGAGTTTTGGGTACTGCTTTGGCCCTTTTTCCATACTCAGCTCTTCATGAACAGAGTGTCTCTGCTACAGCAGTGGGACTTTTGGAATAGTAGGCGTAGAAGATATCATCAAAGTGAAAACAAAGATGCTGTCTCAGCATTCCTTCAGGGCGCAGTGCCAATGGATTGGATGGCCCCAAAGCCAGTTTGGAGAACTGGATTGCCACATTTTTGCCTGGGGTTTCCTGGACACCCACGTGATCCCTCACACTGCCCAGGCAAGGCTTCCTGTGCGTGCAGGCAGCGCAGGGCAGATGGGCAGCACACGTGCAGCGAGCCTGGGACTCCCAGCAGCGTCCTGGAGTGCAGGGTCTGCTCAGGAGGAGCAGTTCCATGGAAAATGCACACGTGTGTAGGCATGTAGCCCACATGTAGCTCCATTAAGCCTGTTTGTGTAAATAAGCCTACTTCTCTAAACAGCAGAAGTCTAAGTAATTGACTCTCTAAGTGGAATTTTGACTATGACTAAATCTCAGAGGGGTAATAGAGCATAAATTGTAATGTTTAAAACCAGGAATGGGCTGAGGCTTGATGGCTAAATCAGCTCACTCTAAACAAAAGTGAACTTTGTAATTCAGTGAATCTAGGATTAACTGCAATCAAATGGAACACAAAGCAAATGTATGTGAGATCTGCTTTCACAGTGAAAACTTAAAAAATTAGGTTAAAATTATCAGAAAAGTTGATGATACTACAAGAAAATTTATCTCAAAAAACACTGAGCTTGTTACTTTAAAGTAATCAAATACAACTTCATGATCTGATCCCCATATTTAACATTAAGTTTTGGGCCTCACAGAGTATGTTTTAGGAAGAGAGAATCAAGAAAGGAAAACTAAAGACAAAATCTTTTTCTTGTCTAGGTAGTTTATGCTTAATACAGCTACCTGGACAACTTCCAGGACAATGTCAGGCTTTGAATATGAAATATTTGGAGCCAAAGTAGAAGTCACTTGCATGGCAGATGTGAGAGCAGTTCCATCCCACAGCAGTAGTCAAGGAGAGGCAGAAGGGCCATATGTTTTTTATGACATATGATAATAAAAATATTAAAAACACTACAAACTGTAACCAGCAAGACTGTTTGTTAAACAACTCTGAAATACAAATTGATTTTGTCTAAATTAAATGTTTTTGTCAGCCAATATACTGGGGAAGGGGGGATGATTAGAGAAGAGGTATTTTTTTCCGTTCTTTTTGTGGAAAAGTTATCCAAGTAACAATAATGATTAATTTTGGTGCCTGTGGTACAAGTATTCAAGATTGGATGTGCAGCTTTTGAGCTCCTTTGGACAAGCAAGCATCAATACTATTGGTCTCCTACCTGTGCTGTGGTTGTCCTCCCGTGCTTCACCCAATCTGCATCTAATCTGGTATTTTATCTCCTGGAGTGTTTCCTCTGAGCTATGGAAAGGAAAGGTCCTTGTGGTTTACACTGAGTGGATACCCTGTACCTAGAATAACATCAATTTATCAATGGACAAAAGAAATTAAAGAAAGAGTGCATGCCTTGATTACTAACATTTGCTTTCTCATCTATGCTATAGAACAAAATAGACTGTCAAGCAAAAATTACATTAGAAAAGCTGCTAATAATTTATAATGTGTCAATGCAAATGTGCATGAATTGCATTTTGTGTCTTTTATAAAAACAGTTTTTGTATGTCATCTTTATTTTCAAAAAGATGGTAAGGATACACCCTTTTAATATTGGAAAGGACAGGTCTATAATTTTTCTCCTTCTTGCACATGGAACTTCCATTAAAATGAAGATAAAAATGAATCATGCTCCTCTTTGCACTGGAAATAGTAGCTACTCCTATGAAGTGTGCTTTACAGTTGTCATTCTAGTCAGGAGTTGCAACTGCTTTTTTTCTCTAGAGGGAAATATGGGGCAGAAGCAAATTAATTCACATTGCTTGGAAGTGCCCTTTTGCTTCCCCATTTCTTTCTACACATATGATTATTCTTTTCTGTATTCATATTATTATTATTAACCCTTTATTCTGCACTTTATTGTTAATGGTATGTTAAAAGCCCTGGATACCTCACAAAAACATGTTGTATTGCTAATTTTGGGAAGGCTGGAGATCTGGCTCATGCCTCAGCCCAAAGAGGAGAAGTATGAGAAAGGTGACTGAAAGTGAAAATGCTTTTGTCTGAATGAATTTGTAGCTGTTACTTGTTTGCTTTGAAAGCATTATATTTGAAAATAAATAATCTCCAGATCTTCAGTGAAGCATTAGATATTAATTTTTGACTTTTTTTTTCTTTTCCTTTGATAACAGAATTCAATGTAAGCTGCAGATATGGAGGAGTTTTTCATGTTGAAAAAAATGGTCGCTACAGTCTCACACGATCTGAAGCAGTGGAGCTCTGCAGAGCTCTCAGCAGTACCTTGGCAACACTAGAGCAGCTGAAGAGAGCTCATGAGCTTGGATTTGAAACTTGCAGGTAAAGAAATTCTTGAAAACATAATACATCATGACACCGCTACTGTAATAATTACATTTGACTTACTGTAGATGTCAAGATTAATTAAATAAGTTATATTCTATAATGAGCAAAACTTCTTTGTGCATGTGTATGCTTGCTCTGGGTCCAGTAGTAAGTAAGTCCTTGGTGTATATAGGTTTTACCATTTATGTTTAAAAAATAGTAACTTCTCACAGATAGAATCTAATGGTAATGAAAGATTGACAGTATAATAAGCTAATTAGAAAGATGTTCAGATCCCAGTGTGTCACTGAAAAATTGGTAAGATGTGAAAAATGTGAAAAGTGTGAAAAGTATGAAAAATGTGAAAAGTAAAGGCCCAGTGTGAGGTCAAAGGCTGAGGATGGTGTGCACAGTGTATGAAACTCAGTCTTGCCAAGGAACAGTAAAAAGCAGCAGGTGGTACTGTGAGGGGTGAGCTTGGCAAAATGGCCACAGTATTAGTGTAAAATTAGTGTCCTTGTAATCTGTGAATGGAGATGTTTCAGATAACAGCTACAGTAGTTATTAAAAATCCCAAAATCGTGTTGTCAAGTGACCTAATTACCTGCTGTAATTTATTATATATAGGGCAACAAATATGGATGATACAGACTCCCCAGTTTCTCAAAAAGTAACTAAATCCAGAGAATAGAAGTTATAGAAAACTTTTAATTCAAAAACATTTAGTGAATGCTAATATACAAATATGTGAGGCTGAACAATCCAAATTTTCTTGATGTTTCCTCATAGCAAAGATGTTTTATCCCTCTGATCAACTTCATGACCCTCCTCTGGACTTGCTCCAACAGGTCCATGTCCTCCTTGTGCTGGGGACCCCAGAGGGGGACACAGCCCTTCAGGTGGGGTCTCAGCAAAGCAGAGCAGTGAGGAAAGGTCTCCTCCCCTGTCCTGCTGCCCATGCTGCTTTGGGTGCAGCCCAGGATGCGTTTGGCTCTCGGGCTGCAAGCAGGCAGTGCTGGCTCGAGCCCAGCCTCTCATCCAGCAGAGCCCCAGGGTTTTCTGGGCAGGCTGCTCCCAGGCTGTTTACACCCCAGCTGGTGTGGGTACCCTGCTTCCACTGCCTGTGTGTTCCTTTCCTGTTCTGCAGTCCCAACACAGCCACGCAGGTCTCTTGGCTTGGTGTCCTGATTTCTTGAACTGGCATCAAGAGCTCTTGTTCTCTATGGAAGGAATCCTTGCAGACCTGCCACCTCTGCTCTGCTCCCTTGTCCCTGAGTGCAGTTTCCCAGGAGGGCCTAGTGACTACCTCCTTGAAGTGCTGGAATTTTACCTTCCCAAAACTCAGGGGTTTGACTTTTCTCCTCACCCGTTTTTCTCAGGACTGCAAACTCCACCACTGCATGATCACTGCAGCCCAAGAGATCCATGGTGGCATACCATTATGGAGTTCAAATAAATGTCAACAGATTTTCAGCTTTATTGCAGTCTAACTTAAATAGCAAATATGGAGAAGTCTAAGTCATAACTTATCTTCTGACTGGCACAGAAAAATTCAATGGACATTTCTCCAAAATTTTAAGACTTTCACTCTGGTACCATGAGAAATAGTACTGACATCAATACTGCTTGCAAATCTTTTCTGTTCTGGCATGTTAATTTCACAAGTATTGTGGTGGTGGAATATGTGAACAAAGAATTCTTAGACAATTCTTCCATTAGAAGTGGAAATGTAATTTAAAATTGTATCACATAAAGACTAGAAACTGCTCTTTACTCTGAGGGGAAGGTCCTTCACAACACAGTAGGCATGTTCTTTTTTTGACATTAGCACATGAACATACCCAGCATGCTGAATTGCCCAGCACTACACAATATTTAGAGATCAAGTCCTGAATAATGTGTAGAGGAGAGAATTCTATGCAAGCAATTATGAATATTCAAAATCATGGAAAGTATTTTCTAAAGCTAAAATATAAAGGCGATTGAAAGAAGAAGAGAGATTTCTTTTTTTCCAGGGGGAAGCTATAATTTTTGATTAATGTTACAATTCTCCCTAATTCACAGTTTGCCAAAGGACAGATTTGGACATGTAAGCCATGTAGATAGGATTTCTCCCTCCCTTCCTTCTGGCCAGCCCTCCCACCCTATTATTTTCATTTGTTGATCTTGTGCTAGAAGTAGTCCATGTCAGTAAGCTTTAGTTCTTATTAAACATGAGTAGGAGAGGGAAAATATGCTGCATATAACCATGCAAACATATGTGAATAAGATGAATCAACAAAATGTAACACAAGCAGGTCAATATGGTTTGTAAAGTGTCAGCATTGTAAGCTTTGTTGGGAGTGTGAGTAAAGTAATTTATAATTCCACCTACAAGAGAGTTTCAGAATTGCAAGTATCTGCACATTAGACATGAAACTGGAATGATGTTCATAGATAAAAAACTGCAAAGCTGTGACATTTACTCTGAAAAATCATTTCTCTCAAGAAGTAAAAAGCAAAACCCAAACCAAGCCCCAGTCCGTGTTACCATTCTATCACATCTCCAGTTAAATACATTGGAGTCAATCAGGTGTTACAGGTTTGCAAAACAGTAATAATGTATCATACCTTATGTAACCACAGTCTTCACTGAATTATGTGAGCTCTGTGCACAATAATCACACTGTTCAACTGAAAGATACACTAAGAATTTGTGGATGAATAGTTCTTGTCTTTGAATATTTTACTAGGCTGTCAGTTTTTGCAGAAAATGATATGTTGCAATCATTCATTGATCTTGCTCAGGTGCCATAAATTGAGCCCTCAGTATTTCTGTGTGAGGTGTCCCTGAGCAGTGTGTTATGTCAAAGCAATGAAAATGGGAATCCCTAAGGAATGGGAATTTAGTGTCAGGTAATACAAACTCACACTGAACAAAAAGTGCACTCACCTCCCTCACTTTCACTCCCTTGCTCTGGAACTGATCCCCCTAGCTAACTAATAAGATGCATATTTAATTTAAATGGGTTTAGGTCTAGAAATTAAACACAAAATTACGTTGAGTGACATGAGACTGATGTAGCTGCACATGAGAAAGTAACACTCAAATGAAAAAGGAACAAAAAAGCAACAAAACTATGAATAAATGCATGTACCTTTAAAAAGTAATGGCTTCTTTCTAGCTGCATAATGTTTGAAGTGACATCTGCTATAACAAGTGATATGGTTTATTTACCTCTGTTCTTCACAGATATGGCTTTGTGGTGGGGCATATTGTTATCCCACGGATCAATCCCCATCCTGTTTGTGCAGCAAATAACACTGGCATTTACAAACTTTCAGCAAATACAACTGCTCGGTATGATGCATACTGTTACAATGAGACAGGTAAGGAGAGGATTTTATGATGAATTTTAGAAACAGATTAACTAAAAACAACATGTGTGATCTATTTAAGGTAGTGGAATGAGGGCTTATATAATAAACATAGCCTGGTTTTCAGCTGAGAAGAAATGCATTTTGTCAGCCTCTAGAAGTGTATCTGTCATGTCAGCAGTGACCATTTTGTTATCAGTGTTATGTGTTTTGAACAAAATGATTTTTCTGGCCTTGGGACAAACTTTGCAGCTTCAGAAGAGTTCATTATAATGGCTTAGTGAAGTGAACCACTGCAGCAGTGAACCTGACAGACATAGCTGTTGTCAGCTGTGGCACTCAGCTCTTCTGCTCCTACAGACATGAGCTTTACAGCCAAGAGCAGTTTTTTGTGTTTTGGAGTGGCTGCCACCTGCAGCAGCTCCAAGGCCTGGCCATCCCAGGCCCATGGACACGGCTGCTGCTCTCCTGTTTGCAGATTCGTTCAGTATTTACTCAGGCAAATCTCCATTTAGACATGAGGCAGCTGGGCAGCAATGTGCATCAGCAGCAGACTGCTTTCATCTAAGATTTTGAACTTTTTCATAATTGGAGACACTATAGTAAATTATTAGGAAAGTAATAGATGCTGAGCACACTATTTGAAAATTAAATCTAAACTAACTTCAAGGGCCTTGAATTTCAGTAGATTGTGACATTCATAGTGGAAGCAGAGAGTTGAATGCAGTGATATTTTTTAATGTTTGTTCTTGCTAGTGATATAGCTAAAAATCTCTGCATTGGCCTAGTATCATGTGAGCTGCCACTGTCTGTCACTCACAGATGATTATTCACAGATGACCTCTATGGTGATGATCTTTCTCCAGATCTTTCTAACCCCTCCCAAGTACTATTCCCCACCAGCAGTATGAGCAGGTAGCTGGTTCCCCAGCCCCAAGGGGGTCTCTGCAGCCCACAGGAGCCAGCAGTGCTCATGGGGGCAGGGCACACGCTGCCTCTGCAGAGCCCTCCACAGAGGGGATGGAGCCTTGCCAGCTAAACAGGATTAGAGTTGCACTGCCACCATGACAGTGGGTCTGACTGCACTGAGACTGGGTCAAAAGGCTGTTTTAACTGGCACTGATGGCAGCCAATTTCTGGAATTGTTATGGAATTGGAGAATCTCCTTGTTAGCTGACAGAACAAATTTGAAGTGTCCCTCCTGGGAAGATGGTAACTCAGTGAATAACATTTGTCTGCAAATTCATTCTCAATCCTCATCTGAAGCTGATGTTTCACCATTATGTACAATTGATGTGGGTATAAATGTGATTTTTTAATCCATTATTTTCAAATTAATACTTTCTATTTTTCTTCTTTCACAGAAACAGAGGAAAAAACTTGTGAGCCAGTTGTAAGAATAGATACTTCTTTACTCAGTAATCAGGATGAAACAGGTACTGTACTGATTAGAAAGACATGCACTTGCTCAGTTTTTAGTAACTGATTATCTTATTTTTACATAAGCGATCACCAATATTAAAAAAAGCCAAGCCAAACATAAGAAAAAGAAATTAAGAGATGTTCACTAGAAATTAAAGCAACTTGTCACTTGCCTTCCCCTAAAGCCTGTGGAGTTTGGTCTGTATCAGGGTACAAAACACTTTTTATATAGGTAGTTGACATTTTTGACATCTCAGAGCTGCTAACATCCCTTTGACATAAAGGAATTTGAGACTGCAACCTTCCTACATCTGATTTGAGCTCTTTGTTAGAAAAGCTGCTGGAAGCTTTAAAAAAGCTCATAAGAAATTATTTCTTCCAATTCCAAATTCTGATTGAATTTACAAATGCCAAGATTCTATGTTAAAATCAAGCAGTTTGATAAAAATAGGTGATGCCAGTCAGGACCTACAGATGCGACAAATATATAAATTAGCAAATATGTGCATTAGACATATTTTACTGATGTATTATCTGGGTTAGATAGGAGGGTAAAAATGGGTGAACTGGTATTGATCCATAGGTGTTACTCTTTGTTATAGCTGTGCAGCTCCTTGATATTGGCTGTTCAATTCTGTTCCCACAGTCATTGACAACGCCGATGGCTCGCGTTACAACGCAGACGGCACACGCCACATCAGTGGGGAGTCCTCAACCTCAGGGGTGGAGGATGAAAATGTAGGGAGTGGATCAATTCATGAGACAACCCCCATGGATGCCTCCATCAGGAGATCCAGTCCCTCCTATTATGGAAGTCCTACTCCAGCCTCAGAGCTGCCAGATCATACTTCTGGAGGAGGTGAAAAAGAAATTCCTGGAAAAGATTATGGTAAGGACTGTAGGCTGACATTACTTTCATGGGGCCCTGCCAAATACAAATGCCATATTATTTTCTACTTATTTTATTTTGTCTTTTATGTTGCTTTTGTGGCTGAAATTATCAGAAGTCTGAAAGACTCGCTCCCATTGAACATTAGGGATACAGATGTAAGTCATCCTCTAAGTACAGTAAAGCTTACTGTGTGACTACAGGCTTTTTATCAAATCACCAGTAACTTACCAGTGAGGGATACCAGTATTTTGCATCACTGTCCTCAGTACATACTGAAATTAATTAAAAAAATAAGCAAGAGCATTAGGATTACAAAATTACTTTTCACAGGTGGTGTACTCATGGCATATTACGCTTGTTTAGACATGTAACTAGCACCATAAAAGGTAAATCCTAAGATTCTCTTGCTGAGGAACTAGGATCAGAAACATTCCCCACATTCCCCAATGTGTGTGCTGTGTATTTCTGTTGGTTGCTGTTACAACTTTTACCAGCTCTGCTTGCATGCATAGTCTAGATTTTTTGACTAAATCTCAGAATACATCTCAGCAGAGGGGAATACAAATTTACTTCAGTCATTGCTCTAGGATCCCTGTCCCCATGGCATACAGCTACAATGAGATCTTGTATCACATGAACAGAGGATTGCCAGACTGTTCATTATCAATACATTCTCCTCTTCAAATTATCTGTTAGAGTGATATCCTTACGGTGCCAGTAAGGAAAGCTTACGTGGGGTCTGCATCTTTCTCCTCTCTTGGACAAATAAATGAAGGAATGAAACTTGCAGAGTAGAATAGTTGAAGTACTTGTGAATACTGTACTGCAACTGACCTAATGAAATCGTAATGATTTATTCATCCCCATACAGATTATGAATTTTCATCTGTATCACCTGGCATCTCTTTGGGGACAGTGGCTGCTGGAGAGTATGGAGAGTATCCTGCAACTACTGGTAAGACTTATGTTTCTTAGTAATTACATTACAGATAGATCACGTTAAAACTGCTTTCTTCTTCCAGAAGGGCATTTTGGTAAGTAGTGAAGTATACAAATCCTCAAAAATGGGAACGGCACTGAAATACACTGCCTTTCAGACTGGTTAAGTGGGAAATGAACTTCACTCTCTGAGACAAGGGGAGCAAAGTCATTTACAGTATGTTTGCTTCAATGCTTGTACCTGAGCTCAGAAAGATTGTTGGTTTGGGTTTTCCATGGATGTTTTATCATACCTGCTTACTTATCACACCTGCTATGAGGCACCACAAATTAGTACAGCCTATTATCATTTGAAGTCAATTTATTTCTGAGGTAGAAAAGGATATTTTTGTAGATTTGTCATGCTATTCTAATATATTTATGATTGTGAATGTAGGTAATCTATGTCAATGCCATGGCCTTGGTAACCAAAGCAGTGCTTTATATGGCAATTTCAACTGCCAAGCCATTTGTGCACTGCAAAAACTAATTTTATCCTTGCTGTTGGCAATATGCATGAGAAAAAATTGGGGACTGTGGTGCCTCCACAGACTTGAAGGACCCAAAAAAACAGTAGCCATTTTCTTCGTGTAGCAGTAGCCACTTCTTTGTCCTTAAATAGCTTTACTGAGTTGGAAAAACTGCTTGTGATGTTTTTATCAAGTATGTACTGCACAGCAGCTACAATAAATAAAAAGCTTTTGAAGTCCTCTTCCACATTTTAAAGTGGAAATAATGTACATATGTTCACACTAGTTCTTATGGTTAGAGTGATAAAGATCTTTGCCTCAGAAAATAAAGTGAACCTAAAGGGAGAACATTTTAATTATACAGAGGAAATCTACAGAGGCATGTTGTAGTAAAGATCAAACTGATAGAAATGAAAGTTTCTTCCCACTGGCTCTTTCCTTTTTTTTCCCCATCAGGGGAATCCATGAGGAATTTGCTTGATTGTCTGTTGGTTGCTGATAGTTGGTCAAATGGTCTAAGTGACTTGGAGAAATGGTGCCCTCGTCACTGTGTTTAGAAATCACAGGGTAGAGGAAGCATGACTGTATGCAGTTAGCAAAAGCTGTGCTAAAAGACATTAATTATTAAACCCAAGCATCTTTTCTTAGAAGATATGAAGGTTAGTAACACCTTGTAAGTATGTAAATGGACAAAGATATAGTAGGTTGATTTTACTACAAATGTTAGAAAAAGTAGAGAATTTTCTGGTGCTTGTTTCCAGTGAAAGCTTTTGTTACAAAATGTTGCCAAATGTAAGGGGTGCAGAAAACCCCACCTGGTAATAGTCTGGGTGACTCTGATGGTGATTTTTTTCCTTCCTGTAAGTTTGCTTTTGTGTGCACTTAGTGTTTCCTTGTATTGATGTTTCTGTACCCGCTGCAAAAATCAGTGCATTGTTTCTGTACAGGAACACTTTCTGTTTCCATTTTAATACTTGATTATCAAATATGTTGGTCTTAAATATGTATGTCCCTTCCTGTTGCTTGCAGTTCTCTCTCATGGGTAAGACTGTTCTACAGAGGAAAAACTAGAGATATTTAAGATTTGAAAAGATCAAAGAAATTATAGAGCAATGTGATAAAACACATCAAACACCGACAAAAGTGTATCACAGAAGTGATAGCACTGGTATGTTTGTTTACAGGGTTAGGATTGATAAACTGGTTCTCTGGGGGAAAAAAAGATAATGAAAGTAATGCACCTGGGTTTTTCTGATAGCTTTGGCTGTTACCCAGCAATATCACTTTAATGCCCAAGTGTTTAACTCATTTAGTTTAATTTTAATGTATTATAAATGAATCAGTAACCTAGCACTCCTTTCAGAAAGAGGTAAAGTATAAGCTGTGTGTCTCTCTGAGAAGTCATCAAATATTCAGTAGCACAGGAGAAAGGGACATGGAGAGCAGTCCAAAAAAGAAAATAAAGCCAAGCCCCAATATCCCCTATGTAGCTCAGGCTCAGTGGAATATCCTGGCCACAATTTCATTTCCCAGAGAAAAATTACACAGACAGAGAGGTAGAAAATCAAGAAACATGTAAAGAAAAGTACTTGTTGTATATCTTCAGATAGATGGCTCAAAATCTAATTCTATAGTGTGGTAAAGTGAGAAACAGAATTGGTGGCTTTACAGCTGCATTACAATTCATTTGCAAAACTATTATTTTTTGAAAAAATATCTAACAATTTGAAGGATTCTTTGATATGGTTTCAAACAAGCAATTGGCACATATCCTTGTTCTTCATATGATACACATTCACTATTTCTCTGGATTTGGACATCACTGGTGGACTTCTCCATCAAGTTAATGGTGCATATTAACACACCATTAGCACTTTACCGTTGACTTTCTCTCCTTGTCAAAACAGGTTTTACTCTTTGTTGTTAGCAAATTATGATTCATCCCTAGGTGTGCCATGAATCATGTGTGGGACAGTTATTGATGAATGAGCTATTTACATGAACAGTAACTTTGAATGATCTGTTTTCATCCATATGTGATAGACAGATTTATGTCTATTTGCATGCCAATATCTATTTGGATGCACAGTGGATGAAAAGGCTGTAGATTTCTGTAATTTTTCTAAGCAGAAACATCATTCTAATAGTTAATGCCAATCACAAAGCTGTAGAACTTAATATTTGATATGCTGTGTTCTGAGGAATTGTCATGGATTGATACTGAGATACAAGTAAAGCTGTGCCTCTCTCCTGTTGTGTACTAATGCCTACCTGGAATGTGGTTCTGGTGTACATTTCACTGACAGCATCGGGTCAAGGGGGAGTGCATGTGTCTTTTGAGAGGAATCGCCCCAGTTCTGAGCTCAGGTTCTTGGTAGCATTGGCTTTCTGGATACTTCTTTCATCTTTTGATTTTATGACACCTTGGTGGATGTTCCTCATTCTGGACACTGTTTCAAAGACTATCTACTCTCTCCTGCTGCCAGAGCCTGTCAGAAGCTCATTAACCTTGTGGAATGTGCAGGGGTGAAAAGTCCCACAGGGCTTTTGGATGTCTGCTCTCAAGGGAGCGTGCTCTTTCCTGGGACTGACAAGGTGCTTGCATCTGGCTACGTGCTGGAGGAATGTAATGACACCGTGGGTTCATACATTCGCCCTGCTCTCACATCCATCTCTGGGCATGAGCATGCTCAAGGTGCTGGTGATGGGGGACGTGCTGGAGGAAAAGCTGCTTCTCAAGAAATAATGACAAGATCTTGGTTAAGTGAGCCATGTCCTAACAGCTCCAGGGCCTCGTCATGACAGCCTGGAGAAAACCACCAGCCCAGCTTGGTGGAATCCGTTCTCAGACCACTGGTGGTGGTTGAATCGTGGAGAGGAGACGCAAGAACCCACGCCAGCAACCAAGGGTAAAGAATGCCCCATTGAGAGGCTGCTTTGATTAGGGGCTGAATTAGCAGAGAGCAGGGCAGCAAGGTCCACAAGCTCTAAGTGGAATGGGGATTAAATGTCTGGCATTTATCAGTGCCATTCATTGCACTGTGCTTGAAGTAGGCAAAGCAAATCCCTGGGCTCTCTCTCACGGGCTCTACACGTGGTAGCAGTGGAGCAGCTGTCCACACTGTGCATGTGCCATGGAGGCATTCTGCCTATCTGAGAGGGATGAGTATGGCAGTCATTAGGTAAGGCATGTACCTGGGTCTCTCTTTTTCCTGTTTGGAAACAGTTGGGGAATAGACTGTTCCAATGAGAAGTACTTGTAGGAGAGAGGAAGGACAGGTTTTCAAGCCCGTACACTGTGCTCTACCTGTTAGAAGAGGACAGGGCATGGTTGATGCTTGTGAGCATGCAAAGGGTCCCCAAATGTGTCCAAGAGCCCTGTTGGGGCAGCTGAGCAGGGCCATGGCAGAGTGGAGAACCCCTTGTGAGTGACAAGGCCAGGAGCAGCCATAGCCCCTGGGAAGCACAGGGATGTAAATTCTCATCTGTGACTGTAAGGCTGAGAGTAGGGGAGGCAGGAAAGCTAAACTGCTGCCAGCAGAAGGCCTTGTGGGTTAGGGCTTCATGGCAGATTTAACATCATCACAGCAGATGTGACCTCGAGTGGCAGTGATTCAGATGATGAAGACTCTTCCGAGGAGATGATGTACCCCACAGCGTTTCCAGGCTGGGGCAGGAGTGTGGCCAAGGACGAGACTGCTCTGAGTACGAGTAAGGGACTTCTGTCATCTTTGGATGGTTTCTTTCCTGATTTTCCTATCCTACCTGATGTTCTTCCTCCTTAGCTGGTCATATATTTTTTGAAAATTGGATGATCTTCTCATCAGCTTTTCACTTCAGAAATACCTCTCTCATGACTCGAAAGTTATCGTTGGTCTCTATCATTAAAATAATGTTTTCTTTTGCTACTTAAAATTAGCATCTCAGCTTCATGTTTGCATTTAGTCATGATTTTCCACACAAAAAATTTTTATCTTTCATTCTAGTAATTTTTTATGTTAAAATAATTCTTGTTCATGCTATATATAACCAGCAGCTATTCAATAGCAGACATCCTGTCTGTGGAAGATGCTCAGGCACAAATTGGAAAAGCCAAACCCCAAGGCCCTTTTTCACTGGGAACTGTCAACAAAACTGTCTCATGCTTGCTAACTTCTGCACACTTCCCATGAAGTCTTCTAACATAATTTCATTGGTTTTGTGACTTCAGATGTCTAGGCATCATCCAGTATTACAATTGAGATATTTTATTACACTGCCTTTTTTTCCTGATGTGAATATTTCCACAGTGATCATCTGAGAACTCTTTTTTAATTCTAAAACCATCCATAGATGAAATAATTTTGTCTGAAAATCAGAAAAACACCACATATGAAGGTCAAAGCTAAATGCTGTGCTGTCACTGAAGTACACAAACTGTTACTTGGCTTTATGACCAGGGAATGGCCCCAGCTCTGGGGGCTTTTTAGCATAGATGTTGCTGTTAATGAGTACATTCTAAGGCTCTTATTTGTACAAACATATTAATCTGCTCTGTTTCTGTGATTTTATTTAAGTGAATCTTAATATGTCTGTTGTCTGTGCTCTTATTTACTCAGCAGTCACTGTTCATAAGCCTTTTATTTTTTTGAAGATAGTTCAGTATTTGCGTTTTTTCAGCAGTGGTTTCTGTTTTTAGTAGAAAACGCAAAATCAGGAATTCATCTTGCTTTGGGACTTTGTATTTTTCTTCCTATGCTTTGGATAGTTTTGGTGTTTATTTATCTTTGAGACTCTGCATTGGTAACTTGTCCCACAGTTGTACTGTATTCCATACCTTCCATGGCTAGTGGTGTCTGCATGATCCATGGGTGAAGTGTATTCAGTCTCTGGTCATAGACTCTTGTAGAAGTTCTGGTTTATCTTTTTCATTGCATTATAACTTTCTTGACTAATACTGGCTTCCTGGTGGTTGTCAAGGTGCTCTCTTTTTTTTGCTGACAGTTGTTTTTTTCCTCAGTTGTGGATATTCTAACATGGTTCTTCCTGAGTACTTCTTGAGTACTTAGCAAGCATGTTTAACATGTAGTGAGGCATCTGCCATATTCCTTAGGTCCACTATTATTCTTATATCATAAGTTTACATTTCTACAACTGCTTTAATGGTTTTTCATTGTTTCTACTGTATGTTATTCTTCTGCTGCTTGTTTTTTCCATTTTTCTTGGGAAACTTTGCATCTGTCGAATGCAAAGAAGAACTAGTGAAGGGATTTGATAAGAAGAGTAAAGAGACTATAGCTCGACTATGCAAGAACTTCCATTTTCCATCACCTTTATGGCACACAGGGACAGTAGATGTAGAGCACAGTCAGCACTGAATCCTCCATTGTCCCAACAGCTGTGGACTCACAACATGAAACAATCCTGGAAATCAGCACACAAGACCATGGGAACCCCACCTTTACAGATGAAGAGGAGCAGTATCCTAGCTCTCCTAGCAGGGGTAAAGCATTTCAGATAGTACTCAGATTTCTGATATAATTCAGTGAAATATGATACTTGGCATGCGGCTCTTTGTAATACCCATACTGTTAGCCTCAGTTCATTGCAATACCTTTGCATTATTTGTACTACAGCTCTCAGGGGTGGCATCTGTAACGTTCGTCTGTCACTCCAAGTCCATCTTATGCATCTAAATTTTATTTCTTGACACCTTTCCTTGCATCTCTGGTATTTTAACATTTGCTCTGCCAGTAGTATGCAATAAAACTGAGCAGACTGTGACTTTTGGTGACCCACCTTGGTGAGAAAAAAATTTCCCTTTTTCCATATCAAAATTTCTATTGTAAAATCTGAAGACAAAAGACAAAAAAGGAACTAGTGTTTCAAGCACATAAATTGTCCTACAAAGGATAATATACTACCTCCAGATGCATGTGAACATTTTGTTACCAGTGTTAGTGCCAGTAGCCAACCGAGACACAAAACATTCAGTTCTAAAATCTTCTGTAGACAAAAGCTTACAGAGTGCATTTTCAATCCATTTTTCTGTGTTTCTGTTTCTCTGTTTCTGAGATGGTTTTAAACTGCAGAAGTTTATACAATTGTCATTAGAACAGGTTCTGTAATCACACAGATAAGGTTTTTGTGATAACTCTCTTTTAGTGGTGAAGTATTGTTAGATCAGTTGTATTCATATATTCATAAATATTACCTCTTTTTTGTAAGACGATATATATGTGTTTGGTTTAATTTAAGAATAATGAGTTACATTTGCATGAATGCTCTCTTTACAAATATTTCATTGCTTGAATGTGAAGATAAATATTCTGCCAGTTTTTCTCTTCTTGGGAAATAGCATAGTTTCTCTCTGGTGATTTATGACATATATAACACATCCAGCTCACTCTTTGCATGCTCTGATTAAGGACCTTAGCTTTACTTTTATATACCACTCATGGAAATGTTTGCTACTTAGGGCAAATATATTTCCAGCTGAGTTCTTATGCTCATCTTAGGCTTGTTGATGTATCTTTTCCAAACCTTCCTTAGAACATCTCTTATGGTGGTGGTACTTCCGCTGATTTCTGACTGCATCTTCTGCTGAATAAAGAACAGCAAGTTAAAGAGTAAGCAATTAATTAATTTTATTGGTAATAGATTTAATTATTACTGAGTTCAAAATAAGTATGCTTATTTACTTATATGAACCTACTTATTTAATTCATCCAATCTCAGAAGAAATTAAAATTTCCTTAGGGCCAGCTTTGGAATTGTGCAGTTGAAATAAATCAAAAGAGAAAGTTCATCAGTGTTTTACTTTAAAAACCAGAATACACAAACTCAACAGTTAAGTTAGTATTAATAAATATGAAATAGAGATGTAAGGTGTTGCTTCTATGGACTCTTCTGCTTCTTGGATATCTTTTATCTTCCTCTGGTCACTGGGATCCTTTTTAGTGTACTTAAATCTTCTGCTGCTCCTGGGGATGCTTTTGTGTGATTAGGTGTCCAAAGGACTTCTGTTTTCTTTCATCTTTCATTTCACATGGAATGCAACAACAACAAGAAAAAGCCAAAATGCAAAAGCCAAACACCCTTGTTAAGTAGACAGTGATGATAAGGATAATATGACTGATGTTGAGCATTTTGATCATTATTGATTCAATCATCATCTTAGCAGCACTAGTTACAAGTGAAAATGAAAAGCACCAAGAACCAACCCGACATCCACTATTACACAGCGTTCATTCTGGAGGGATCGGTCAAGAACAAAATCCTGCACATACCACTGGCAGTACTGAACAACATGAATTTACTACTGCAGGGGAAAATTATTTTGGAAAGGAAACTTCTACAGGTAATATTACAGGTCACATTTTAGTAAATTTTCAGGGGTTTCTAAAGATTTAGGTTTAGGATTTTTTTCTAAAATTTTTGCAACCTGAGGCTGGAACACAGGTTCTGTGAATAAACCTGAGCAATTTTGGAGTTATGTATAAATATATATTTTAAATTAGTCTGTTCTTCAGACTTGTTCCTGCATGCTTCTCTTCTATTTGTCTTGCATGTCAAGACCTTTAGTAGGTTAATTGTGTAACTGTCTCCTACGTTTTGTGTTGTGTGTCGTTGCACAAGCTTTCAATAAGCTGTCTACCAGGGTTTTGTCTGTAGGAATCAGAGAAGGTTTAAATGAAAAATAATAATGTGAGCTGCATTTTCACTCCTTTGGAAACTGTGATCACTCCCCTGTTGCAAGCCATTATTGGACCTGGGATTTCTTTTTCCAGTTTTTGTTAATGGCAGTTATATCTAAGAGAAATTATCTAGAATGTCTACTCATCCCACTTTTGAACTATGGCAAGATGATGCTGGTGATGAAGGGAAGAAAACAAAGCATAATGTAGAATAAGAGAGTAGCTTCTCTCTTTCACTGTTTGAGTCAATTGAAAAATAAAAGATCAAATTGTACTGTAAAGGTGGTAACTAAAAATTGATATATTTTAACTTCAGTTCTGTGAATGTACCAAACTTAAAAGTTAATGACAGATGTGCTGTACTAAGCACTGCCAACAGTGATTGCATAGTCATCATCTGCTCTTGTGGATTAACAGATACAAGTCTCTGATAATCTGTTATATTACACTACTATAGCAATATAGAATGGCCTAATTGCAATTGAAATTGCAGTTGAAATTGCAATAATGCACTGTAGCAAATTTCTTATTTATTTTTTCCCTTATTGGGTTGAAGGAGTTAAGAAAGTTTATGCTTTTTACAAGATTTGGGTATTTTTTTGCTGTGATTGTCTAGTAAAAATTAAAGGTTGGTTGATATGGATAGTGTTTTTCTAAATAACTGCAATATCAAGTATTCTCCAGCTGAATGCTGTCTTATTCATTGTTGAACCATTCACAAATCTGTAGCATGACCTAGCATTCCCCTTTGTCACACTTCCTTGTCTGTTTTCCTGGAGATGCAACTAATGAAACAGTGAAATTTTGAGGGGAAAAAAATTGGATATAGTCAACACACTGAAGTTATGTGATTAAAATCTTACTGATGGGTCATGTCCTTGCAGTTATTTACAACTTTGATATATTTAATTCTGCATCAGTGAATTTTGGCTTGATATTAAACAATACAAAGTCAACAGCAAGACTCAGAGAAATACTTTTGAAAAACAGTAAAACACCTTGATTCTGAAAAGCAAATGCTCAGTTTGAGGAAGGAGTTGGTCCTACTTATTTGAGTAGGCAGCTTTTCTAAATTTAAACCAGGATGAGAAGCAAATCTACTTTACTCCTCTTTGCCATTAAATGTAGTAGACATAGAGCAAGGCCTGTCACAGAGACAAGAACTGAAGAGGAGAATAATGTGAGAAATGGATCATTATATACTGAGTTCATAATTGCTTCATCATCATCATAACAGCTGTGGTCCCCAGCCACGGCCCCCATCAGAACGACTCAGCAAAGGACCCGCTGGTGTTCCCAGACTGGGCTGAGGGAGAGGATTATGCCACACAGCCTGCTGTGACTGATAGAGTTGTTCCTTCCAGAGAGAACTATCATGAAAGAGAGTCTTCCACCACAGGTACTAGTAAGAATGTCTGTTATGTATGTTGCATCACTTCTGTCTCTCAGATGGCCTCTCCTGGAAAGATACTGCATGAATTTGTGGACAGGAGTGATTACTGATCTCTTAAAATAATGACAAGCTGTAGAGTGATTATATTCTCTGAGCTCTGTCTGAATGGCGGTGAAGCAGAAGATTTCAATTTTAGCTCCATATAAAACTTTTGTTCTTTACTTGCCAACGCCACTTACAGGCCTCTTCACTCCTTAGTGAAGCATGGCTGTGAAATTGCATCCAGCTCATTACATAAGTTATATTATTTGGTGCTGCCAGACTCTCTTGATGACAAAATCAAATCCGTCCTTAAGTATATCTGTACCTCAAGAGGTTAACCCATTTAACTTGTGAATATTCACCTGGGGAAAGAGTGTTCTTTTCATAGATTTTATTGAAATATATTGAAATATTTATCTTTCTGGTTCATGAGAGGCAGGAATCTATAAAACTGGCATGACACAGCATCATGATGCGTTCTCATATAATGCAGTATTCGTAGCATCAAAATCATTGTTCTAAAAACGTGGTGTGTT
Source organism: Cisticola juncidis (assembly GCA_013400215.1). Classification (NCBI taxonomy): domain Eukaryota; kingdom Metazoa; phylum Chordata; class Aves; order Passeriformes; family Cisticolidae; genus Cisticola; species Cisticola juncidis. Next base: position 180,971 of record VXBR01012331.1, on the reverse strand, counting down.
CTCTTCTTCTGGAGGTCTCCCCTCTCCACATGCCACTGGAATCTGTATGCCACCAGCATCTTGCTCCAACACGCTGAGCTTAAATGTGGAGCTTAAGGGTGTCTCAGAACCAGTGACAGTGTGGAGGAAGAAGCAGAGGCCTTCATATCTTCTTGTCTGTCAGTATTGATACCTGTAACGTGAAACAAACACACTGTAACAGCAAGTGACAATGCCAAGGAAGCTGAGACTCCATAGACAGCCTGGGGTGCAGGTCAGAGAGTCCCTCTGACTGCTGCCTCTGTGTGTTCCCCTGTCTCCACTGCCCTCAGAGACAGTTTTTAATTAAGTAAAGAATGAGATAAAAAAAGATGAGGATAGCAAAATGGGTATGTCTTACCAAAACTGTGAGAGAGCAGTGACAATGTACAAGACACAAGGTCTCACTTCTCTACCTTTTTTGTGGAAAGAAAAGGGTAGCAGTGCCTTCAGAGGAACAGGAGGTTTGGATGGAATGGCAATGGGAAGGCCACAGCAGCACACTCATGGAATTCACAGCTATTAAATAATATTTAAATCATCTGTTATTAAACCATCGTAACAGCTGTTGTCTCTCCTGATGATGCCCACCACAACGAGCCAACTCAGCCACTTCTGCCTTGGGAAAATGAATCAGAAATGGGCACTGAAGGCATCACGAATCCCACGGATGCCCCTGAGGATGAAGTCCTCCACAGGACCACGGCCTCTATGACCAAAGCTGGTAATGACTCTCCTCCTATGGCTACCACTGAAAATAATGGATTGTACTCATTTCTCATGTCTGGTGTGAAATGAGACATTATTTCTTCTGAAACTGACTTCTTTCCCTTTCTCATCTTCAAAATGTGCATTCTTGTTGTGAAATTGCAGTGCAAATGTTTTTATGATTTTTTTGCATGTGAATATCCCAACAAGAATTCCTGTCTTTTTAAAGATACTTTTTTTCCTGGGTGCCCTGTTTCTTATGTCCCCTGACTTTCCTCAGGTGTATTTTTAACTGAGAAAGCAGTTACTTTTTGGAGGTGGTGCTAGTGTGTTTGTTTTTCATATCTGGTCATTCCTGGTCTTACTATTTCAACATATTCTCTAACTACTGTAAAATTTCAAATAATTTATTGAAGTTGGTTCATGCAGTATGTCAAGGTTCTAATCTAAATTCCCAAACTCTGCATGTTACGCATTTAAAATTATCCTTTTTTAAAATATTGCTTTTTAATTTAATACAACAAGATGGTTTTTTTGTCACATTGTAGTTGTTTGGAACTTCTTGCATCTTTTCTTCCTGCATTTTCTAAAAAAGAAATTCTGAGGAAAAATTAGCAGTTATCCTTTTGCTTTTCTTCCTCAAAAGCCATTTTATCTGGATTATGTAATCCTCAACATTTAGGACTTGACAGAGTGCTGTGAAAACTACAAGTTGTGCAGATTATAAACACAGTTTGTGGATTAAAATATAGTTGTGTTCTCTATCATCTGCTCATATTTTCTAAATATGAATGGGACTCTGTAAAGTTTCCCAGTTCACTGTTTTCAAGCTTTATGAGGTTTGACAGGTCAGTTGCAAATATGAAAACCCAAGTATGATTTTGCAATCTGTTCAAATGTTTGAAATTAAATCATTCTAATCTAATTCCTATGTAACAACAGGAATTCTTATTCTGAAAATAATATCGCTGTTTTCTCACTTCTAAACAGTGTTCACTAAGTGTTTTCAAAACCAATATTTTAGGCTGCATTGTGAATATTAGTGAAGGAAGAGACAACCCAAAAAAGTGTGTGTCATATGCAGAGAATATTCTTTCTTTGTGGTTTTGTTTACTTTTCTATTCTTTTTCTTCTCACTGCACAGTCTACATAGGCTAATAAATAAAAAAAGTGGAGATTACTAAAATAAGGAGGGAGTAATATGTAAGGTGCATTTTAAAAATGTTTTTGAAGTTAACTTAGCCATCATCACAGCAGTCACAGCCACCACTGGCATTCTGGCCCCAGAAGATATAACCCAGGAAGCATGGACACCTCACCTTGTGGTAACAGCTGCTTCCTCTCCTGATGGTGCCCACCACAAAGAGCCAACTCACACATCTCTGCCTTGGGATGATGAACCAGGACAGGGCACTGGAGTCATCACAAATCCCACAGATACGACCAGAGATGAAGTCCTCCACAGGACCACAACCAGTGTGACCAAAACTGGTAATCACTCTCTTCTGATGGGTACCAGCAAGAATAATGGATCATACTCATTTCTCATGTCTGGTGTGAAATGAGACATTATCTCTGCTGAAGATGCCTCCTTTCACTATCTTTTTCATCTTGGGGATCTTCATTCTTGGTGTGGACTTGCAGTGAAAAATCTGTCAGAGGATCTGTGAACAAGGCATAAGGGACTCCTTGCTGGTGCACTTGGTGATTTCTGCTCTTTGCTGATGAAAAAAAGCTTTGCAGCTTTTCGGGTGATCTCCTAAATGTTCTGTGAGACTTTGGTGATTCTGAATCCCCAGCCTCATCTTCCTTTCTTGTGCATCTGTGGGATCAGACTGGATGTGCTTTGGGACCATGACTGGTGTGGTGGAGGTGCTCTGGCAGGTTAATCAGATGACTTGGTCCTGTGACTCAGCAGCAGCACCATCACTGGGGAGGGGTGCCCTGGTTCTGAGGGCAGGGCATTCATAGAAGAATGACATCCCTTAAATTCTGCCATCAGCTTCCTACGTCTCTTCCCTGGTGTATTGCCAGGCAAGACCGGCAGAGGTGAGGCTGCTCACTCCTGAATTACAGGGTCAGGTTGTTGCTGCTGAAGTCTGTTCTTCCAAAGGTCTCCCCTTTCCACCTGTCACTGGGATCTGTATATGTCACCAGCATCTTCCTCCAACCTGCTGATTGTAGGTGTGGAGCTTAAGGGTCTCTCAGAAGCCAGTGACAGTGGAAGAAGAAGGAGAGGCCTTCATGTCTTCTCCTCCTGTGCTTTGCATGAGGAAGGTGAAGGTGCTTTGTGGCTTGCTGTGGCCCAGGAAATGATGTGGGTGGTGGTTTTTGTGAGTGCCCCCTGATCATGGCACCATCATGACAGTCGTAGAGTCCGTGGATGAAGCTGACCAAGAGAAAGCAACCAAGGAGCCACTGGCACCTGGCACTGCACCTGGAAGGGAAGGTGAACCAGCAAACACCACAGATGGTCCCCACATCCATGGGGTACCTGGAGTTTTTTCAGACATTGACGACCGTTTTATTCCCTTGCAGACTCCTCTTACTACCAGTAAGAACAATGAATTATAACCATTTTCATTTATCCATCTGGTTGTTATTGAGGACATTGTCCAGAAATGTGAACTAAGCATAATTGTAAATGGTTATCATATTGTGATTTCCTTTTTGGGTTTTTTTATTGGTTTTAACCTGCTGATAAGATGTCATTAATGGTATCCCTTTCTGGTAGAAGTATTAGCTAAAAGGCTGAAAACTGTGTTTTACAAATAAGCTTTTCTTATATTCTGTTATCAGCATGTGGTAACACAACAACTGAAATGAAGAAGTGCAAACTTTCTGCTTGTGCCCATACATTTGTGATAACATTTTGTCTTTCTCTTTTTGCTGGCCACAAATGAGAGCCATGTAATCCTTAACTATCTATCACTTTTCCCCCGTCTGTAATGCCTCTACAATAGCTGAATATGCACAGAAGAAAGGTAATGCCCTGTGACACCATTTTTTTCCTAGCTATATGTGCTGTTGGTGTCTTTCCAGTGATTAATTGTAGCTGTAATTGGACTGTAAGTGACATTTCATTTGTGAACAGCTTTGTTTTTCAAAGAGTTTTTCTTCTGATCAAGTTAGTGCAGTTAACATTTGTGTGGTCATGTGCTAATAATACAGGAATGAGGGGACTTTTCCTTATTTCTAAATGTAGTTTCCATACAAATAACCATCCTAGCAGAAAGGGGTTTTTTCCCAATTCAGCCAATCCAAACACTGTTTCCATGCACTTTCTTGGAAGTTAGTGAAACCATTCCAGAGTAGAATTTGGCCAATGCTCTGTAGGCATGCATTGTACATAAAAAAGATTACTTACCTACAATTTTACAGCATTATACAGAAAACACTTGAAAGCTAATTCCCTTAATAATTAGTTAATATTAATTAATATATTGTGAGGTAGAACTAGGGCTAATTATTTTTTCCATAGTTTTTTTTTTATAAACCAGTAAATTCAACTCTAGCAAAATTGCCTGGTTATGGTATTTTGACATAGACATAGCACTATAGATACAAAATACATATTTGCCAGAATTTTATTTGACAGGTAAAGCTGTTTTTAATAATATCTTCCTACTAAAACTTATTTCTTTCATTTCACAGGCTCTATTCACTTAATTAATCTAAGCTGCCTTCTTAATTTTATGTGCAGACATTACACACTATGAAAAAATGTTTGCTACCTTTCTGTTTTGAGCAGATAAAACCTGTAAGAACTGGTTTGAATCCTTTTCAGTGGGAATATCTGCATTGAATCTTTGCATTGTCCATACCCTGGCAAAAGGTTCAGGTGGCCATTTTCTCTACACTCTTCCCTTTTTCACTTACCTTCTCTTGGTGCTTTTTAAGGACACAGTGTACGAGAATTACTGAGGCACTACCATTGTCATCAAAATGCTTATTTATTGAAGCGTTCATTCATTTGTAATGTTGCCCAATACAGATGAAATGGAATTGAAAAGATTTATGTATGTAAAGGCCTTCTCTGATCAAGTGAATGGTTTGATGTACTGTACCACTTTTTTCACTTGCTTTTTTCTGCAGCAATGTTCAAGCTGTGGTCAGACATCACACTAAGTGTCCAAGTGTCCACAGAAAGTGAACAACTCAGTCCACTGAAGGAACACAAAAAGTAACTGTCCACAAAGAGAAAAAAATCTAGTATGTTACCAAAATGAAATGTAGAGATTTTTTGAGCCACTCCCCGCCACTTGCAAGCACCTCCCCAGAGCCAGAAGAGCAGGGAACGTGGCTGACCCCTGCTTCTCAGTGCTCAGGGGAGCAGCAAATATAGCAGGTTTCTAAGCACAGAAATTTAAATAAGTGTCTAAGTGCCTTTCTAAGGGGTTTTGTGGAGGAAAAACGCTGGCATTTTTCAAAGATGATACAAAGCACTTTAAGACATCTGTTGAGATGTAGTGTAGACAAGTTAGTAGGTCCCTCTTGGTCAGCATTCTTTGGCACTAGATCAAGACTCTTCATTGTTGAATTTGTGCTTAGTCCTTTGTTGTGAGACAGCACCAAACAACACTCCATTCAATGTTTCTTGTTAATAAAAATAATAAAAACATCTGGAAATTTCATGAACAGCTTGCTGGCTATACTTCACAGAGGGAATTAAACATGCTTCTCAGTTTTTGCATTTGCCAGCTGTTACTAGGAAATGAGATCAGAAATGCTGGACAGAAATTAGTTATAATGTGTGTTAAAGAAAAATAGCTTTACAGCTGATTAGAATTAGTGTTTAATTTCTTAGAGTCTGGAAGAATTCAGAGATGTGGAGATGTGTAATGTATTTTTTGTACTGATAATGAAGCAGTAGTCCCAAATTAAATTACTGTATCTATAGTCTGCTGATAAATTTTGTCTTGGGATACCCTTATGGTAATAACATGGGCCAGGAATTTTTTGCATAAAAGTTTAAGCAGTATGGCCAGCATAGAAAACATAAGAGTGATTTAAGATCTAATACCATCTTGGAACCAAATTACACACCTTATTGAAAAGGACAAGAGAATCCACATCTAGGTTTGCAGAGAACACTTTTTTCTACTGTTAATTTTTGGAGTCTCACTCTATAGCTGTCAAAGTCACAAGCATTCAGAGAAACATTGTTCTATTTTATGACAGCATTAGAGTTTTAGATGTTCAGTTTTATCCTGTGTTGGAATAGAATTGAAACATGGGAGAGAGACAAGAGGGGAAAGCCATGAGTTTTGCTTCTCAAAATACTAAAGCTAACCATAGTTCAGATGAGTGTCATGCTCCTAGTCTATGTGATAGTTTTCAGTGTAAACACTCATTAATTGTTTCAGCACGGACTTTTTAGAGTATGATTTTTACATTGTTAAAATCACAGTCTTTGCACGTTGCTGTCAGATATTCATCACGCATATTTGGCCTAATGGGTGGGGCTTTTTGTTCCTTAGGCTCTACCTCTGGTGTAGATGGTGACCAAGGACCACACAAGGGACATGATGAATCCACTGCTTCCCCTGGAGAGACCACCACAACAAAAACAGCTTCACAGCCAAGGTCGGCCCCTGTACCAGGTGGGTTTTGGAAGTCAAATGTTTAAAAAATCCAAGTACAGATTGGTCTTCAAATGAACTGAAGTGAGAGATGAAAATGAAGGTCAAATACAGCTTTGTTCTGAATCAGATAACATTCAGCATTTCACAGGTAGGCTGAAAATAGAGCATACTGTAACTCGTATAATTTTTCAACAATATTAAGATGAGAGAAACCACACATTTGGAGAATGGGATTAAGATTCAATTAGCTTTTATAAAATGAAATTAAATCAGGCAAAACTCAGTAAAATTATATGCCTAGTATCACATCCATGAGAATGTTCAGCAAAAATAACAGTTGAGACAAGCTCCCCAGAATAGAGCTTGCAGACTAAAACAGAATACAAAGAAGCCAACACCATGATACAGCTGCAAAAGAATGCAAATATTCTGGAACTTATTAGTGGTAAAGTAAATTTTAAAACAGAGAAAGTAATTATTCCACTCTACTTAGGCCTAGCAAGTCCAGAGCTGAAACTTTGTGTTCAGTTCAAGGCATTGCATTAGTCACATGGGAAAAAAAAATGGAGAAGAGCACACAGAAAAATTTGGAAAGATAAAAAATCAGAGCTATAATGGTGGTAGAGAGTAGGCTACTGGGAAGGTTTTGAAACCTGCTTTACTAGAAATGTGCTAAAAGTCATCCTGTTAGTGTGCCTGGGATTGTAGGTGTATCATGCTAAGTTTTTCTTTTGTCATTGGAGCAAATAAGTGAAACAGCTCCTCTTCACCTATGCCCACCAAAGTGCTCACATTGATGGGGTATTTAATCTGAGCTGTGTACAGCTGAATGATGAAAATGGGTTTGATTTGCACAGAAAGACTTTGTAAATGCAACAAACATTCATGGAAGCTAGGAAAAGACTGTGACAGCTTAAAGGAAGTAGAAGAGATTGTGTTTTTGCAGTTCTGTGAAATGGCAAAACCACATGAGCTCCATTCACGTGCTCCCTTCCCCTCCCTCGTGTCCCCACAGAATGGCTGATCATCGTGGTGGCTCTCGTGGTGCTTGCGCTGATCCTCGCAGTGTGCATCGCTGTTAACAGCCGCAGAAGGTAAGGCCACACCTTGGCACATTTCCAAAACACACTGCCTGCCTTTATTCCTCCTTGAGAGTCTCCAAAGCCTTGTCAAAGAACAGAGTGGCAAACCACAGGAAGGAGCATCCTCTGCAAGCTGTGTGGTTTGGAGTGTGGGGACCCAGGTCCCCATGTCCTGCACAGGTCACACATCAGCCTTCACTCTCACCTGGAACCACTCATGAAGTCAGAAATTATGAACCATTTGGTCTTATAAATGGAAAGTAACTGCATACAGATCACAGAAAATTAATTACCCTCTATCTATTACTTATTAATAGAAAAATTGTGCTCACAGAGCATGGAAGTTGTGAGATGAACACAGACAGTAACAGCCACTGCTGAGCCAAGAATAATCCTCCACCCCTATAGCATTGTCTGTGTGCAGTGTGAAGGGCTGTCTGAGACATTCACATTCTGGGAAAACCTGTTAATCCTCTCCTTCCAAACCAGAGCCAGTATCACAGCTGGCAGTCACAAGCTTATGTGCTAACATTGCTCTCAGAGCTCTCAATAGCTGTATGTATTCAGTTTTACAGATGAGGAAGCTGAGGAGTGAAAAGTAATGCAGTGATCTGGGCAGAGTTAGCTCAGAAATTAGAAAACCCCTAGCCTAAAGGATAGGCTATAATAGTCTTTCCTCCTTCTTTTCTCTGGGGGCTGATCTGAGGTTATTTCCCAATTGTCTTCAACAGCTTTTTGCTACTTGAATGATAAAATTGAGCTTTTTAACAGAGTAAATATTTGCTACTTGAATGTTGGATTTTAAGTCTTTTTTATCAGAATGACCATATACTATGTGTAGATTTTTGTTCAGGAAGCAGTGAGCACATTTTTTCCTAGTCTGTTGCTTGCAGAGCACTTTGAGCTGCTCTTTTAAGAGGCTGTGGAGCTCCACAGCTCCTTGCTGGCGTCTTTTGGCATTTTACGGCTGCAGAGCAGGAAGGAAATCATTCCCAAGGGTGTGTATAACATTAGCAGAGTCAACTGAGCTACTTCAGTTAAAATAACCCTCATCTATGAGTCAGTAGGCATGAAAAAATGATATTTCAGAAGCATCATAGTAAAACTGAACAGTCAAATTAGTCATTCAGGAAAAAATACCCCTCATTTGAGAAGATAGCATTTAAGTCCGACTTCACAGACACATTGTCCCTCTCAGGCATGCTGAGCTGTGCATGTTCAGTCTACACAAGGCTGTTTGAGGACAACTGGGATGTCCAGCACTGTGCAGCCAGAGAGTCACCTAAACAGGGAATCAGACAGCTGTGTAATAGTATTCTTATACTGCACTGAAGGACACCCAGCCCACGATAACCAGTGTGCATCATCTGTGGATTGGTGACTGTTTAAAATGTTTTGTGTGGTGTGCCTCAATCCAGAGCCACGTATAAAGGTTATTGGGCAGCTGTGCAGAGAGTGTAAGTTTAAAATCACAGTTCCTGTTTCCTACCTGACCACCCCAAGGAGCTCTGCTGCAGACAGCAGCAAGAGTAGCTCTCCATATTCCCTTACTGTTGGCTGGCTTCTAAGCTTGACATGCTAATACAAAGGAAAACACAGTTGTCTTGTTTAATGAGGTGAGAGCTTGATCCAGATTTTCTGCTTGCTTAAGAATTTGTGCATTTTCAAAGCTGTGGTCCCAAGCCTGGATTTAAAAGGTGTTCTTATAGGGGGGTATTTATAAAGTTCATAAATGTTGATATATTCAAATGACAGAAGGAGATATCTAGCTTTCAGTAATGAATGTTATTGCTATATGTAGTAACAGTAAATATAAATTAGATAAGTGAGCTGATAAATTTTATGCATATAATGGTGGATGCTTTCAAAAATAAAATAAGCAATATGGAGAAACTTTATACTTTGTATGATAGAAGTCTGCACTGGAACACACAAGTTTAATTTCCAGTCACCTTTTTTCCTAACTATTGACCTTTAGGCTTTTTATTAATATTTGTTAGACTCTATTTATAACACTTTATTTTTATTTCTTTCTAGATGTGGGCAGAAGAAAAAACTAGTGATTAATAATGGCAAAGGGGCAGTGGAGGACAGGAAGACAAGTGAATTAAATGGAGATATCAGCAAATCACAAGAAATGGTGCACTTGGTTCATAAAGAACAGTCAAATGACCGAACACAAGCATGTGATGAATTCCTGACTGTTAATGAAACACAAAATCATCACGAGTTTGACATGAAGACTGGAGTGTAATGGTACCACACTGCCAAAGCAGATCAGGGCTGGGGAAACCAAAATCACATGGAACTTGAACAGGAATTCACAGATGCACTGTGCTACTGATGTCTTTTGAACATAAGCATAAGTTCTGTTTCTTTTTAATCCCTTTGCAATGATGCCTGAGTTTAACAATTGACATGTGCTTTCTGAAATACACCCCCAGAGCTGCATAATGCTTTCAGTTCCCAGTCCCTTCACAGAGGACTCTCACTGTGTCCTGGATGTTAGGAGGCATACAAGTTTACATCATTATTCCCCAGATGGAAGATCTTCACTGTGTGGGGCTAAAGTATCCAGTCACTCCATTTTACAGATATTTAAAGTATTAAACATGTCATGGTACAGAAGCAAGTGAAGAAAAATGTCAAGAGTAAGAAAATCAAGTTTAAACCCAAAAGGCATCTTCTACAATGTCTGCAACATCAAAATCCTTCAGAAATGCCTTCCAGCCAGGAATAGCAGTGGATAAATTCAGAATCTGCCAGTATAAACAAAAAGTGACATTTTATAATTATGTGTGACTTGGTCTGCAAGGAGGGAAACCCTGAAGGACAAAATTTATTTATCTATCTCTATTTTTAAATATCTATGGGCATACAGCAAGTCTTCTCAGGAGGGGTAATAAAGGCATGAAAACATGAGCTGAAACATAATAAACTTCTGTTCTTTATTATCCTAGCAACTTGTACAATTATCCTTCCAGCTTTTGAGATGTTCATTGCTCTTCTCCCCCCTTTATTCATTGATCCAAGTTTGTGCATGTTTTTAATGAGCCTGTTAGTTAAGATAATGAATAAAATAAAATGACCCCAGCTCGATCACATATGCACAAATCAAGAGATGGAGATCACTAGGGAAGCTGACAATATTTTGTTCCTGAAAATAGGTCTCTATATTCTGCTCCATTTTGCTAAGGAGATGCTGAGCCTATTAAATTTTTTCCCCTACAGCTATTATATTATATGAGATTGCTGATATTTTACAAGTTGCTTTTCTATGATCTAGCTCATTTCCTCAGGATTATATTTCATCTACCTTTTTGTCCATCTGCTTTTTAAAAACACCAAAAAGAAACATTCCTTTTTTTTTTTTTTTTTGGTACCAGAAGTTCAATTTCTACAGAAAAGATCAAAGCAAATGAAAGGAAACTCTTCCCAGCCATGTAATATAGTAGAGTAGCTGAGATGCATTGTTACATGTTTTGTTATGTCCATTTGTGTCTGTTATGTAAAGTATTTGTATTAAACTATGATGCTGTGCATTATATTGATATGAATTGTCAGGAAAAAATTATTTACTACCAATGATCTGTGCCATTTTAGGAAAGTTTATTGGAATGGAGGGAGAATTGTAACTTCCAATTGGACTGCCCCCAGAAAATGCAGGAAAAACGTTGGTCTGTGCCAGCTCTGGGATGTGGATGGGCTGCAGCAGGGTTATTCAGGAGCTCTGTTCACTGACCATAGCCCCTGTCTTTGAAACTGTTCTTCTAAATTATGTTATTTTATGTTCTCCATCTGAAGCAGTTTGGAGAATGAACATTCATCTGGCTAAACACTGACTTTAGCTAGCCCTGATCTTGCTGGAACATAAAGCACAAGGCTGTTGATTCTATTTCTGAATCTCAACCCTCCAACAGTTTCCCATGTGCTTCAAGGAAAGGTTCAAGTGCCCTGGTATCTGCTGGCAGATCTCCTCAGGGCAATTCACATCTGGGCAAAAGTCCCAAGACAAGGTGGTGTTTTAAAATCCACACAGGATGTTTTCTGACTTAATGTAGGTCAGATATTTCATCTGTGAACAGTGCATTGATTTTTGTTTAATGTTTTTAAACATGCTTTTCCATTTGTCATTAGAAATTAAAATGATCCATTGAAGGCTGTGTTTAAACTGGTGTTAGGTACTCATTCCACTGAGCATGGAGATCCAGAGTAAGAATTATTCCTTTCTTCAAATCCTGACTGAATGTAGTTCTCAGTTAGAAAGATGTATTTCATTGTCATGTAGGTTAAATTTCTCTTTTAAAAAACAAAAAATTCTGTGCCATGTTACTCATCTCTCTATTCAGATGTCGAATGAAGAAATCCACACACTTTTTCATAATTTATCCTATAGACAGTAGCTATAAAAGCACAGACAACACTGGTTGGGTTCTCTGTATATTTTTAAATGAGAGATTCTCAAGAGGCAATGCCATCATTTTATATATGCTGATTCTTTTTAGATTGTCCTGTGACTTACGTGTAATTGTTTCAGTGTAGTTTCAAAACTAGACAGCCATTTCATATGTGTAATACAGTACATATTTTTATTAATCTTGCTTTTATTATGAGGAGTTGTTTGTTGTATGTATGTATTTTTATATAGAGCACTTGATATATTTGCATATTTATTTAACAGATTAATCAGAATGGAAGACAATGCCATCTCTAAATTGTAACTAGATGTAGTATTGTTAAAAAAAATTGGACTTCAAAATAAGCTTCCAAAATAAACCAGATTCCACTCTGAGGATAAATAGTAAGTCCAGCTGTTAGTGGGAGGGAAGTCTTCAGCTGGACAGTTGCGTTGAGCACTGTGATCATTTTTTCTGCTTGCAAACTCCAAGCCAGGCTGAGGTGAATGCAGTGTGACCTTGCCTGCTCTGCTGGCCCCCCATAGTCTCCACAGATGCTCTCGGAGTTAGTGATGAACTCAGCTTTCCCCAGGAGCAGACAGCAGCTACCACAACTTGGTTCAGTTTAAGATCAGCCCATGAAGATCCTGATGACCATTCCTGGCTCACTGAACCTACAGCACTTGGAGAGTGCAGTGCCCAGCAAGTGCCAGCCCCTCCTTCTGGGTGCTGACAGACAAACTGGGTCTTGGTCTACCCTTGGTGCCTAAGAAGAATGAGGATTTCTCCTAAAGATGATAAGGAGATCAGACCCTGCGATCAGCTTGTGTTATTCCTTTGTTGTGAAAAGTTTCAAATAAATGTGAGCTAGACCAGTGGAAATCCTGTCTAAAGCAGCAAGTATATTTAAGACAGGCTCTGTATGTTTTATGGGAATGTAATATTTTCATGAAGCAATGCAAACTGGTTGTTTCATCTGTATTTTGTTGAAGCTCTGAGAAGGAATATTTGATTAAAGCAGAAAAAGGATGTGCAGCTGTCATGTCTACCTTTGTGGATGTGAAACCCTTTCCACAACACCAGTTCCAAAATTGTACTTTTACAGCTTTTCACGTAATAGGGATGTTTTTTGTGTGTCCCTTGTCAACAACAGCCTCTGTACTAATTAGTTTGAAGCGTGTTGCCTGGAATATTTTTAGGAGACAATTGCCAAGTGTCTCTTTAGCACAAATCATTCTGGTTAGGACTGGTCCAAATTATTCTTCCTGTAGATGAAGGAAATAAATCCTCTGACAACTGTGTTCTGACTCTGCTTACAAAGACACCAGGGTATTTTGTAAGTCAGCCGTTAATGGGTTTATTTTAAGCTATATTAGGCCATTAGACAATATTTATTTCTTAATCTTTATTAAACAGTTCAAGAGTCTGATGCCTCTGAGTCTCTGCAAGAGCTCTGATCAGTAAAATACCAGGCTTTTGGTAACCACAGGTTCTGACTGCTTCTCTGTGGAGGGGAAAAGAACAAAAGGTGGCAGGAAAAGGGAGGTTCCTTGGGGTGTGGTTCCAGAAGTTTGGAGTGGGTGACAAAATTCTGGCTCCTTAAGGGAGGAAAGAATTGTGAAAAGGTGTTCTGGGCATGGAGATCTGGGGGATTCAGGAGAACACAATTTCTGGGAAAGGATGTGAAGGGAGAGTGAAATTTCTTTGCTACAACTGGGAAAGTACCTTCAACACCCCCAGGACTCTGGCACTCGAATGTTTCACAACTCTGAGTAGAAAAAAAGAGCCTTTTCCTGTGAACTTCCCCCACCTCCAAGCCATCCTCTACATCCACCACCTCATCTGCAGACTGGTTTTGAATTTTCCCCTGCTAGCTTATTTCTCACTATTGCTATGCCCTGCTGCATGTGGCATCCCCCAGGCTGGGGGCAAGCAGCCGTGGCAGAGGAGAGGCAAATTTATCCAAGATGAGTAACAGTGTCTTTTGTACAGCACAGAGACTGCACTTTTTGTCTTTTACTCACCCCTTTGGAGTAAGGTCAGGAAAGGCAAAAGTTCAAAAACATTTCTGAGAGGGACTGATTCGATTTTTATTTATGCTTAAACATTTGTTTTACATGAGATGAAAAATTTCTGTAAGGACTGTACACATGCTGAAAGCCCTAACACTTCCAGGTGTTAAGGATGCCTGGAAAAAATGCCGGGGAAATGGAGCTGTGGGCGCAGCCTTAGCAGATAAAAGCAATTCCTCTCTCCATCTCCCTTTTTCTCTCTCTGGTCTCCTTTTTATCCCACTCTGGTCAGAACCATATCCTTTCTCTCTCAATAATGGGTCTCAGGTAGTGTTTGCTGCTTTGGGGCATTATTTTCATCCGAGCAATCTATCTAAATGAATCCTCCCCAACTCTTCTTCCAGGGGGACAGGACAATTCTTGCTAATCCTCCTGTTTTGAATGTGCAAGACTGATACAGATCTTCACATTGGTCAAATGAGCTGCTGCATAGGGGCTTTTTAAAAGTTCAAACTGTAGAAGAGAATCCACCATCAAAGCAGCTCTCCTGGCCTCAAGATGGTTATTATTAAAGTGCAGGTAAAGCAGGGGCAGTGAAAGCTTTACACAGGCTTTAAACAAAGCTTTCTTTCAGTTTTGTCTGGATGCAATAGAAAGGTTTTGTCTGAGTGACACCTTCAAGGAATCTCAGACTTTTTATTAGAAAAGTTTTATTAAAAGGAATTTATTTATTTCCTACTCTACAGGCAAAAGGGTTTTGGATGAAAAAGTGGGGGAATGAGATCCCTCTTTATATATTCTCTGCCACAAAAAGGTGTGCATTGAATGTCTTTATCTTTTCTAATTAAAAAAAATTATGAAGTTTTCTATTAAAACAAGTCCACAAAAACTGTCAAAACCAGGACTTTTTTTCTCAGAAACAGACATAGTTTCAGCTAGTTTTAACATTCCAGACAGAAGATAGTAAAAAAGTATGTGCAAATCTACAACAAAACAAGGGTGTTCAGGGCTGAAATGTTATAAATTTAAAAGTGTATTTATCAGAAAAACCGCCATCATTTTTTAGAAAGTTTAGCAAGTCTCACTCAAACACCCACTTAACTCAGAATTTAGGTTAACAGCTGCTTTCTTCTGGTTCTGAAGCTGAGGCACAGCTGAGATTAGGGGTATGTGGGCTGGCAGTGGTAAATCAGCATATGGCTCATAGGCAGTGGAGACTGTATATCCAAAAACTTTCAGGTCTGCTGAGTTTGTCCTGAAGTCCTTGTAACTCTCAGAGCAACTCAGGGCAGAGGAAGATGCAATAAGGCAATTTCCACTTTTCTGGAGGCCCCTTAATTTTGTACCTGGCATCTGAAAGCCTTGCCTTTGGCAGTTGTGGAAGGATGGAATCAGTTTTAACACCCCCATTGCCAGTCTCATGTGGAAGTGCATAAATTGTTTGGTACCATTTGGTACCAAATGGCTTTGGTACAGCTGAGTTTTAGTTTTGATTCTAAATTTACTTGTAGTCATTGGTGTGCATCACCTAGCTTCTGTCAGGACAGAAGGCTTTTCTTCCCTGGGTAAATCTGAAAAAAACCCTTTAGATAATTTTCAGTGACCACATTTTCTTTTGCATGAATTGAGACTCCACACTTCCATTTTTCTTGAAAGAAACAGCAATAAACTGTTCTGTCCCATGATGGGAGTTAAAGTCTGAGTTTATATTTATATTTATATTATCAGCAAGCATCCTGTTCAGGGCTGCTGCTGCAGATTGGTAGCAGCACCTTACCAGAGCTAGCTTAGGGAGACAGTTTTCTGCAGTTGTCTAAGGTGAGCCCAAGACAGCTGAGCCCCACACAGAGATACAGTGAACTCAGCTGACAGCAGCACACCAAGGGAGAGAGGAGTCCTCCTGCACAGCCATCAGTGATACACACCTCAGAGCAAGGGTTGGGCTACTTTTGCTCTTTGGATCCACAAATTATTCTCTGTTTTGGCCTTGTTCAAGTATTGGCTATCTGTAACCTGGTGTGCAAGTACATGGAGTTTGTCTTCCTTTGTTTCACAATCATCCCCTCAGTTCAGCATGTTTTGTTTTCCAACAGCAGGTCTTCAGAGTCACTAGCTTTATAGTTCTGGGGTATTTCCCTGCAGTTCTTTAGTGGTTTATTTTCTAGTTAATCTTTCTTTCATTAATCAAGTGAAAGTCTGAAATGAACTCAAGATAGAGATGTTTGTTTATTCAGCCAGTGACTTAGAAACAAACTTACCCTTTGCTCAAGAAGATTGACTTCCCCCCCGCCCCCCGTGCCCATGAAGAGGACAGATGAAAAGCCTGCTATTGTTTCCTGGTAGGTCAAAAATGGAAGAAGCCTGGTTCAGAAGCAAAGATGAATTGATCCAGTCAATTTAGGTAACACCAGTAACCTGGGTGAAATAGTGGAATGAATTCTGAGTGCATTTCCTAGCTTGGTGCCTCTTCTTATCCCCTCACTGCCCTGGGAGTCAGCTGCCTTTCTCCCTTGCACATCTGCAGAGCAGCATTTCTCAAGCGGTGTCCGGGGATCACAGGAGAGTGATCCATGCAGCATCTCCAGGCACCCAGTAAGAAAACAGCCAAATGGGAGATAGAGCTGTTCTACAAATGACTACATGAAAAGCAAACATTTTTAGTTCAGTCACGAGTGAGAATGAAGAGCACAACACTGTGTAAATAGACCCTTTGTTGCTTTTCTAAGTGCTCATCCCTGTACTTAAGAAGCACTACCAAGAGTGTGAGCTGTTGCTCCTCCAGACCTTGTTCCTGTAGTTTTGGAGGGCAGCAGTCAGTTTTGTCATTTATGTGTCTGCACAGACACATCTTGTTTATCACCACAGAACCTGCCTGCCCCAGCCACCACCGCCACAAGGCCTTATCGTGCATGCAATCTGTTTTCTGTTTTCCTTCCTGCCCCCACTGCGTGCTGCACAAGTGAGACACAGGAGGCACCTGCCCGGCCTGGGAGGCTGCCTCAGCTTGGGGTGCCCGCACAGGGCTCTGCACAGCTTTGGAAGCAAAACTGCAAAGCAAATGCTTGCTGAAACAACTCCTTCCAGCCCAACTGAGTGTAACTTTTAATGCTGTTTTCCTCCTAAAGCACTGTACACTGGGGCCACCTGTTTCTTTCATAATCTTGTCCTGTTCACATGTACTGTCTAATACAAAGAAGATTATTGTTTCCCATCTAACAACCCTGAAGTATTATCTTAGTTTTTCTTTCATGTTTGAGAGGAGATACAGAAATATCTCCTGATATGGGTCCATGATTCATAACTCATGGCTTTTATAGCCCCTTTTCGGAGATTTTTTTCCTGTAGAGAGGAGCACATTGCAAACACAAACACACTCCTGAAAGAATCTTTTTCTCTAGGGCTGCAGACATGGAGAAAAGGGGTACAAGGGGCTTGCAAGGGCTTAGAGAATCAGCTTTTGGTGTGTTGTATTTTCAGAAAGGTCAGTTTCATATAATTGCAGTACTGGTTCCTGCATGGGTTGGTTATTTTAGGTCATTCTGCAGAAACACTGCTTTGAAAAAAGCAACATACACAGGTTGGTGTCGAGCCTTTAATTTTAAACTTCTATTTTGATGTGTAAGAGAAAAACAGACAAATTCCTTTTACAGAAGGAATTTGATCGGGCAGAGTACACATGAAGTATGTGAGTGAGGGGCATCCTGGAAAAATTTCATGTGAGCAGAATGCATTTATTAACAACACTTGTTGATCAGGCCAGATCAGGACATTTTTGCTGTGGTACCAAAATGGCAGCAGACAGACTCACTTTTTCAGTCAACCAGATTTACTTTTTGCCCAAAGATCCTCCCAGCACCCCACCAGGACTTAGTTCGTTACTGACTCAGAGGGCAGGCTGCCAGCTGAGGCACTGCCAAAGCCACTTCCTGCCATGCCTGGATTTCTTTGGAAGTTTCTCAAGTGGATGATTAAGAAGAAATCAGCCCGGGGTTGTGCTCACTGGGTGCTGGGGCCGAGGTTTGGCTGTGCTGCTATCACACACCGGTGGCTGTGCTATTTCCGTAGCGCTGCTATTCCGAGCATGCAGGGACCTGGGAGCTTTCTCTCCGTCCTTGGCAACTGCCACCCCACTGGGCCATGGTTCACTCCAGGAGATCTCTTAATTTATGTGTTAAATACTGTTGATTTCTTTATAAAGAACTCCAGAAGTTCCGCTACAGGCTTTGTTCATTGTTTTTTTTTAGAAAGGCTATGAATAAAAGATTTATTTTTTAGCAGCCAGGGGAGGGAAGTAGGTTTCTAAAGCAACTGCAACCATTGATTTGTGTCCTCCTACTCTTCTAACATGTCTTTTCACTTCTCTCAGCTTCATTGCCAGGAACTGAAGTTAGTGAATCCTGGCCTTTGTGGGAAATGAGCTCATTTGCAGCCGGCATCCTGGAATATTTGGAGGATAAAGTGTGGGGTGAGATTTCTAACTCTCTGGCAAAGTCAGGTCCATCTTCTGCCCTACATGTAGTTCTCAGAACAGGCAGCCTCTTTCAACAGACTGCTTTATCTAAACTCCTACACAAAGCGTTCCCATACTGAGCCTGGGCTGAAATTAAAACTCACAGATGTAAGACATGAAAATTATGAATCAACATTTATTGATGATATGTACATAAGAGGTACAACACTTAGTGAAATATTATATTCATGTTTATTTCCAGTATAGAAAGAATGTCTAGTTTGTTTTATACATGAAAGTTACAGAAATCAGTTCACTCTGTAAGAAAGCATTAAAAGCAAATGACTAACAATCCTTGTAAAGAGGAAAGGATCTGAACTACAAAAATAGAATCAGTCAACAAGGCATTCCAACAACAATATACAAGAACAGAGCCCAGGGTTGGGAGAAATTTTATCATCTCCATTTATTAATTACTAAACAGACTGTGCTATAGATACTGTACAGTATGTCATTTCAAAATCTCTGGAACTTTCTGAGTGTAAAGACCAACCTTAACCCTCTTCTTGTTAATCCTTTTTACAATAGAACATTGCAAAACATTCCAGTTCATGCCTGGTCACCTTAAAGAAGGAGCAAGGGATGATGAGCAGGCAGCACAGAGTACTCGAGTGTGCAATTCATCCTGAAGCAGAATGGGACTCACGAAGCAGGATAGTTTCTGTGCTTTGGGGCCTAATTTTTATTTCTTTCTCTCTAGAGGGGATAATTATATTTATAAGATCCATGTCCAGAGTATCTAAGAATGAATCAGCTTATTGTTGCTGCAAGGCTCTATTTTCTCATACATCAGAACTGTAGCTCTGATTTCAGAAGATTTTTGCCACTGACTGTGTAGTTGATCTGTCTCCTTTTATCATCAGACATACTTCTGTAAATAACAGGCCTGTACAACAACCACATAGCTTTAGAAGCATTTAGTTTGGCATTTATTTTCCAAAAACGCTAATACCCCTTTTTAGCAATGATAGAAACACAGTGCCCCTTTGCCCATGAGTGTATTCATCTTTCTCAGAGACTGTTCCTGCTAAGGGGATGGATATTCCTACTCAGACTTCTCAGGCACTCTGGAGGGAACAGCAGCCCCTTGCTGCCTGCAGGTTTGCCCATTCACAGCCCTGGGACTGTGCTGCTTCCCTGGCATCTGTGGTCAAGGAGTAACTGGAAGTGACTCAGAGGGATCCTGTGATGCCGTGAGGTGACTAAGGGATGAATGATGCCCAGAGCCAAAAGCAGCCCAGGCATCCAACAGGAATGCACTTAGATGGACTTCCCCTCATTCAGTGTGCCAATTTAAATGGTGACTTACTAAACTTCCGGTGATAAAGAGTCCAAACACTTCAAGCAAACAAGAATAAAACAGAAACTTATCATTCCAGGTGAACATTAATTCTTTATGTCATACCAAGTGTATTCACCAGGCAGGAAATTTATGCTGGGATCACTTTCACTCCCTGCCAGGAACTACACACATGCAGCTTCTAACACACACCACACTGGTTGGCTAGTTGGAAACTAAAATTAACATATTTACAATGAGCTGGCTGCTCACATGATTCTGAATGTTATTAAAACTGGGTACTCCATAAGAGACAGATAAAGTAGTTACTAAACTGAGGAACCTAATCAGTTGAACGGTCAAAATGAAACAAACCCAGATACAAATGAAAAACAGAAAGTAGAACAAAATTTTAAAACACAGTCTAATTTTCTATTATGCCTCAACACACAGAAACCAATTAAATTAATTTAAAGCTACACATACTGTATACACCATTTCACTGAAATTACGTGTTGATAGCTACATTATCTACACTAAGTGCAGAGAGGCACTGGACATCATGCTTCAACAAAATGTCAAAACTGGTATCAATAAGGTTCTACAGCTATTAGTAAGTCAGCACTATTCTACCTGTAATTCCTATTAAGTTAATACCTGTTACAGCTGATTTAAAATACAATATAGATCAAAATACAAGGGCATATCAACACACTTCCTACATATATATATCTACTAGAAACTTAGGCTCCAAAACCTCAGCAGAATAACATGGCCCCACGGATTTCTGAATAGTTGAAGATACCCAGTATCAGTCACACTGGGAAAGCAGTCCTTCCTATTCCATGTTTTCTTTGTTTTGAGTTACAGTCAAAGAACTAGTAGGCCATAGAAGATTTTTTTGTTTGTTATATAGCTGTTATGAATATTTATATTATTTTACTTTTATTCCTCTAAAAACAGGTCCTTATTAATTAAGTTGAAATTATTATAGCCACGGCCTTAATGCCAACAGGTATTTGCCTAATGGGAAGAAATTATCAAAATGAGAAGTAACTGTCATTTGGGTCGAAAAATATAGTGGTTATTCTCTTAAAAATACTTAAGAAAACAGGAGGTATTTGTACGGATGCTACCCAGTTACATTGGTCCCATGGTGGTTCTGTTGGTCCTTTTTCAAGAAGGCAGAATTAGGTGGCAAAATCCTGAACTTTTTCCACAGGCTGAACTCACACACACTGTATTGCAGCAAGATGGATGGGGTACCTTACAACACACTTTTTTGCCTACCCGGATCTGTTTCCTACAAACTGCATCCAGTCAGTTATACATTAACAGGTCCTAAGGAAGAACTGCAGGATTTGGCAAAGGTAACATCAGGAAAAATTACAAAAGTGAGGGACGATTGCCCAAGACAGTCAATCTAGAAGATTGCTCAGATTATTATAGTATTGTTCCATGACGGACTGCAGCATTTAAGGACATCTTGAAATTCCTATTTGCTTTTTGCATTTTGTGCTTTGTCTATAATTCATCACCAAACACAACACAAAAATATTTTGTTGATCCTAAATGTCATAAGAAAACTGGTTTTGCTCTAAGGTATTGATCACCTTTAAAGTATTATTTCCCTACCTTATATGATCCCATAGAAAACATTCTAAGAAAATATTTGTGAGTCTGTAAATTACAGATACTAGGTAATTTAATTCAGTCTACACTGTAGTTTCCAGAGAGCAAGTACAAACTCCTAAAACCTGTACTATTCTTAACTAAATCAGTGTTGAGCACACAATATTTAACACTATAAATACACGTTCAGCTTTTTCTGATGCATTCTACAAGCAAGAGTTCATACCAGATCATAGGAAATAAGATATATTTAAAAAAGGAGCAGGATATATTGGATGGAAGTGTATGCACTTGTCTTTAAGTAGGAAGGACAACCTGTAGTACACAAGACCTCACAAGTCCATACGAAACGCCAATATGGAAATGCTATAATCTACAATACTGACTGCAAAATCAATATGCAAGCACAGTTTGCATACAGTCTTTGAAAAACTGTAGAAAAAGGAATGGAAAAGAATGATACAAAAATTCCAGCCGACTACGCTATTTATGTACAAAGCAATATACAGGTACAGGACAATCCAGGTTATGTGATGGTGCCTATGACAGCTTCCCTTTGTGCAATGGTGTGTGTCACAGAGCATCATTAAAAACAGTTGCAGGACTCCTGAATGTTGAGTAGCAGACTAGAAGGACTGGGTGCTCTAGCATTGATCAGCATTGGCTCTGCAGCAAGATGGAGTTAGAAATGAAAGGGTATCAAAAGTTAGGTGAAGTAAGAAACTTCACAAGTCTTCTCGTCTCCCCAAATCTTGCATTAGGCTGTTGGTTATTTCCATCCTGGACTAGTAGAGACCTACTCAGTGGCTCAATCATGTGCTCTTGGCTTTTCCAGTATTTGGAACCTGGTTCTTTTGTAAGACTCGTAGTTGCAACTGCACAACCACTTTATCTGTTCATTTTGTATCATCCCATTAGTGGGGAGTCGCTGGGTTTCCCCTAAACAGGGGAAGATGTCTCTGGGATGGTGGGCACCTGAGAGGGACAGCTCTAAAAACCTTGTGCCAGGGAGGCCACTCAAAAGAGAAGTAAAAGAATTACCAGCACCTGGGCATCAGCAGCGTTCATAGCAGATTTCCATTGGACATAAAGTATGGCCAGGAGGAAAAACTGAGGGAGGCACCCACTGTAGGGCCTGTACCAGGCACTGCTCCTGGAGCTTTACCAGGAGCCCTGCCTCAAGTCTGTGCATTGTCTGGGGGGAGACACAGCCTTGGTGCCCATGGGGAAAGAAAGATCGATGACTTTGGAAGGAATATGCACTAAATCATGAGCAAGAACACATTTCCAAAAACAGCATGGCTAAGCTGAACAATTAATTTACAGCTTGACTGTCTTCTTTGACACTTCACTATTGTAAATCCTCTCTTTTGTTCTTTTTAGTACTTGAAATGACACTCTCCGTATCATTCTTTAGACCTGATAAGATAACTGGGTAAATATTTTCCCTTCAAAGTCACCAATATTATTGGAGAGAAGAAAACAACTCATCTTTCCAAGAATGCTTTCTGCTGGGAACAGGAGCTTCTACATAATCTGATATGGTGAATTATAGCTGAGGTGAACTGTCCCAATGGACATATATATACCTATCATAATGGCTAATATGAAAAATATCTTAACTGTGGCCTTAAAAGTCACAGTAATAAAATCAAGATAGTCTTCAGGCTCATAACAGAATAATATTACAGTACATTTTTATAAAGTGCCCTTATTTATCCTTCTGTAAATTAATTCAAATGCAGCAATCAAAAGAGCTGAATGGAAATTGCAGAGATGCGAAACAGTTATACCTTTACATCTCCACAAAAGGATCCTTCTGAGCCAGGTATTAAAACTCAGAGCCTTTTTTTAATATAAAGAGAGAAGTGAATGTTAGAGGGGAGGTTTAATATTGCCTATAGTTATGGGGATTTGTGCGACTGCTGCTGTGTTGCTACAACAAGGCTGCAATAACACAAGTGAAGGCAAGGAAGCAAAGAAAATCCAGGCAAGTCACCAGGATAAATTTGTTCACATGCTGATACCTCAGCCTCTCAGATGAACAGTCTACTCTTCTGCGTGTCTACTGCTGGAAAACTAGTGACCCTGGGAGTGGTGAAAAACAAGTTAGAAATCTATATTACTCCTACTTTTAAAAGTGGCATAAAATCTGGAATTCCATGTGCTTTGAGAAAGACATAGAGATCAGCTATATCTCAGAAAAAATATGGGAAAATTCTCTAACCAGAGGGATCCTTATTTTTGTGCTGAGTTTAAATTCAGTGCTGGACTTGTAGCACTGAAACAATTAGGTATAAAAGAAGTATCTTGGCAGAAATCTTTTGGGTGTGAGAATCAACTTCATTATAAATAGCAGACAAAGACTATTCCCTAGAATGGGATTGTGAAATGTCTTATAACTTAACAGAGCCAGGAAGAAACTTGACTTTTCCTGGAACATTGTGACTCCCACAGATTTCAATGGGGCTTTCACGTAGCCAAAGCATTGCAGGCATGGTTTTTACTACTGCAAACACTTTTTCAAAGACATACTGAGTTTCTCACCAATTCAAATGGAAAAAGCACATATTGTAATAGGACCAAGTGGCTTTTGCCCTACCTATTTGAAGAATCTTTGTGTGTAAGACCCACACATTTCTTAAAAGGCCGATGCAGCCATTGTTTTCCAAGGGACGCAATGAAGAAACAATTTAAGTGGCAAAGTGCTCCACCTCTCCTGCAGTTCCAACTACAGTGTGCTTTACTTTCAGTGAACAGACACTATGAGAATGTTAACCCAGCTTCAGCAGCAAATGCATAAAGCAAATGCATAAGCATGTAGGCAAGGAACTGAGTCTTTGCCTGCTCTAGACTCTTCCATGTGCCAACATGCTGCCAGCAATCCAAAGGCCAAAGGAAATCACAGTTACACAGACAAAGGCGGGGGGAACTGACAGAGCATCAAATGCAGAAAACAATGTTAATATGAACTACACAGAAACCAAATTACTTTTCACTGAGCTCTTTCTTTAACTTTGCCACCCCAGCACTGTGAGCAGACACAAAAAATTGCCAGATGCAAATTAATGCATTGAGACTCCTAGAGTAAGCAAAAGGAGGCTGGCCTTTCCAGCACTGCCTGCTGAAACGTGAACCTTGGATTAGCTGAAGTGGACGGTCCCTGGGTTATTTTCTGTTTATTTAGTTAAGTAGCAACCCGGCCTCGTGGAATGAGCAAATCATGAAATGAAAGCCAAGAGTGAGTTACATTTTCCCACAGAAATGGAAAGTCTTTTTATGATTTAATACAGTGCTGCACTGGAATAACACTATATTAAATATTCAGTCAGGCTATAAGCAGAGGAATATACGAAACCCAACATTTCTCCTTCTCCCACATCCACATTTAAATAGAGAAATACCATCATAATTATATTTTGAAAAATCCCTGAGTTACTGTATCTACAGAATTACCACTTTAAAATCACAGTCTGCTATTCTAATCCTATCAAAAGATCCAAATTTATTCTCCCATTTGTGGGTGGGGGTTTCTCTAGCACTGCATTCCTTCCTTCCCTAGTCTACATCCAAAGAAGCACTCTTCAAAGGACATTGCATCCCAAGTGGATAACTGTAAGCATATTCTAAGTGTTTCTCAATATGTAATTTTGTGGAGCTGCCTAGTCACATGTTGCTGACATTCCTGTTTGTTTCCAACTGCTGCACAGTTTCAAATGACAGCTAAAAGTACATGGACCATATTTTAGTATTCTAAAGCTACTTTCAGTGCAAGCAATCAGTGTGGCTGCTCCTAAAAAACTGCTGTGGTAAAGTGGCAGAAAAATCATCTGTTAATGAGTGAGCAGTGCCATGAAGCAGCTCAAGAATGCTGGATATAAATCGGGGTAAATGCTGTGAGTTATTCTTGGATATAACTACCACTCAAGTGACAGCAAATTTCACTTGATGAGAGCCTGCACCCTCACAGCAGGGAACATTTTACAGTACCTACACACCATCCCAGCACATTTCTGGCACATAACCCAGTGAATGCTCCTTGGGAAGCAATAGCTAGACAGAGATTAACTCTAAATATGCTAATAGCAACGACTGAAGAAAAGAGAACACAACCTGCCTGCCACTTCTCTGAATAACCTACAAGTCCATCCTTCACAAAAAAAAAAAAAAAAAAAAAAAATCAAATCCTCATGATCCTTCAGGAGGCCTTTGGAAAAGGCCTCTCCCTCTAATACATGTTAGAGGCCTCCAGAATTCACAGTGGTTCAATATTGGTTAAATTATATAGGCCATTCTGCTTAGGATTTGCTTGGCCATGGCATTCAAGTGATGACAAAGATACAGTGGTAAGAAAAATATTCCATGATGAATGCTTAAATGAGGAATACTCTGACAATGGACTTAATCTTGCACATCATTAATCATGCAAGTAGCCTTGGTTGGCTTAGGTCCGTGTGCAGTTTCAGAGATATTTATATGAGTGCAGATGAACAAAAGCAGATTATAGTTCTACTTTAATAGCTTCTACAGAGCCAAATAACACTCTACAGTTAAACACATTATTCCCCTTTAAACCCATGACAGGTCTGAGCACAGACACTGAATGGCCTATTTCCATAAATGTTTGAACTCTGTTTCTTGCCATTTTTAAGTTCACCATATGCTCATATTCTGATTCATTCTGAAAACTTCTGAGAGTTGCCCCCAAAATTGCACAAAGCTCGTTCTGTGAGTAGAAGCTTCCAAGGTCATGTGGCTCAGCTTTGCTACGGAACATTGCTAACAGTATAATGGTATTCATCAGTATCTTAAAATTGCTAAATATTAACAAGCACCTTTTTTAAAAAATCACAAGGTGTTTACTCTCAATGCAATTTCTTCTGACAGGTTGAGTCAGATATAGTGTGTTGACCAAACATTGTCTCATTAATTCAGATACCGTGTGCTCGAAGAAATGTTTCTCTGACTTTAGGGAGTTATATACTTATTACTCTGCAAAAGAGACAGAGATGTAAATCCAACATGCTGGCTTAAATCCTGAAATTCTGGTTTCAATTGCATTCAGTCCTAATCCTAGACAAATTCTCTAAACCTTATAAGGAATTTGGTTTAGCAAAGAATTCAGGATTTAGCCACTCTCTGAAACATGGCATAAGATGGCTTTCACTTCATAGCAAACGCTACTGATGATCACATTCAAAAATTCTGTAAGAGTAATGGATTCAGAACTCATTTGTAGCTCATTATCAAGTACCCAGTCATGACATACTTAATCAATCTTAGTAGAACCTTGCTTGAGTATCCATCCCATCCACGTGAGAAACTCCTCTGACAGCAGTGGAGCAGGGTGAATAGTAAGGTACCACCTACTTTGATTAAAAATGGCACAACTGAGTCCATGGTTTTCTGTACTTTGCACATCAGCCATAGATTTAGCAAAGGAACTACCACCCCTGTATTATACTTGTATAATACTTGTATACTATGTATACCTTGTATTTTGTGGTGCATTGTGGTCACAAAGCAGCACAGCCTCAGCATAAAATAAAGGTTGCACCTGATAAAAACACGCTGCATGCACATAACAAATCTAAGGTCTTCTCTTGATGCTACGTTTTAGTTGTACTGATCTAACAAAATGTCTGGGATCATTTATTGACTTCTGTGCATTAATCCTGCCCCCGGATCTAAGTTCAGTTTGAAGTACAACTAGGCACAAAAGTACAGTGCTTGTTATTATCAAAACAAATAGAAATCTTTATGGATGTTTTCAAAAGGTATTTTAGCCATACAGTGATAAACAGATCAGGTATGCCACAAGAGTCACCAAAACACTTGAAGGCTTACGTGGTGTTATGTTTCTCTTGTATCTGTGACCCTGAGTCCCTGTAGTGAACTGTACTGGCACTTTGATCTTCCCATTTTGCAGCATTTACATTCTCTGTGTCTTGAATGAAAGGGGAAGTGGGTGAGAGCACATTGCACTGCATGGAGCATTCTCCAGGTGCATCATCCAAACAGTAACACAAGGGAGACAGATGGCTATGGATCATTGCTTGGCAAAGACACTACAATGACTTGATGAGATCTTTGCTAAGTTTCAGTTACAAAATTAAGCAGAAACTGTAGATGTTAAATAGAAAAAAAAAAAAAAAAAAAAGAGAAATCTTTTTAATCATGGTATCTTCTGCCACAAGATATCTTCAGGACTTATTAAAGATGCAGCTAGGAATCTCTTCTCTTAGTTTTCACGTTTCCAAGGCTCTTCTTCAACAACACTGAAGTCTGCAGATTTGCCATTGGTTGCCAGTGTAACCTGCAAGTAATTATCATCAACAAGCGATTTAAAGGCCAAGGCACTTCGACAAGAAAAGTAGTGAGTATTATATGGAAGATTATGATATTTACAGGAATTACATACACTGTCACTTATGATATTAGTAAAATGTATTTATTCAGAATTCACAACACTCCCAAATAGTGAGACTTGTGTTAATTTATTTATTATAATCACTAGAAAACATCAGTAGTAGGAAAATGTTCCACATTTTCTTAAACTTCACTGCTTTTTTTTTTAAAGTTTTCTTTTTTTGTGGTCTTTTGTATTTTTTTTCGTTGTTTTTGTTTTTGTGTTTTAATGAATATGTCAGATTCTACTCCTTTCTATCTTTTGTAGATTTCTCTGGATTATTTCAAAAACAGATTTTGTTTTTAATGTAGAAAATTGTATTTTTCAGTGGAATTTCTCTAGCAAAGCTGCATACCTGATGCAGCCACATGAAAAAGATGCAAGGCCAGAATAATCATAGAAGTGTATCTATACAAACTCACCTACAATTACACCACCTTTAAAGAAATGGAAGAAAAGACATGTTGTGAAAGTATTGCTCATCATACCACTATAACAATGTAGTAAAGGATTTTGACTATAGTCCAATTAAGATTTCACAGTAACACTAAACTGGTCTCACATGATGTATAGCAAAACCTCACTCTTTCCTGTAAAGATATATGTTGGAATTTTTAGTTTTTGAGTATGGTAGAAGAACTATAGGGATCTACCAACTCACTGTGAACACTGGACAATATGTTCCATTCCAGAGAGCAGTATAAATGATCCCATTTCAAGAAAGATATCTCCAGCCAAATGACTTTAAAAAATCAAAAGTCAAAAAGGTAAAATGTCAATTTAACTTTACAAAAGTGATGTAGATCTTGATAATGTGAGAAATCTTTCATTTATTTCTAAACAGATGGTTTACTTTTTCCTAACTTACCTTGTAAGTTAACATCTTCAGCTTCAAATGAAAACTTAAAGACAGAGCTGAAATTCCCCATGCTGGATAAACAGGATGCATGGAAGCATTGGGACATGGAAACATGACAAAATGCACTGATTTTTGAAACAAAGTCAAGCTTTTTCTTAGATAATCGGAAGGGGAAAACATGCAACTACAGGAATGAACAGCTTATTCAGAAATGAAAATCACATAGAGTCATGTGAAATATGATAATAAAAAAAAATACAAAAATATCATGCAATAACAACCACTCTAACCCCATACAGAGGTAAACTACTTATTAATTATGTACATTGACCATGCAAAATTATAAACTACTAGTGTTATTCACGGTATATATTACAGAAAGTAAATAGAAAGGGCATGTAGATTAGCTTTTCCATATCCTGAGCAGAGTTGCAGCAAGCTTTTCAACCCACCAGCGCATTGGACAGGATGAAGAGATGGCTTTTCAAATTTAACAGCTGGCTGTTTCAAAGCCCCAGATCCTACTCTCTGTTGCCTTTGCAAGTCTAACACTTGGGAGTTGTAGACCACTTCAACGTGATCCAAATGCTTTGCAAGTGCCAGCATATATTCATAGCTCATCAATTAGGTCACAAAAACACATCCTTTTGGCAGCTTGCAGACAGACAAGAGAAGTGACCTGCTCAAAGTCAGTCTTGTACTTAATCCAGTGAACCCTGGCTCTTGTCATGAGTTTAATAGTGCAAACTGAGACTGTAAGAGCAAACCTAAAACAATTAAAAAGAACAAACATTTCTAGCTCATAAATCACTGGTCCCAAACTTGAGTGGATGGGTGTGCTTAGGATGACATACAGCACCATTAATCCATGGTTTTGGGGTAAGCTATTGCCTCAGCTGAGGGAAATGATATGAGAAACTGAAGGAGAAAAGAAAGGGCAGCAAGTAGTGATTGCATCAACAGGCTACTACTTTTTAACTTGACTTGGATCCCTCTGAAAATCTGAGAAACTGGAAGCAAATTAAATTATTAGTATTCAGTTCCATAAACATAATCTTAAACCTGGCACTGGCTGCTTAACTTAAACACAGTTTTCAAAAAATTCCAAAAGAAGTTATCCAAAAAGCGTGTGTACATGCTCTCTATATTTCTTTACAGAGAGTTTCTTTTTTTCTTCAAATGTCTTCTTAATGTCTTGTATCTTTGCCTTTTCTAAGAAATATAAATTAATGACAATTTTCAATTTTGTGTAAGCATGTATTCTCTTTCCACTTCAGATTGAATTTTTAAATTTTTCAAATGGAAAAAGAGTGGGTCTGAAAAGAAAGGGGAGAGCCATGTCAGAAAAGATGTATTGTTAAAAAAAATAATTTTATTGAAACCTTGGAAAATTCAGGGAAAATTTGAAGATAAAATGAATGCTGTTTGGTTTCTGTCCCTGAATTCAGTATTACTTTTCCCTCTGAAAATTCAGGTTTGGCTGCATTCTCAAGAGGTAAGCATTAGAAAAAACTAATTCTAAAGAACATTTCCAGCCAGGTTAGATACAAGTGAAAATGAGAGTATAGGATTATATTTCCAATATAAGTGGTGATCTGCTCATGGACTTAGTGCAGTCATTCACATTCCAGCTAGATACTTGCTCAGTTGTGGCAACTGGAAGATACAAGAGAACCTGCTTGGATAAATGGCTAAGATAGGCTGAATGGCAAACCCACTGTCGCAAAAACAGTGTACAGCATCAGACTTAATAAATACAAAAAAAAAAACAAAAAAAACCCAAACAAACAAACAAACAAAAAAACCTAGGAAATTAGAAGTTCCACCTTGTTTCACTTTCTTTTCTCCTCCTTTTGCAAAGCTCTCTCTGGATTTTAAACTGCCCCACCCCAGGGGTGGGTTCTTATTGAACTTTTAACCACTAACTCCTGAACTGTCTTCTCATTCAACTGGTGGGGTTGCTGAAGCTCACTTCACTCTGATCAAGACATCATTATTAGTATTAATAGTGCATGTTAGTTACAGCAAGGGTTACAGAGGGAAGAGGGTGTTTGTGCCTTAGTGCCTCAGGAAGGACAGAAGAGAAGCAGGAGCGTGCTGTGTGAGTGCAGGAGCATTCTCATGCCAAAGCGCATTCAACGTGTCGACCTCTGAACAGCATATCATGAAGGCAGTCAGCAAGTGACAACACCTGCAGCTGAGTTGCAGCCATCCTTCATTTGGGTTGGCAATTAAGTTCTCTGTTGCCACAGAAAATTAAGTAAATGTCCATAGAAGGTGATGCCATATTCTCTGTGTCTTGGCATATTCCATAACACGCTGCATCTTGCCTTTTGATATGTAAACAAAGTACATGATTTTTTCCCATCAAATGACAAGTTTTAAGAAGAGTGCAAAAAAACATCTTTTGAACTGCTCAAACACATTCAAAATGTCTGGGGTTCATGGACCTTGTTGTCACATTGTTATTTGCAGAACAATTTGAAAAATACATGCAGGTTAAAAAAATAAGATAAAATAAAGCATGCAGTGCTATATACATGTCTCAATATCCATAAATGTGAAAGGTACCTTGCACTCATCTACCATGACTGAGTTGTGAGCTGCAAAAACACATTGGTTTGAGTTGTTTTCCCTATGATTTTTCATGTCGTCATAGATTGACGCAGTCTTGGTCATTTCAATGTCTTCATGGCCTTTATGATGGGAATCAATGGTGTCAAGTTCTGCCTTGGAAAGGTGGTAGACAATGCCAGCACCAAAAGAATCCCCCACCACATTGACTGACGTTCTCATCCGGTCCCTACAAAAGAAGGAAAAGGCAGAGGCTGAATGGCATGAGAAAAAGTAGGGTATGGCAGCCCCTGATTATGGTACAGTTACTGCATTTGTTTCAGAAAGCTTGAGGTATCATTTGAACAGAGAGATGAGAGCTTTCAAGGGAAATGGGAGAAGTTTGCTTTCCCAAGGGACTTATTCAGATGGGACTATATTCGAATTCCCACATCCCAGCTGCTTATTCTCATGAAGTTTGGCAAAGAATGTACGCTAGGTCACAGCCAAACTGCAGAGCTCTGCTTGACTGAGAGACCCCAGCGCCTGCTTCTGGAGCTGGATGTTTCAATATCAGGGTGCCAGGCTCACACCCCTGCCCTTTGTTTAATCTGAATTTATCAGAACACTAAACTTAATGCAGCCAGAGAAAAGGATTTGGTTCTGATGAGGTGTTCTCATTTCTAGTCTGAATTAACAAAAGACCTCTCTCTTTACTCTTGATGAGCAAACTATAGGGAACAGAAGTGCCTGAAATATCTCCATGATGCTGAGGCTATTGAAGCTGCTCTCCTGGCACCACCTTAAGAGATGGCCATCTGTTGGTGTGGCAGCATGCCCACTCACACTACGTGTGCCAGAGCTCAGCATATGAGGACCCCAAATACAGGTCATGGCCTACAAAATTATGAGCCTGTGACAGCATTTCACTAACGAGTGTCCCTTGTTGCAGGAGGGTGCCAACAAAAGCACGTTAACATGCCTCATTACAAAGAAATATGTTTGTTGGCACTTTCTGGACAGGAGGCCATTAAACGGACATGCCACCTCTCTCCTGCCTTGTCTTTAGTGTAGCTCTATCTGTCAACAGTGAAGACACAGTTGTGGATTTTCCCTGAGTTCAGAATTCTGCCTCAAACCTGACCAAAATTCAGCCAAAATGGGAGCTGGGTCCTGCTATCTTTCCCACTACAGCACACATGTTAAAATAATCTACAATCTCATTTGCCTTTTCATATCTGCACTAAACATAAAACTCCTAAAAACCTTCTGACCAAGGTAGCAAATTAAACTAACTGAAAGCAACTGAGACTAGCTCTGCCAAATAGGTCAGAGAAGTGATTAATTCTCAGAAGTATATTCATGAAGATTCATTTTCACAAAATGGCCAGGTTGAACAGCGTTAACATTTGCCAAGTGACAAAAGCTAGCATGTAAGGCCTCATTTCCCAAGACAGTGATTAATTTGAAAACAGCCTTTCTAGTATTTCTAGTATTAGATTTGTGAGATATCTTTTTCTATAGAACACCGAGAAGAAAACATCTAAATATATAAAATCTCAACTGATAAACATTCATTATTCATGCTTTTTCATGACCACATAAACTTTTGAGCCCATTGTAACATCTTCGCTCTACACATCGGTAAATCTGCCTTTCTCAGCTGTGAAATTATAGTCCCTTCAAGTTTCTCCTCTCCCTCTCAACATTAACATGCTTACATATTTAAAGACTTTGTGGTGTAATGTCTTTGCTGAAGCAGTTAATTTTCTTTTTTTTTTGCTTCAAAAGAATACCCAGACGGGAAAAAAACCTCTACGGTAGTTTCCCCCAAGAAACAAGCCGACAACCTATAGGAGGAAAATGTCCTTCCAGTTTTGCTAATACAAATTAAATGGTTTATACAGTTCTCATCCAATTCCTGTGAAGACTATTTTAAACCTGGTCAAAGTGGTAGAATAGGAAAATAAGACTTTCTAGTGTGATTTTTAATTAAGACCATTAAGTACACTGTACCTGGCAATACTACTCTACAAAAAGAACACCTACCTAATTTTTTTGCATGAGTGGTATTAAATTTTGAAAGGATTCACTGATGCCAGATGACAGAGGGATAGTATAGGATGCCAAAAAACCAAGGTGGAGAGAATACATAAATATAATTGAGGCAGAATTCAAATTCTGACGGGGTCATTTGAGGAGATGCTGCAGCTCATGCACACATACCACTAGCTGAGATTCAGCCATACAAACTGCACACTGATGCAAAATGTGTTACATGCACGATCCAAAGGAAACCAGGAGGGTCCCTACAGCAGAAACAGCAAAATCTCAGCTGTCAGCAACCAACAGCAAAGTGCCACTGACCTCTTTGGGGGCAAAGAACACCCTGTGAAGAACAAAGACAATTGTACTTACTCTTCCGTTAAAACCAACCAACCAATTAATTCAAGGCAAGTGGGATGACGTAAACAAAACAAATATAGGAAAGTTGCAGTCTAGACCCTGTTCAAAACATCCAGTCTTCAACTGGGTCTGAATATTCTGACTCTAGATCTAAGCCAGAGCTTAGATCAGAGTCAGAAAATTCAGACACAGCATCTGAACTGAAGTTTTCTGCGTTACTGAATGAAAGTTTAAGCACTGGATCATCTGTCCAAGCTTGTTTTCCCTAATTCCTCTCTTTTTGCTGCAAAATACCACTAATCTGGTACCACTGATATTTGCTAAGCTTGTCAGCTCACATCTGGAGACTACCCAGTTTGTGGCTCAAGCAAAATAAGCTCATTTTATTCCATCTGTTGGCATATAATTACTGCCCTAATAAATGCCACTGCTGTGTTTTGCTTGGTTTTAAACTGTAAGAGAGACTGCAAGAATTGTGAAATCCTGGGAAACTCGCCTGGTTGAAAGAGCTTACACTGGGTATGTATGCATGGGAGGCAGAAAGATTGAACAACCCAACAGATGCTTGGGAAAAAACTGATGTGGAAACCTCTCGGCTCCAGTTTGAAGGAGAGGGTGCCAAGTTTAAGGATTTGACATAAAGTGATCTTTGTATTACACAACAACCAAATCATGTAAAACTGGTTTTGGTAAGACTGCAATTTCAGATGGTGGTAGTACTGTAAAATCAGCTGATGTTCTGATATTTGCTTTTATCAAAAATGAAAAACTCATCAAATAAAATATTTTTAAAGCCTTTTTTATCTGAAATTGAAGTGTTTCTGAAGGGCTGTTCCAAGTATTTCTACATAGCTGGTTGCACTTACTCATGGATTCCAGAAAAGTGGTTAGAATTGGATCTTAAATATTTGATTAACTTTTTCTTCTACATTCTTTCAGAAATGTTAGAATGTTACAGCTGTAACATTATTTAATGTTTGTAAGTAAAGAGAATGTGTTTTTATGACATTTCATTTCACATATTCTTTAGGTCTGGTCTGTGTGTGCAAAAGCTTGCTCAGAAGTTGGCCTGTGTGCCTTTTCTTAACAGCAATATCAGCAGCATCATTTTTCACAGTTCATTAGATCATTATGGCTACCACAACACAGCCATTGGATGATGGAAAATGAAGCTATTAGTGGTTGAAGATAGATTAATAACTACAGCACTTTCACCAACAAACAGCATCTTGATTTTGCAGCACCAGTGGCATGACACAGAGTTTTCACCTCTTCTCTCTTTTCCTTTTACCTTTCAGTTCTGAATCATGCTGCAGTGGCACTGCTGATCAGTAGGCCATGAGGATCCAAACCCAACCACTCAGGCTGAAAGTTCTCTTGCCTTCCATTCATTTTGGAAAGACATCTTGAAGTTTTTCTTTCAGAATTCCTATCCTTCCTCTTCCTACATTCATCATGGCCACAGCTCCACAGTACAGAAGTTTTTATTTATTAAGCAAGATTGGATTAGCCAGTGGGGACAACGCTGCTGAAATGTAACACCCACTAGTAGATAGAACTGCTGATAAACTTACAGCTCTGAGGCTTGCTAGTGGAGGCAGAGCTTCTCAGTCCACAGGAATATTTAAAAAATACATTTCCCTAAAAAAACCCAAACAAACCACAGGCTTCTTTGCACATCCTGCTACCAGCTGCAGAAACCTACCTATTTGCCTTACTTGGAAAGCCAAGAAAAACAAATATTTAAAATATATTTTTATATATATATTTTTTCTCCTTCTTCCAGCTGCAGATTCCTATACCACTTTCCTGTTTTCAACTATGACATCATATATATAATAAACCCAGTGAATACCACATCCTTCCCTATGCCTGCTGTTCCTTCTCATTTCACCATTCTGCATCATGATATCATTAAATTCAGTTATATATAAATCATATAAGTTGAGTTTTCCCTTTGCCTCCTCAAGCTGTAAATTCCTCTTTCTTCCCTGAAGCAGAAATCAGAGCTGCATGTTATCCTTCAAAATTCTTAGTGACAGATAGACCATGACAGTAGACCCCAAATACATGTGGGTCTACTAATACATATGATTAAGTTCTTGAATTCTTCTCAATAAGCAAAAATATAATGACAGGAAATTAAACTTCTATTTTATCTGCACATGTACATTCTCAACTCTGCTATTTCTTCTTGCATAATTTTAGTTGTGTATCTGGAACTGAAAGCTACCAGAGGCAGGCAGCTGAGTCTGCTAGTGTAGGAGAAAACACACAAATAGTACAGTTAGGTTTATGTCTCCCTTTCTGGTTACCACAGCTGGAACGACAGAAAACAAATGCCTTTGCAACTTAAAAGGATATTAGAGGAGAGGTGGCTGCTGGCCAGAATATACCAGAATATCCTGTGCTGCAGCAGTACAGGACAATATGAAAGTGTTTCTAGAAGCCAGTACAATTTAAGGGCTACTGAGTCTCTGCACAGATGACAGAAGGATATCCCAGCAAGAGAAAGGATGTGGCCTGGCATAGCCTCTGTCTGTATTTACAGCTTCTGTATTCAAGTGGTGAATACCAGTAGCCTCAGAAAATAATATGTGGGCTAGTTCTTTCTTCCTGGATGACCTGCATTGGCACTGGAGGACTTTGATCACATGTTCTTGGAAATGAAAGCCATTCTTTCTAGTTTGAATGATCTGTCAGTAAAATGAAAATGAAGGGAATTACCTTCTTTAATTCTGTTTTCATTCTTACTTGTCTTTGGTCTTTGTCCTGCTTTGGAACAGGCTCTTTTTAAAGGTATTTTACTTTCTTATCTTTAAAGGTATCTTACTTTTTTATAGATATGAAAAGAAACTGACTTTCCTCCCTACATGTATAAAAAATTTGATATTACATATGCTCTAATCACTCTATAACTTGCTGGCAACATCTTGATGGAACTTGCATTTTCAGTGTTCATCTTTCATTTTAGACCAGAACTATAGTGAACGGAAATATGAAAGCAAGGATTAGAAAACTGCTCTAGAGTAATGGAAAGGCATCATCAGGAAGAAGATAATACAAAAGTGTGACCTCACAAGTGTGCCAAGAAGACCCTTGGCTCACGGAAACTGATTTCAGTAGCTCTGTAACAGTTGGTAATGGGTGAGAAGCTGCTTTCAGTGTCTCCTACTTCACTGAATAGCACATTTCCTCCTTTGACTCATCTGTAGAGGGAAGACTTACAGTTCTTCAAGACCAGTGGCTGTAAAGTGACTGTGGACAAACATTACTTCACGACCTTTTCTGCACCGAGCAGCAGAGTCAGCACAACTTACAAAAGCCAGTCAACAGCAACAAGCAGACTGATGTCCTGGGTGGGGAGACCCACTGCAGTCAGGATCAGCAGCATGGTGACAAGCCCTGCGCTGGGAATGCTGGCAGCTCCAACACTTGCAAGGGTGGCGGTCAAACTGCAAAAACAAAAATCAAACAGGAGTAGCAGGAAGAGAACACACACTTTATTTGCATATTCATGTGACCATTAGGAAGGTCAAATTTTTAATGTGTTCTTCCCATAAAACACAATTATATGATAAATCAGTGTAAGCTCAGGTCATATTTTTCACTCTTGTGTTTTTCTAGAAATATTTGTTAGGGGAGGCCAGATCTATGGGGTTTGTTCCAAGAGTTGGAAGAGGGTTGTCTGTAAGCTAGTGATGACATTCAAATCTGTGTTGTGGTGCTTTCTAAACTCGACAAACCCATCCAGGGTTTTGAATCCTGAGTTTTGATCATCCACACATGTCAAAGTTTGGTGACTACAGGTTGAATTTTCAGGGTGATTTATTTCTGTTTATTTATGTTACCTGGAGACTGAATTGTGAGTTAAAGGCTGAGAGAAAGCAGTTATTATTAAATACAGAAGAATAAAAGTCTAGTATCCAAAACTCCCCAAATACAAGCTAGTGGTGTACCAAGCCTGGATACAAATCATGCAAGATGAAAAAGCAAAATTGATCTGATTGTTTCATAAATCCAAAACTGTGTTTGATTTTGCCTCTTATATTTTGATGAAGATCAATAGAGTGACTGTTTGAACTTCAAATGAGTGTAAAAATACAACAACTATCTCAACAAACATCAACATCATGAGGCAGTCCTATAAAGAATGGAAAATAAATTTGTCAGAGAGCAAGTCAAGGGGAGAAAAACAGGGAAGAGAAGGAGCAGAGGGAGAAACAGAGAGAGAGGGAGAGAAGGAGGGTAAATAAAAGGGAAAGCAGGTGAGAGGGACCAATTTGATTATTACTTATGCCTCAACATATGCTATACATGAGGTGAAAAACTACTGTAGTGGCTATACACATGCTGAAAACCCTAACACATGCCAGATGTTAGGGAGGCAGAAAATGGAGGGAGGCTCTGTCTCCGGGGGGACTTCACCTGGCAGCCTGTCAGGGCTGAGGAAAGTTCCACAGCTGGGCTGCCCAGGTAAAAATGCTCAGGAAATGGGGCTGTGGGTGCAGCCTTAGCACATAAAAGCAGGGAGCTGTGCCACAGCAGGTGCCATCTTCTCCGGGTTTCTGGGAGGGACTGGGGGCTCACCCCACCACTCACACCCAGCTAATCTGAAAGTGCTTCCAGTACAGAAGTAGGGGAGAACAGACTTGTCCATCAGCCCCAGAACTCATCTGTGAAGCTGTTAGACTGATTTAGAGCTGCCAGGTGCTGGCTGGCTGGGTCTGACCCAGGCTGCTGTGTGTTTGTCAGGTGTCTGGGTTAGAGTGCAGCCTGGCTTACTAAACACCCAGATAGGTCCAGCAGGTGTGCAGGCAGGATGCTCTGCTCTGCTGACAGGCTTTGCACGTGATGCCAGATCCTCAGGCACTTCCAGCCTAAACTGGTAAGGGATTCCTTCCAAGTTCTGTGAGGAAATGCTCCTGCCCACCTTCCCACAGCAGCGCTTTCAGACCTGGAGGGGAATGTTCAGAACTAAACACAACCTGTCTTAGCTACTAAGATCACCCTTTCCCAAA
This sequence comes from Cisticola juncidis, assembly GCA_013400215.1. Lineage (NCBI taxonomy): Eukaryota > Metazoa > Chordata > Aves > Passeriformes > Cisticolidae > Cisticola > Cisticola juncidis. The sequence goes on along the minus strand of VXBR01012331.1, from coordinate 142,500 downwards.
GAACACAGAAAATCAGAGGCATTAAATGACCAGTGTGAAGTAACCAAGGCTGGTAAAAGGCTAATTAAGACTTTATGAAGTTATGTCTGAGCCATTTGACTATTTTTAATATCACAAAGTGCATATACCAGACAAAACCTAATAACCTTTCCTTCATTTGTATTGTCATCTCAAGAGATAGTTCTTGTCATATTGCTGTTGCAAAAATGCATGAAGAGGAAAACAAGTGGTTTTACAAATCGACCAAAGTTGCCTCTTGCTTTGTAAATGTCAGTCACAAAGCTGGATATGTCACCAGCCATGAAATGGTGAGATCAGGAAGAGGCAATGGGTCAGTCCCTCAGAGGAAGAGAAGATGAGTAACTGAGGTTAAAGCCTATCAAATTTCCTAGACAACAGCAGATTCCTGATTTGAATTTCCCCGGTCTTAATTTAGTTTAATATGTGGCATCTCTAAAATTACTATTTTCAGTTTTAGGAACAAATATGGATCATGCAGGTCTAGCATCTGCCTTCATTAGAAGCAGCCCTGAAAACCTTTTACAAACTTGGCTTTACTATTTCAGGAGTCAGGGCAGGAAGTAAACAAATGGAAAATGAGGAACAAGTATAGCTGGGTAAGAAACATAGAATTAGACATCCCTTTTCAGGAGTTTCTTTAGTGTTAAAAAGGTTTAATAAAAGAAAACTGTGTGGGTGAAAATGACAGGAAGAAGACAAACTTGGTAGACTTCTGTCTTGGGTTATGTAACAAAAAAAAAA
>VXBR01012331.1:120855-141654 GCA_013400215.1 Cisticola juncidis | reverse complement strand
TTTTTTTTGGTTGTTGTTGCTTTTTGTTTTTGGTTTTGTTTTGTTTTGTTTTGTTTTGTTGGTTGTTTTTGTTTTTGTTTTTTTTTTGATTGCTTCTTTGTTTTTTATTACTGCATTTGCATTTTTAAATACTCCTAGTAAAGAGCTGTTACTCCTATTCCCATAATTTTTGCATGAAAGCTCCTAATTGCAAAATTGTAATAACTTGGAGGGAGGGGGTTTTACATTCTTCATTCCAAGAGAAACTCCATTTCTCCCTGACAGATACCTGTCTTTCCAAACCAAGACACCTTCACTTGGGGTTTCCATTTTAACTAGTCAAAATGTTAGACCTGCTGTCTTCAAAAAGTTAAAACTCCCTTGCAGTAAACAGTCTTCAATCACTCTTATTCTTTTTTAATGGGTACCTTCTTTTGTCCTTACAGATGCTCAGATCTCTTCTGGGTAGAACAATTTGATATGAAAAGACTACAGTTAATATTTGCTGGGTTAGAGATAAAAGGTCTGGGACTATCCACACCACACCACAGACAATCTCACCCTCAGGATGAGCTATTCTCAGTTCATTTTTTTTTCCTGTTCACCAAAGTCATGGAAAAAGTACAGGCAAATATAAACACTTAGAAAGATTTTTGGGTATAGTTTTTTTTTTCTGTATACAAATATATACAAATATATTTTCTTCTGTATGCGGAATATGTCTGTACACAAACAGATAGATTCTAGAAAGCTAATGGCCCATAATTGTTGTAGCATACCCCTAAAAAAAAGAAAAAAAACCCAACAAAAAAACCCAAAAAAACCCCCCAACATTTCATTAGACAGATAATGCTTTATATTACAATTGACATTGTTTTGTGTGCTGGTTTTGGTTGGGGTTAGAGTTAATTTCCTTCACAGGGGCTGGTATGGGGCTGTGTTTTGGATTTCTGCTGAACACAGGGTTGGTTATACAGAGATGTTTTTGTTATTGCTAAGCAGGGCTCACACAGAGCCAAGGCCTTTTCTGCTTTTGGTGCTGCCCTGCTGGAGAGGAGGCTGGGGGTGCATGGGAGGGTGGGAGGAGACACAGCCAGGACAGGTGACCCCCCGCAAGTGACCAAAGGGATATTCCACACCACATGATAAGTAATCAGTGTATAAAGTGGGAGGAATGAAGAGAAAAAGGGAGTTTTAAGCAATGTCCTTTGTCTTGCCAGGAGATTGTCACATGTGGTGGGGCCCTGCTCTCCTGGAGATGGCTGAGCACCTTCCAGCCCATGGGAGGCAGTGAATTAACTCCTTGGTTTGCTTTTCTTGTGTGCACTGCGTCTGCTTTCCCTATTGAACCACTGCTATCTCAGCCCATGAGTTTTCTTTTACCCTTGTGATTGTCTCCCTGATCCCGCTGGTGAGGGAGCGAGCAAGTGGCTGTGTGGGGTTTGGTGCCTGCCTGGGTTAGACCATGACAATTGTCAACTGCAGAAATATAAAACACCTCCAGCATGCACTGAGACTGCAAATGATAGAAAACACATCACCAGAGAATCAGGACCTATTTGTAAAACATTAATTTATATATCATTATTAGAAATCCATGGATGTCATACTGAATCCAACTGAGACGACTCAGCTACTGGGAAGTCATCCAACCCAAAGCATTCCCATTTTACAGTCTGTAGAAACAAAGGACTCTTTGGAACTGACCTCACAGTAACTATCTGGCCTCCATCCAGGTCAATTCCATTCATCTGTGCTATGAAGATGGCAGCCACGGCTTCGTAAAGGGCAGTTCCATCCATGTTAATAGTTGCTCCAACAGGAAGAACAAACCTTGTTACACGCTTATCAATGCCAAGATTTTCTTCAAGACACCGGAACGTGACAGGTAATGTTCCAGCACTAGGGAGAGAGAGCAAAAAAACATAAAGAAGACACAATTAAAATCAATATACCACATACACAGAGCAAAAATCATAACTTCTAATAACATTTTTTACATTTTCTACTTCCACTTTCTGCTGTGACTTAAGCCTTTTTTAGACAATCTTAAAATTAGGCCTACATTTAGCTGGAAGTGGGACTAAGGCCAAGACATGAACGTGACTTGATGTAAGATGAGAGCTTGAGAGTGCCTGGATGAATTTTTCTTTGCCCATGACACAACAGATTCAGAGAATGCTGCAAGAGACTGTAAAACTGCCTCCCTCCCTAGGGGAAGTACCTGGGCATTCCCACCTGACCTGAACGTACAGTAATCCATTGGATTCTATGTTTTTTGGGTGCCCTTGCCACCTAGAAGGCCTGATGGACAGCATTAATGGGATGCTGGTGGGATCCACAGAGTGATGATATTTTCTTTGATCTGTCACTCTGTTTCTGTCTCCCCTGTTTCTTCTCTCTATCTCTTTTCTATTTGTCTCTCTTCTTTCCCTTCTCTCTCTCTCTCTCATATTTACTATTTAATAAAATCCATACTATTGACTGGCATATGGTCTTGTTTGCCCCTTAATTTGGGCAGAAGCATTTCTATCAATTTTAAGAACCAGACCGTAACACTGCTACACAGACCTCTGAGTGTAGGGACAAATTTTAAATTTCTTTGATTGTGAATTCACTCTAAATGGAGAAATTGGTATGGCCATAAGGTCTGAAAAAGCCAGGCAAGAAAATACAAGCCATGCTGTTCCCCAACACTGGAGGACAGGAAGAAAGGATGTGAAACACAGTAAGAGGATAGGAAAAGATGCAAAAGATGGCTGGAAGAGAACAGCTCTTTGCACAGACACACACTGCCTCGCTTTTGTGGGAATATTTCAGGTCATTACATTCACTTGCTCAAAATAAAACACTGCCATCCAAAAAATACTGCTGAAGTGGAAACTCAGCAAAAACTTTTGTTCAATGAACAATAAAACTAGGTAAATTGTGATTTATGAAAACTCTTGGCCAGACCAGATCTCCTATAATCCAACATCGTTTATCACAGAGCCACAGAATTACTGAGGTTGCAGTGTATCTCTGCAGGTCACCTTGCTCAAGGCATGAGCAGCTAGGGCAGGTTTGCCACGTTTCCCAGGACTGTGGCCAGACAGGCTTTGTGGATCTCCAGGGATGGAGATTCCACAACTCCTCTGGGCAACCTGTGCCAGCATTCATGCACTGTCACAGTGAATCACAGCAACAAGAGTTTTCTTGTGTTCAGATGGTACTTCTGTGCTTCAGTTTGTGCCCACTCCCTCTCTCCAGTCACTGGGCACCACTGAAAATGGGCATCACTTTATCATCTCAGCACATCCCATCAGATATTTATGCACATCAGTGAGGTCCCCCAGAGCTCCCCCCTCCTTCAGAAAGGGAGAAGGTGTTCAGCAGAGCGGTTTGGGGTGACCCAAAGAGACAGCTGAATTACAGTTCTTTCAAGGCACTCTTCAAATCAAGAATGCTCAGTTTTCTGGTGGTCCTTTTTGAATGAGGGCTTTTTGCTTTCACCTTTTTAATTAAAAAGGGAGTTAGAATTTTCTTCTGAAATAAAATATTTATTGAAGGAAAACCCTTTAAAATATTGTATTTAACTGAAAAACATTTTCAGCTCAAGATCTGCTGATTGCCCCAATGCAAAACACCTATTTTTAATTTTTTAAAAAATTTATTGCTGAAACCTGTGCTATTTACAGACTTCTCTGAGTCTGTTCTTTGCATTAACAAGTCTAAAATGCTCAGCTCTTCACTGAAGTCCAACTATTTTGCCAAAATTGATTAAAATACAAACTGAGAGGTTTTTTCCTTTCTTTTGTGAAACCTAGCAATGTTTGTTTGTTTTTACTTTCTTGAATGCAATGAGACTTAACATGGTCTCAAAATAAATAGAATTATAACTTTTTCCTGGTTGAGGAAACAAGCCCAGAGTTAACACAATTTGCACAAGTGATTAGGCAAATGGCAGAAAAGAAAACAAAAAGTAGGTCTCCCAGATGTCTGCAGGTGGCTAGACAGCCTCTCTAGAGAATCCTGAATGCAAGTGGTATTTTGATTTATTTAAACATGGCTGTATTAAAAATAATTTTCATTCAATGGCATAAAGTGATTTTGCAGTGAAGGTTAGAACAGCAGATGCACGATGTCTAAATAGCAGGTTTAGACAAAATAAAATACAAAATAAAGCACACTGGTATTTCTCAGGTGTACCTGGAAGCTGTGCCTAGTGCTGTGATCCATGCCTGGAAAATCCCAGCAAGGAATGAAAATGGGCTTTTTCTTGTTATCACAAAGTAGAGTAGAGGCAGGAAGATCCCTCCATGGATGACAAGACCCACAATCACAGTGACCATGTACATGCCAAGTTGTCTTGCAACTACTTCTAAGTCCTTGATTGCAATGATTTTCCCACAGATGAGGCAAGCAATACCCAAGGGGGAATACCTGGAGAAAGAAAACAAGCATAGACAGAACTCGTCTTGGCAGTGCAGTCATAAAAACTGTGCTGAACAAAATACAGACTGGAGAAGAGTAGAGAGCTTTCAGGCTCAACACTGACGCGCACTCAAGGATTGGTGGAAATTCAAGAGATAATTTTCACATCTATTCGAAAAATAATGGCCATCTCCAGCTAATTCTCCATCTGCTTAATTTCCCATCCTATCAAATGGACTATGTCTTTCCTGAATAGTTTTCAATCCTGAAATAACATTGTACAGAAATATGATAATGTTACACAGGCTTGGATCATTATAAAGAACGGTGTAGATTTGTTCTTAAAATGTAACTTCTACAATCCACTGTTTATCTGGTTTCAGGGGGTTGCATTATTTACTTTAGTTAAAATATTTGTTGAAATGAACTGCTCATATCTTGAAGGCTGAAAATGTTTCCACTCTGTTCTTCCAATAATTCAGACAAATGCTTTTTAATTTATGGATTCTTCATTAATTATGTGCTTTTGTTACTTACAGTGGGGTTTTTGTCTCCTCAATCATTAAACAATGCAAAGGTTTTCAGAATAAAAGTGCTTCCTGGTTTTTGTTAGAATATCTCATGGTTTCTCAGGCAATGTGCCCAAGGCCTGGAAAACCTTCAGTCACTTCCAATGGAAGGCCAGCTGTTATACCAGTTATCATAAAATGCCACGTTTCAATGAACTTGACAAAATACAGTTCTTATAGAGAGTTACATGGTGTCAGAGCCAGACGTCTGTTTTGTTTTATGCTTCTGTAGCAATGCCATGTTCCTGAGAGTCTGTAGGTGCCATGGGAGTTACAGATGTCTGTCCTGAGAAATCATAAACCAAACAAAATGTAACTCTGCATAAGAAACAGCATTTTTCTTTATAAACACACACTAAAACCCCCTTGCTTCTGGCCTCAACAAATCTTTCAAAATTCTAAACAGATGAACAAAAGGAATTCCCAACATCAGTTTCCTTTTTTCCTGAGAAGAAAAATAAAAAGCACATCAATAAAAATAAATATTTAGAGTGAATTTATTGAAACTTGAAAGATTTCTTGCTGTTGCAACACTGACTACTAGAGAATGTTGATATTGTAGGCAGGGTATTATGTCCTGTGTCTACCAAATGGTGCTAAGTAAGAGTAAATTCTAGCTCCTGAAGGGTTATGGGAGTACAGTCACCATCTCTCTGTCAAGTGGAGGTTGAGTAAATATTGAAAGCTTTGTGAATAAAAACAACTTCGGTTTTTTGCAGGAAGATCAACTACAGAAAAGCAGAAGCATAACAGGAATGCAAGGTCATTGCTTCAAGCTCTTTCTGTTATTCTGCACATTTCCACACTGTTGTTACTGTCTGCATCACTCTTGCCTAAGTGTCCCTCTGAAACACTGATGGTGCTGATGATTTCTCTTCAGGCACCCTGCTCCCTTTCCTAAACACTCTGTTCATCCAGGTCTAGAGAAGAGGGCAGAAATCACTCCCAGGGACACCAGAGAATTCCAGGTAGCAATGAGCAGGATACATGTGTTACACTTGAGTGGCTATTTCTGCTCTCAGTGACCTGGGAAATACAGCAGTACAATGCTGAACACAGCAATGCATTTTTATGTTCTGGAAAACTGGCTTTATGGGAGATGGCCATGCTTGGCACACAAATAGCTATGGGGAAGCACTCAGAAGAAACACTTAAAAAAAATAAAAGAGAGAGACCCTCTCAGAAGAGTAAACAAGGGCTCAGACTTCACTGGGTAAAGTCATTTCCTAAAAGGCAAGACAGACCCCATTATTACAAATGGGTATACTTCAAAAACAGAGCAGATATCTTCCAGTGACCCCATTGCAGCAAGGTTGTAAGATCCATTCTGCAGAAACTATGACTGAAAGGATTACACATCACTGAAAACTACTGGAATTTTATTTGATGATTTTAAGTATTTTAACCAAAGCAGACTGCGAATAAGGTGTGTCTACAGTCTTTTTTATTTTTCTTTTAATTATACCTTCTAGGTAATACCCTAGGATTATGCTAACCTCCCAGGAAGATTGGGATGTTTTTATGTGGGCCATTCTTGCTTGCTTAGGTGTTCTCCTGTACAATGAACTTCCATAGTCAATGTGGCATTCGAAGGCCCTTGCTGGTACAGGCATGTGTTGTATTTCAGCACACAAAGAACATTTCTCTTCAGAAATGTTTCAAATGGGGTCCTAAATAATCCTCACCAAACAGAAATAATGCTGCTGTGGTTCTAATACACCTGTTAAGGCCTTAGAAAGTCAACTATTTAATTGCACTGTTTTCTGACAAACTGGCATCGCTATATTAAGGTTTTATAAGGACTTTTTAAAAATGACAAACAAATTTTTGTTCTGTGAGTTAGAACTACAAACTTACCACATGATCATGGTTACTAACTTCATTACAATCTCATTCAGGATGTTGAAGAAATCCACCATCATCTTGGCCTGATCTCCCATTTTCCCCATAGCAATGCCAAAAGCAATAAAGAATCCTATCAAACCTGTTGGAAAAAATTGCAAGACAAAAAGAAGGCTTTTAGAAAGTTTTTTCACCTAGTCAATGTCTTGATGCTACCTGCAAATCCAGATTTTACAGAAGCATAGAATCACAGTTTAGATACATTTGGAAGGGACCACAGTGAGTCATCTGCTCCAACCTTCCTGCTCAGGCAGGGCCATACTAGAGCACATTGCTCTGGATTTCGGAACTATGGGGTATGACACATATCTTGGGGCTTTTTAATATATACTTATGCTCAACTACCACAATCAAAGCAAGAAAATCTTTGATTCTTCAATGATTCTTCAATGATTCTTCAAATTCTTCAATCAAAAAATTCCAATTTCACAGCCCAATTATGGTTTTGTTTTTTGGTTTTTTTTACTGTATTGATCTGATCATCAAAAAATACATATACAGTAATCTTCTCAGTGCCATTCAGTCACTAGAAAGCTCAAGAGCCCTGGCAAATGGGAAAGCTAACACAGTGCTCCACTGCAACTCTGCTGTTAGAACAGCTGCTAGAAACCAAGAGGAATTTTCTCAGGCTTTAAAAAAAGTGCCTTGACAGACCAATCAGTGCTGGAGTGCAGGGAAAGGCAAGAGCAGGCCTAAAACTTTTGTAGGCCAGGAGTTTTCCTGTTAAGTAAAGAAAGTAGAGGTGGGAGAAGAAGGTGGGTGTTGCACTTAACCACAGAATTCCCAATATGCAGATTAACCACATTTAAAGGCTATCAGTGGATACAAAATCATAGCATTCAATAAAGGTAACGTTTTGTTCCTAAATATAAATGCTAAGGTGTGAATATCTGGAGTATTGGACTATCAGTGTGAAAAAACAACGGATGCATCTGTCATGGACTGCTTTGGAGCTGTTTCTTCAATGCTAACCTTTTACATCCAGAAATTTACAGTATCCAGAGTTAAATTGTCAACTGATACTGAGAGATGGTTTGAATATTCAGCCACTCTTTGAGGCTAACTTTTCAGTCATAATATGAGTCCAGTATTTAAAAAATGTGTAAACTCATCTGGGAAATTCCCATGGAAAAACTTATTTGGACTCAAAAATATTCAAGATAAGGGAATATGAGCTGCCAACACCCTGGGAAAAGACAGGCTGTCCCATATCCTCACACTAGGTTTAGCAACCAGATTTTTTTCTCCCTTTTTTTTAATCCAATTTCCTGGATACAAAGTCATTCTTTAGAACCAAGCTATCTTTGTTGAATAGGTTCAGTTGAATAGGGAAGTGAAGCATATGTTTGTGTGCTGCAGAGCATAGAGAAATGATGAAAAGCTTTTCAAAGACCAAGTTACTTCCTGGAATTCAGAATCTGCATTAGAAAATGTTAATAGGTAGTTTTGTTCATTAATTCCAAATGAGCTGTTACGTTAGTCATGAGAGTCAGATTGGTTCCTATTTGCAGGAATTTGCCTGGCTTGTACAGCTTATCCAAACTGGATGGCAATTCCCACAACATTTTCATTTCTTCATTCAAAATCAAACCCACACCAAACCAACTCCAAAAAACCGCAAGAACATTTGAGAGTCATTGGTCAAAACACCACAGCAAATTCCCCAGCTAAACTGTGCATTTCTTTTCTGTAGAAACTCTATTCAGCCTTCTAGTTTTTTCCATGACAGAGCCTGCATGAAACAAGCCCAACATTAAATGTAATGCATCTCTCATGCCAGAACAACTGTTTCATTTTAATGCATAAGCAGAAGTCCAGAAGAGAAAAAACAGGTGAGGGTTTTGGCATTGGCAACGAGCTGCTGCCTCATGCCTGGTGCAGAACGCCAACTTGTAGCTCTGGAAATGGCTCCTGCCCACAGAGGATGAATGGAACGAGAGCCATGAGGGCAGGCAGGATACAGGGCTCTTGCAGAGCAGGCTGCTTCATGGAAAAACAAGAGCAGCTTACAGATGCTATCATGTCCCCTGTATTTAGGCAAAGGAGCCAGCCAACTCACTAACACCTCAAGAGAGAAAGCAGGGGATTAGGTACCCCAACATAGTGTCCCACTTTGAGGACATCTATAGACAGAGAAGTGTCAGCCTCAGCCTCATGGACATGCTGTCACAGAGCATCTGGGAGTGTAACTGTGAGGCTACAAATTGAGAGCTACTCTGTGACCAACTTCACCCACATGCAGAAAGCAAGGACTTGAAGGAGGAGCACTCCTCTCTGGGCTGACAAAACAGGGACTCTAGACTAAGAAGAGAAAATAGAAGTGCTGTGGAAGCTGTTTGTTTCTCATGTGCCCCCATCCCAGACTGAACAGTTGCTTCAGGAAAGGGTGGGAGATAGGCAGTTTTCCTACCACCTCCACTTGCTGGCTTGTCCAGACAAGATGGCATGATGGCATTTATAGCTGGTAAAGGTCAGCAACCAAGATGAAAGGAGGAGGGAGCTGTGACTCAGAAATGTGTCAAGCCTTTCTGGGATTTTTCTTGGGTGGTGTGGTTCACACTCCACCTTCCACTTCAGGCTCTGCCTCAAGCCAAATTAGTTCAGCACACCCAAGACACCTACTGGAAACAGCTCAGCTCAGATCCATCAGGGGGTGTGTGAAGCACTGGCTCTTGGAGCTCTCCCCCATACTGTTTTGCCAATATACATTAGTATTAGCCTAGGTCAACTTCTCCTAGGATGAAAGGATATTTTGGGTACCTCCCACATGCTTTGCCACTACACTCCTCCAATTCATAACAACAAAGCTGCCAATTCACTTGCTGATTTCTGTGATATCTCAGAGACCAATGGACAGGCAGTAGGTGATAACATTTGGTGATTATCTGAGAGACTAAACATGCACTGAAGACCAAATCAGACAACACTGATTACCTAGCCACAGCAAAAAGTTGTGACACACATATGACATACATATTTGACAACCAGAAAATTTTCTTACCCAGGACATTCATGCCATCCTTAAATTCAAGTCCCTTCTTAATGACCATTTGGGCTTCAGGTGGTGCTGTCTCATTCACCAGAGCAATAGCAGAATCAGTGACATTAGGTGGCTCTTCAACAGGTAGGGGCACCAGCACTTTCTTGGTGACAGTTTGGATCTGAAGGCAATAAAAAGGGAGGATGAGGATGGAAATAGACTGAATGCATCCATATGGTAGATAAGGAAGTAATAATAAAAAGTCTTCACTTGAAAATCCAGGGAACTATATTTTTAAAAGATTGGACATGCATTCCACAGCCTCTTAATTCTTCTTCCAAAACTAAATCTATGTGCTACAAAGTACTGGTGGTTTAACTCATGACTCTAGTGTGTAAAGTATGGCAAATGCATGTTTTTTTTATCACTACAGTTAAACATTTTCCAGATAGTTAGTCCCTTTGGCCAGGCAGTTCACAAAGGGTGTTTCCCAGACTGTGTGTTACAGGTTGATCCCTCGTGTTTAGCACCAAAAACCAAGTGCCTCCAAGATCAGTCATGGCAGCAACTCTGCAGTAAGGCTTGTTATTAAGGATGGTCTGTCCAGCTCATCCCAGTTTCATGGTTAACTTGAATCAAAAATTCAGGACATTTCCAACACTTTTCTTGCAGTTTTTGAGCTCTTGACTGCAAGAGTTCAAAATGGAATATACACAGTCCCCTGAGCTCTCTAATGACAAGATTGTGGGGGATAGATAACAGAAAAATTACCAATGCTGCCAGACACAAATCTGACCACCAAAAAAAAAAAAAAAAAAAAAAAGGGCATCAGCTTCTGAATGCATTTGGACCCTTCCTGGCACATGAAAGGCAGGGTAAAGAAAAAGCTGGGATGGAGTGGTAGGAGGAGAAGTGAGCTTGAGGTTACAGCTAGGAAAAAAATGGAGGAGGGTGTAGAAAAAGAGAGATCTGTGATTTGTTGCTTTTAGAAGGGATGTTTTCCTCCCACTTCACACCTTGACCCTTTTTCCACCTCTTCATGGTCATGGGACAGGCAAAACAGTTTGGCAGTTAAGACTGTCTTGCCATGTTTTCCCACCTGCTCCCTACTCCCCTTGCTCCTAGAAACATTTAGCAAGATAACAGAAATAGTGCATTAGCTTTTCAAAGAATATTTGCACCTCTTTCTTGTTAGCCTGGACATTGTAGTACTATGGATGATGATCCAGATTTGATCCATATAGACTTATGGTTTTAAAATGCCTTACAACTCTCCTTCTAAAACCTACTGCCTAAATCTGGAGAGGGGGATATAGACAGAAAACCTACATAGCTTTGCATGAGAAACTCTTCAGTTGTCCTGAAACCACCTAACATTCTTGCATGCCTCCCTTTTTTCAGAGTTAAATTTTATCTGAGGGATGTTGTCAACACAGTACTTTTTAATGTGAGGTATTTGGAATGTAAGAACTGAGTGATGGAAATTAAAATATTAGACTCTTCACACTCACAAATTCCACTACAGTTACTTAAATCAAAGATCCTCCACAGTCCTTTGCACAAGGCCACAGTCTCTAAAAATGCTGAGTCTGACATAAAGCTTAGATTCTGACCACATCTGAGTCTAGAAAACCATTTAAATGTCATCATTATACTTACAGATAGTCCCATGGTTTTTCTGCTGCAACCACAATTTTCATTATAAATTTAAACTTTCTTGTGGACCACACTAAAATTCAGGAGAGATTGAAATCTCATGATAGCCCACAGTCCAGTTTTCAAATGAGTAGTTCCAAAGCTGCACATGAATCTTTTCATTGTGTTTTGCCTGGTGGCACAAAAACCTCCCCCTACACTGTTCAGTACCATTGCTGTGCATCCTTCAGAACCACTCTTTGCAGGATTACTGCGAAACATTTCTTCTTCCTAAGGCTACCTGGAAACTCTGAGTGTCTATGGAGGGAGACTGTATAAATAAATGTAAGACAGAAAAGACATGCTGGTACAATACATCATTAAAACAGGTAAATTTCCTCCTTAAGAGAGAGAGAAGTAAAGCCTAACTCCTTACAGAGGAATTAAAGGCTAATAGAAGCAAAAGTTCCATCTAGTCACATTTCAAAAATGAAGTGTGGCTTTGTGGCAGAAGTTTTCACTAGAAATTAGTCTGGAATCTGCTAAAGTCAAACACTAAAAAGCCAAAATGCTCTTACTTTTTTACTAAATTTAAAAATAAACAGTGAAATTGGTAATCCATAACTAGGGAAGTAACCTGAACATTGGTATTGCACACACTGAAAAAATAATACTAATGTTTTCAGAAAACCGTATCTGACGCAGGTAGCTTAATTCTTTTTTCTGCTCTTTTTGCTCCTTTGTCAAGATATTTGACCACTTTCAACTGACAAGAAATTGACTTTTCCTCTCTTCCACAGTTTAAATGAGGGAGAAGAAAAAACCATAAGCACCCTGCTTTCCCTCACTCAATTTTGCAAAAATACATTTCACATTACATGTGATGTTTAGCCACCAACAGTTCAACCACATGACTGACATTCCTGTGATGATTTGGAAATATTGAGAATGTTCTCTCTCTAAATCCCCAAGGATTATATGTTTTTATATGGAAGTTCATGTAAGAAGTGAAGCAATCCAAGCCCTTTTGGCAGTTTAGTCCACCCTCCATTCTTCCCCTCTCCCATGGCCTTTTCTCCCTTGCCCCTCTTCTCTGAACTTTTTTCTTTGGCTATAACCACAGCACCAGCTATCACACTATTTCACACAGGAACACTTAAGAACAGGTTTGGCAGCAAACCCTATTACATTAAGAAAAAAACAGCCCAAAAACCCCTGTCTGCATTACTTTCAAACAATTCAGTTGGGGGGAAAAAGCACCTTACATACAAGAAATATGCTTAAGCTCATTTTACCCCTTAAAGTCGTGGTGTTTTGATTAAGCACTGGTGAAAAGCTTTCAGAAGAAATTATCTCCCTACCTTGTGCAAGCATCCTTCCTTCCCAGCATGCTCCAAACCTGGTGAGATGGAGCCACCTGTAGGTGGATCAGCCCTTTGGATCTACTGTCCCCACCTCATCTGGACTCTAACACGGCAACAGAGGTTATGAGAGATTGGGTTTTGGGGTACGTTTTTGGTGACAAGCTGGAATGATGATTGTCCATGTTCCAAACAGAGCACTGTGGCACAATCATCTCTGTAATTAACAGCCAAATTAAAATTCAACCTGGATGACAAACCAAGCCAGAATTCATGACCATAGACACTGTATGAAAAGCGTGGAAAAAATTAAAGTTAACTTAATAACAAAATTAAAATAAACTTCTTAAAAAACCCCATGAATTTAAATAATAACTACAACATAAACCACAGCAGCTATAAATAATGTTCTTTCATTTACCTGCTCAAGATTTTAGACCTGTATCCCTCTTTAAATCATCATTTCTCTGATTAACCTAAACAGTGACATTAACTCTACAAAGAACCCTGACAAGTAAGAGATGTAAAGAATCTTACCAAGGAGCAGAAGGACTTACCTGCTGAAAGCAGGCTTGAACCAGATTTTCAGGGAACAAGTTCCGGATCAAATCCAAGAAGGCATCCAGACTAGACACTTCGTCATTCTTCTTCCCTTGACCAAGCTGTTTCTTGAGTTTTGGATTCCCTGGATGGATGGCTAAGACCAGAATCACACCTAGCACAGCAGCAATAATAGTGGTGGACATGTAGTAGACCATGGCTCTTGTCCCCAGGCGGCCACTTGCTTTAGCATCTAATCCAGACAGTCCTGCAGGCATTGAAGATACAAGCAGATATATTGACACTCAATATCCAATTCAATAATTATAAAACAAAATCCTTCATAATTTTCAAAGTTTAATGACTACCAATGGGTGCCTACTTTCTTCCCTGTGATATTCTCACCACGAGACAGGTTACTGATGCTTCTCCCTCTAGTTATTATGTGTGCAGTGTCTACTGCTAATAATTTGAAGAGAAGCATTTAAAACTCCATCTAATTGCAGAGGAATCATTGAAAAATAGAGAACACCTCTACCATCTTTTGCCCTTGACTTCTGCAAACTGGCCCTTGTGTGGGTGACACCGTGCCTGAGGCTAGGCTCACTAGTGTCATGCCATTTTATTCCATGGTCCAATCCAGAAATTAGATCAAACACCACACTAAGAACTTTCTGATGGTAGCACATGCACATGTGTTTGGAAATAAATTCACGGAGCATATACATACTAAAGCCAACCATGTTATTCAGAAATTTACTCTGAAACACCCACTGCAACTGCAAAATGCTGACAGGATCACACCGTTATTCTTCCTAAATGACAAAAAGCAAACCAGGTGATACCTGTAAAAAGCACTGGAAAGTATTTATGGCTAATGGATCTTACCTGTGATTAAACTGGAAATGATTAGAGGGAGGATCAGCATCTTTAGCATCCTCATCAGTATATCTCCCGGGAAGGCTATTAACATGATGATGTCAGGATCAATAGGTGTTGCTAGACGAAGAAGACCCCCACACACTGCACCCAGGATAACACCTGAAAGAACAAAAGAGGAGCAGGTGGGCATTAGAAGGCACTGCCTGATGTGGAATACTGCATGTATCCTTGAAAAAAACTTGATTCTTAGGGCTCATGTCTTACTCCTTTTTTTGATGCTCTGCCTCTTTCTACTTGTGCTGATGTTCTCAAATCACAAACAAACCCCTCATCATTTATGTGAATAAAGTGATAAAACTTAAACCTCCCACTCAGGATTGAGGCTATTAAAGCACAGATGAGGGGAAAAAAATGCCATGTCTACTTTCATAAGGTGATCTTTGCGAACAGGTATTTTACACTTACATCCAGGATGCCTTCTCTTCCTGATGCCAAGCCTGAGTGTAATAAAATCTGATAGCAAAGCTTGTGTTGTGCTTTGCAGCAACTATGAAGGATCTCTTTGAAACAGTGAAAAATATATGTGTATTTAAAACTTTTTTCTGGGACAGCATCAGGTACACCTTTGAAAGGTGATTGAAGGCAAGCACTTCAGCAATATGGGGTTTTGCAGGCTGAAAATATGGAGATGAAATCTGCAGCTCAGGACCAGTTGCAGCTGGTTTTTCAAACAATAACAAGAGTATGTCTACAAATTTGCTGCATATGGCTGTTGGGCTTTCAGTGAAAAAGAAACAGGCAAAGAGCCAGTGAACCACAATAAAATGTCAAACTGTTCTGTATTTGGAAGCTGCTAAAGCCAGAGGCCATACTCAGGATGAGATCATGGAGCACTGGCTTACAGCTACAGGGAGAAAATATAAACCTTAAAATCAGTGAAGTGTAAACTGAGAGATAAAAGAAAATTTGGAAGAGTTTTTGTCTTTTTTTTTTTCCCCCGCAAATCACTGAGAGAAAAAAAGTATAGCACATTCAGTTCTACTGGATGGCACTGACCTGACTGGCCTTGGGGTTTAAATCACACTCCTTTCCAAACCAGATACCTCAGTGGGGTGGATATGCTCTGTGCTGTGTCAGGAATACCCTGCTCACCTGAACTACACAAGCAGTGCCCACGGGCATCCTATTCACCCTCTGGCTGTTCAGCTGGAACAGCTGAAGACCACAGACAGGGGCAGTGGTGCACAGGAGCAAATGCAGACACACACAAAGTGTCCAGAGCAGCAGATGTAGCTTACCAAACACAGTAAGAGTCAGGAGCAGATTCCTGTGGAGGGACTGGCAGAACTGCACACATATGTTCCTGGATCTGTGCTCCACTGGATTTAACTGACTTTCATGCATCCGGACTTCTACTTGCTTAGGCATATTGTTGGCACTAGAATAAAAAGTGAAAATCAAGGAGAAGTTATAGCACAAGATGCCAAAAGGGAAAGTCTGGATTACTTCCATCATATATAACTGGGGAATCTGACGCATATTCCACCACCTCCCACATTTCATAAACACTGCATATTTACTGCTCCGCAGAAGTCTCTGAAATGGCAGTGGTATGTCCTTCTAAAGGTGTAGCCTTCACAGTATTTTTCATAGTTATTTCTCAAATGGTAGAGATACAATCAGAATTAATTCACTGGACATATCATCCCAAATGTTTCATGAACTAAAGTACTGGTGTGGAGCTAGAAAAGACAAGTTTCCCCAAAGACCATGGCTGTTTACCTTAAGTAGAAGAGGCAGCTGAAGAAAAAAGTTTTTAATAGCAGGAAAATGTAGATTTTAATACCTTATTTAATTCCAATTGAGGATAATAGTTTTAAAATAGGATTTCTTTGCAAAATAAAGCATTCATTAATATTTTGCTTAATCTTTTGAAAACATTTAATTTCAATATTGACATTTTATTTTAATATAACCAGAATTATGAGATCGAGAGAATACTTTTAATTTGGTTGTAATGAGACTTGAACAATTGCCACTGAAAATTGGTCAGAAAACTATGCATTTCCCAAGAAAGCCTTTGGTTTCATTGAATTTGCAGTGGTTAGAGGAAAAACGTTTTTTACTAAGTCTGGTTTATATTTGAGGAAGTGTGTAGTGGGTTGATGCTGGCTGGATGCCAGGCACCCACCAAAGCTGCTCTCTCACTCCCCTCTGCAGCTGCACAGGGCAGAGAAAATTTCACAAAAGGCTCATGGGTTGAAATACAGACTGGGAGAAATCGTTCCTTGAATACCATTATGGGGAAAACAGGCTCTACTGGGGGATATAAGTTAAATTACCCTTGTTTATTACTAACAAAGAGCAGGACAATGAGAAGCAAAGTAAGTCCTTAAGAATGCCTTCCTGCCACCCCTCCCTGCTACCCCAGCGGTGCAGGGAGATGGGACATGGAGGCTGTGGTCAGTTCATCACTCGAGGCTTCTCCCACTGCTCAGGGAGAGGAGTCCTTCCCCTGTCTCACCATGGCATCCCTGCCACGGGAGACAGTTCTCTGGGAACTTCTCCAGTGTGGCTCCATCCCACGAGCAGCACTCCAGCCAAAACTGCTGCAATGTGAGTCCCTCCCACGGACACACAGTGTCCCCAAAACTGCTGTAGCATGGGTCCCTCCCATGGGCAACAGTGCCCCTTGGAGTGCTGCAGTGTGGTCCCTCTAACACAGGCTGCAGTCCTCCAAGGACAGGCTGCCTCAGCATGGGAACAGGGCCCTTCTCTTCACGGGCCTCCCATGGCTCACAGCCTCCTCTCAAGCATCCACCTGCTCTGGTGAGGGGCTCCTCCATGGGCTGCAGGTGGATCTCTGCATCCCAATGGATCCCCGTGGGCTGCAGGGGCACGGCTGCCTCACCATGGTCTGCACCACTGGCTGTAGAGGGATCTCAGCTCCAGTGGCTGGAGCACCTCCTCCTCCTCCTTCTCCACTGACCTGGGTGTCAGCAGAGCAGTTCTTCTCACATGTTCTCACCCCGCTCTTCTCTGTGCCATAAGATATTTTCCCCTTTATCTTAAATTTGTTATCACAGAGGCATCACCACCATTCTTGACTGTCCCAGCTTTGGCCAGTGTCAGGCCTGTCTTTGGAGCTGCCAGGGACTGGCTCTGGGGGACGTGGTGGAAGCTTCCAGCAGCTTCTCATAGCACCCACCCCTGTGTCCCCCCTGCTACCAACAGCAGCCCAAGCAAACCCAATACAAAGTGATGCACAGGTGAGTGCAGGGCTGCAAAGGTCATGACTCTCATTTCCTCAGTAGCTGAGAAATTGTTAGCAATAGACTCCCTTTTTATTTACAAAATATTAAAATGTATTGGAAAAAATACTAAAAATACTACTATAAATCAAACATTTCCCCTTAAAGTTAAGGCTATGTAAATATGAAAAATAGGTAAAGAACAAGATTTTTATTATTTATTTATTATTAATTTTTGAGATCTGGTCTTATGCCAGATTAGGACAAGATTTTAGAACATCTTCCTCTACAACAGTAGATTGAGGTTTACAGACCTCAAACAGGTCTGAAAACATATATAAAGTTTCAGTGTTCTCAGTACTGAGCCATTCCTAATAAATAAAAACTTTTTTTTATATGGTACAGCTTGTTGTCTTTGTAAAATTTTTCAGCAGAAAGTTATTAGACTTGTAATAAGAATCCAATAATTTTGGTGCAAATATTTCTACAATTTTCCTTTTCAAATTGAAATTGCATTTTTTCCAATACAAATGATGGTTAAAAATAGCACCATTTGAAAATGCATTAGAGAATATTCCTTCTTCTTTTTTTAAAGGGAAAAACCCCTCCAAGTGTTGTAATCTTTATTCTGCAATTTAAAAAATATTTCACAGCAGTGGTCACAACAAAATGTGCTGCTGACAGTGGAATAACAAAGAATATCAGTGCACATTCTGACAGCTCAAATGTGAGGCTTGGCTTCTTCTTGAAGATTTATCCATGCAAGGATCACAGATACATAAGGATTAGCCAGGGGATAATGTGCACAACTTGAGGAATTACAAAGATAAGACAGTGTCTGCAGTTTTCATGCACATGGGCCCCAAAGCCATGAAATCACAGGTGGAAATGCGCCAAAACCCCAAGGAACTCGGGATCCCAACTTTGCAACTGAGGATTACAACTAGTTTCACTTGCTTTCCAAACACGAATATATAACTTGTTTCTGACCTATTATTCACTACAGGTTAATTGCATATTCTGCAGAAACTCTGTATTATGGAGAGCTGAAACTAATTCAAAAGAAAACCTTGGAGTCTTGCTCACTAATAAATAATAGGGTGGAACTGAAATGGATCACTAAACAGAAGTACTTGAAAATTGTACTTTGGGCTAATCTTAGTTTGATTTCCTGGAACCTTTTCCACTTTTCAAAGTTTTACATTCTTGATCTCCTCAAGATTGTCAGTGAATCTTCTGCATGGACTGAAATTCTGATGAGTATGGGCTTCTTAAAGAAAAAAACAGAGGAAAATACTCTAACTGCACACCCATATTACAAAAAGTGATGAAAGATGAATATCAGAACATGAAAAACGGTACCATAAAGGAGTTAGCACTGCTTTTGAACAATGAGATATTTATCACTGGACTAGAGAGGAAGTATTGTTCCAGGCTTTTGACTATATTGTGGGAGGAGAAGAGGAGAAAAAATAGTGAAAAAACCTTCTGTGAAGGACAAGAGATGTGTCTTGTGTAGCCTGTGACAAAATCTGAATTTTACAACAAAAATTCTCTATCCAATTACTAGAAGAGAAAAATGTGTGAAATCTCAGTCACAGAAATTAATTTTTTGTCTTATGGACCGAGACATCTTCCTTGTGCTGGTTTTGTACCTCTATTTGCATCTTGTAAATGATACTCAGCTCCAGAGGAATGCAGAATTTTTGCACCTGAATGGTGCAGTCACGTGATGAGGTAACTGCAAGAAGTGTCTTTTGCAGCCAATGGAAGATGCACAGATGTAATTCAAGGCAGAGTATGGGCCCCTAGGAACCAGATCCCCTGGATCTGTCCTACTCCTCTGCCACCTCCCACTGACACTGCACATTCACATGCACAGCTTTCTTCATACCCTGAAGGACACAGTGCATGTGAAAGCATTCAGGGAAGGGACTTAAACATGTTTAAGGCTTTCTTCTGCTTCACATTTTCATGCTAATGGGAAAAAAGTGCATGATGTAATGGAGCTTGGCTACACCCCAGCTCATGGGCAGTGCTGTACTCAAGTACAAAGCCAGAGGTGTACCAACAACCAGAGACCCTCCTACACTAATGAACAACCTTAATTTATCTCAATGTTAACGGTACCTCTGTACACAGGTAAGAATCACAGAACAGTGAAGAATGTATTTTAGCAGCTGTGATCTCTCAAACATGCAAATTTATTTAACCTTAGTTAAATAAATCATTATTCCATTGTGCCGAGCTATTCTATGGTTATTCAAACAAAGGACCCTTTCTGAATGCTTATCTGAAACCCATCTGACCAAAACATCTTTTAGTCTAACTCCACTGAGGCCAGAACATAAAGACCTAAATTAATTCTGCTCATGACTTTCCTATATCATTTGTGACAAGCAGCCAAACAGCTAAGCTCCAAAGCAGGTCCATAGAGAACTCCTAAGTACTGAAACCTTCAAAGATGATATTTACTAAATACAGGTGCTTAAAAACATTGATAGGATTTATGAAAAATGAACAAAATATTGGAAAGCAAGTAGTCAAGTAGTCACATGAAACTGTAGGTCATACCAAACAGCACATACCAAGAGCTAGACATATGTGGTAGCTTTTGAATAATTTAGTAGAATGTTCTGTTTAGCTCTGTCACCTACCCTTCTCCCTTCCTAGAAAAGAGGAACTCCTTTGAGCCCAGGAGATTTCATTTTTATTCACTTTAGTACAGTATAGAACTTCCCCAAAGTGAACACAGTCTATATTTTCACTGATTTCAAGTATGTTTTTCCTTGACAAGGTGATATGTAAGTGCATTAATAGAATTTGGTATCAGAATTAAACTTCAATTTTACTCCCTTTTAAGCAAAGAAACAACCTCTTGCCTGAATAATCAAGAAGCTACCTACTGTCCCTCATCTTCACAGTGTGCACAAGATACAAGAAAAAGCATCTGTCCATAAACATTTGAATTTATATTATCTAAATATTTACAGATAGTTTTGCGTGTAGGATATAGGGTGCTATATAAGATAATCTATTTATCTGCACTTTTTAGTCTGTAGTCTGTTTCTGTTGCTGGTTTCTACACACTAGGTGTCAAAATGCAGGAAAATCATTTATTAAAGCACCATGGTCCCTGATATTTTTTGTTCCTATTTCCTCCAAGCATTATCCTTAGGTTTTCTCTCAGTTCTATCTGGAATAGTCTGCTCTCGGTATCTCTTCAACTTCTTTCTTTCTTGTATTCATACTGAAGCTTCTAGGATTAAAAGGCTGGGTGGGGGGGG
>VXBR01012331.1:73948-120825 GCA_013400215.1 Cisticola juncidis | reverse complement strand
CTGTTGGTTTTTCTTGGAGTCCTGGCTACCAAATGTAACTCATTTCCTCCAAATTAAAGGGTTAATGATTAACACAGTGCTTGAGTGACAATGCCTTTTTATTTTCAGTCAGGGAAAGAACTCTCCATTCTCCCAAATACTCCCCCAGCTTGGCATAAACCTAGATTACAGAATAGAGGGGAAAAAAAATCTTTCATTTAAATGAAAAATGTAGGCAAAGACCATAACAAGGCTACTGAAAACAGATGCTGAGGACAAGGTAAATTAACAGAGACTATGTTTATTCTGTTCAAGGTATTTCAGCTCTGTCAGTTAATCAAGCAGGTATTCTCATATAAAAGTCTGCTTTGTTTTGTAGCAATTACTTCAACCGAGGTAGCAAGAGCTGTTCTTAAGAAAACAACCTTGGACAGACAGGCTTAAGATCTGGGTTTAAAAACATCTCTAGAGCTACATGTTTGTTGTCAGACCTAGCCCTTGTCTCTTCTGAAGCAATGAGTAAACAGCAGCTATAAAAGTCCAATTGTTCCCAGAAGGACTGATCTTATTAAGGAAAGAAGAAATAAAGAGGAGGCATAGAAAGTCGAATCACCTTTTTTGACCTCAGAATAAAAAGTGAACGGACTGCAAACTTCATCTTGCCAATTCTGTAGTACTTAGACAAGTGGTTCAAACGAAGCTGGAGCTGAAAAGCCATGGCAAAAATGGTTTGATGAGGTTTGGTGGACAGCAACCTTCATGATTCCTTACTGACAAAGCTCCTCCTAGCAATCAGTGGGATTGCATGGGAATAAATGAGAGTTTAATAAACCCTGAAGAATATTTGCTAGCAGAAAATCTAGGATCAGAGTTGTACTTCTTCCCCTTTCCCTGGAGAGACAGTTTAACATTGATTATTGAGTATCACATGCTGTGTTCATGACAGTGAGAGGGAGTATGGATCTGCTCCAACCCATGATCAGTTTACTCCTGTCTCATATGTAGGAAAGGGGTTGCTAGATAAAAGAGGAGTGACTATGTAAACCTATGGAACATCACCAGAACAAAAGGGATTTCACTAGCTGGACTCATTTGCCATAAGTCTTGTGAAATTAGAGCTCAAGTGTGAGCTCACCAAGAAATTTCTAGTTTTGAGTTCAAATAGTATTTTTTGCTGCCTAAATTAATTATATCATGACAACAGCTGCTGAGCTTCTTTAGGGAGACACTCTGGGACTATACTGTGCCATGCCGTGTGCTATAGTTTGGAGGTTTCATTTCTTATATTAGATATATTTTTCAAGCCACACTGGAACTGGTAAAGCTCAGCATATAGAGCCAAAATATGACAGGCCATGCAGGTGAAATATTTTTATTGTGGAAAACACACATTAGCTTTGGTATCACTCCTACTATGTAATGTTCAGTTGTTAAATGTTGCATTGTACATCAGTAAAAATAGCTGGTCAGGTCTCAGCTTCTGCACAAAAATAAAAAAAGCAGAAAACCAAACACACAAAACTCCTACAAACAAGAGAAACATATTCTTCAGTCTGCAAGAGAGTCTGCATTAACAAGGGTTTTAAGCTGCCTGCTGCCACTAAGCCCTTCTATTGAATTTTAACTGCATTATGTAGGTTTTTTTCTTCTTATGTGTGAGACGTTGAATGAATTCTGAGTGGAAATTTACTATGGAGCCTGATTTGGCCCAGGGACTGGTATTACAAGCAACACCCTGAAGTATGATTTGCCTTTTTGCAGCAGGAAAAGGAACTTTTCTCCCTGGAACAATTCACAGACATGTTTCCTCCGAGTTAACATTTCCTGTACAGTCTGTGAATTTAATATAACCATATGAGTGAATTTAATCCCAAGCATATCTGAACAACCAGGGGATCAGGCCCAGCCAGCATGGTCTTATGAAAGGCAGGTTCTGCTTGACCAGCCTGATCTCCTTTTATGACAAGGTGACTCAGTGGATGAAAGAAAGGCTGTGGATGTTGTCTACATGCACTTAAGAAAAATCTTTGACACCATTTCCCACTGCATCCTTCTGGAGAAGCTGGCTGCTCCTGGCTTGAACGGGTGCACTGTTTGCTGGGTTAAAAACTGGCTGGATGACTGGACTTAAATCCAGCTGAGAGCAAATCACCAGTGATGTTTCCCAAGGCTCAGTGTTGAGGCCAGTCATGTTTAATATCTTTATCAATGATCTGGATGAGTGTTCCCTCGGCCAGTTCACAAATGACAGCAGGCTGGGTGGGAGTGTTGGAAGGCAGGAGGGCTCTGCAGAGGATCTGGACAGGCTGAATCAATGGGCCAAACCAACTGCGTGAGGTTCAACAAGACAAAATGCTGGGTCCTGCCCTAGATCACAACCCCAGACAGCAGAACAGGCTGGGGGGAAAGCGGCTGGAAAGCTGCCTAGCAGGAAAGGACCAGGGAGTGCTGGTGAACAGCAGCTGAACATGAACCAGAGTGTATCCAGATGGCCAAGAAGGCCAACAGCAACCTGGGCTGGATGAGCAATAGAGTGGCCAAAAGAGCAGGGCAGAGATTGTCCCTCTGCACTCAGCATTGCTTGAGGCTATGCCCCAAACCCAGTGTTCAGTTTCAGGCCTCTCACTACAAGAAAGACATTGAGGTGCTGAAATGTGTCCAGAGAAGGGCAATGGAGCTGGTGAAGAGTCTAGAGCACAAGTCTTGCCAGGAGAGGCTGAGGGTTGTTTAGCCTGGAGAAAAGGAGGCTGAGGGGTGACCTCTTCATTCCCCAGAACTGCCTGAAAGGAGGCTGTAGCCATGTGGGAGTTGGTCTCTCAGGCAACTACAGATGAAACAGTTTAAATGGCCTCAAGTTGCACCAGTGAAGGTGTGGATTAAAAATTTGGAAAACTTGCCTCACCAAAAAGCACTGGAACAGGCTGACTAGGCAAGTGGTGTAGTCATCATCTATCACCGCGGACTCGGAAAGAACCACGCGAGGACATGCTAGTGAGTGAAGCAGGAAGAAAAAAAGGGTGAGTTTATTTACAAAACTCAGTTTTATACATTTCCTATGTGGCCTGTGGATTGGAGGATGGAATTCCACCTCTCAACCCACATTGGTCAAGCCAACTGTCAATCACCTTTCTCTCCCACCTAGAAATATGTAAACAATGAAAGACAGTTAGCAAAACATGGCCAGCGTTTACAGTAGAAAGTGTGATAAGGTAACATTTCTGACTCCAATATGAAGAGCCTTACAGAAGGCTTTAAAAAGTCTTCAAAACCAGGGTAACAATCACCCCTAAAGTTAGTTAATGTAGATGTGCTACTTAGGGACCAGGTTTGGTGGAGAAGTTGGCAATGAAGGTTTAACAGTTCGGTTTAATGATCTTAAAGGCCTTTTGCAATCTAAATAGTTCTATGATGCTCCAGTTACAGATTCAAATAGCTGATCAGTAGCATCCTTACTGAACCTGAGAAGAACAGTGGTCAGTGTGACCCGACTTCGTACTCTGATTTAGTTACCAGTCACATCTCTTTCTTCTGAATTTTTAGAACTCTTGTTCCATGAGATCATTTAAGAAAACAACTCCTGGTCTACCTGAGTTTGCAATCTTTAAATTTATGCTACATTTGTTTGTGCTTTTAAAACCATATTAGAATTGTCATGAGATTTCTACTCATTAAATGCTTCCTTTAATGGTTTCTTCAGCTTTTAAATCTGGCTTAGGGAGCTTAATTGTCCTGTACAGAGAGGATAGTCTATAGGCCACTTGATAGCAGGAGCAAAGGAAAATGAAATAAGACATCGCACAATTTTTTTACATGTTTAAGTGTACAATCCCTTTATCCATATCTATCCAGGTCTTTTCACAAATATATATCACTGTGAAAGAAAGACTTTTTCCCCCCCCTCAAGGTTTTTTTATGTCTGACAGACTAATATATTGACTTATTTATTAACTGGGTTGCAGCAATATATCTAAATAATAAGAGAGGTAAAGATGATGGATCTGCCAGGCAGGAATTCTTTTCTATTCATAATCACACATCTTGTGTATGGCCACATACATGGCTTTCAGTAATCTCTTTAGACAGACCACAATGCATGGATAATGCCTTTTCATATGCTCAGTTTTTCTTATTGATTTGCAGCTTAGATTTCATGGAGCATTTCATAGCATGTTGTGTGGAAAGGAGTATTAGTCTCTATGGGGAGATCGTGAACTAAAGCTGACTTTTGATGGAACCCCGCACCATAAACCATATGAAGCCAAGAGATCACATTGAATCCCATGGATATTGTTAGAAAGAAGGTAAGTATATTTTATACAGACATGTATGTACCTCCATACCTAGAAACTCCTTGGAAGTGTCAGGTAGATAGGGATAAAGCAATCAGGATAACACCTAGGTGTTAGAAACAATGAGAGAGAGAAATTTCTGCAGTAAGTTGCAAAAGAAAAGATGTGTAACACCATGTGTGTACTCACTGCATGGTGGGTGTGATGGAAGGGAGCCATGGGAAGCTTTATGGGTGTCCTTCCCTGTGGCAGCCTTTGGGACCCTGCACTGCCTTCAGGCATCTCCTGCCTAATCTTATGAAAACCTGACTTGAACACCTCAAAGAGAGTGTGTATTGGAGTGTATGAATTAACTGACTTTCTGATTTAAGTGTCATGATGAAGCCTGATGGAAAAAGATTAAGCTACAGTTTCTAAGAACAAAGCTAAGGTATTCAGACCTCACACAGACAAGTGTCCTTTCACAGTCCTTGGCAAGATTCAGATTTACTCTGTATTTCAGACTTTCGAGGGATATCAGTTCTATATGCAAGAAGGGCCACCAGTTTATTTCTTGTTTGAAATAAACGAGGTGCTTGTCTATCTCCAGGGATTCTGTTCTATGCATCATTCAGAGTCTAGAGCAAAAAAGTGTGGTTTAGACCAGACAAGATAATACCTACCATAAAGGTATCATTTATTTATGTAATAATGCACGTGTGGAATATCTGCCAATTTGCTGATAGGGCTTTGTAGTAGTGTAACAACCTGGGACTGTGCATGCTTCATTACCCAAGAATTATGTGCTGAGGCTGAGATGAACAACTAAGGATGAATCATATTATCATCATGGCAAATTATACAATAACAGTGCTTTCTGCATGAAGTTATTTTCTTACATTCTCAGAAACTCTGAAACAAGTAAAATCATGACCTTGCATTTGCTTCTACTCAGGGTGTGCCGGGCAGCACAAAAAAAAAGGCTATGAAATTAACTGGGATTAGCATAGTTTTCA
This sequence comes from Cisticola juncidis, assembly GCA_013400215.1. NCBI lineage: Eukaryota > Metazoa > Chordata > Aves > Passeriformes > Cisticolidae > Cisticola > Cisticola juncidis. The sequence goes on along the minus strand of VXBR01012331.1, from coordinate 115,562 downwards.
AGGGCACTGAGCAAAGATTAGGCCAGTGAGAATGTGAGAAGACCAGAAATGTAGCAGCTCCTAGACATGCTAGCTAGGGACAAAAAGGAGTAGAAGAGTGGGGGGGATTGTATAATTTAGAATAGTCCAGAGAAACAGTGACTGATCAAGGAGCTCTGATTGAGACAGTCAGTAAGAGTTAATTTGTCATGACAAGGGAGGAAAAATGCAGTTTCTCCTATGAATTTATTTCTTGAGTAATGGCTCTTGAAACACTTTTTTTCCTGAAGTAAATTGTTACAGGTTTGTGACTGCAGGTGGCCACCCCAGTGATTTTTGACCACATCACTCACACAGAACAAGTTTCTAGTGGCCATGTAACTGCCCTCCAGACTTGGCTGAATCAGTGCATCAGAACTCTACAAATAAGCAAGTCTTAACTAAATCTGAACACAATTATTACCATTCATCGAGACACCATTAGGGATAAAAGGATGCAATCTCAATTGCTTAGTTTATTTTCTCACCAAATCTGTGTATTGATTATTTCTTTTAAAAAGTATGATATGTATTAATGAGAAGAAAAAGTACAAAAAATTAGTAAAACCCTCTGTGCCCATCCCATCATGACTATTGTTCTTGGTATCTCCTTTGAAAATTCCCTGTAGTTTTCCATACCAGCATGAAAATGCCCATCTACTCATCTAATGCCTCAGGACTGTCACTCATGCTGTACTGTAAAATTCCAAGTGATTTCAAAACAGTTCCAAAGTATCTTCCAGCTAAAAACAGAGACCACAGGTGTTATTGCTTTAACCTGCAAACAAAAGTTCCCTCCCATACCAAAACTTTGCATTTCTTTCCCAATGTGCTTTAGAAGCTACATATTCAAAAAATTGCTTCTCAAAGTACTAAAACCCCTGTACTTTATGGTTTCTGAGAAGTGACTGAATAGTGCTAGGTCTGCTATGCACATTCAACCAGAGGACTAGAAAAATCAAGATAAAGAAACACAACCATCAGAGCTACTCTCAGACAGCCAATGGCAAAGGTCTGAGATAGCTGACCTTTCACATTTCAATATTTTCCTCTAAGCCCTGCAAAGTGCTCAGGTAGATACAAGTTTGAAAGGCTTCAGATAATAAAAAGCAACCAAAACCACACAAAAAATGCATTCATTTCCATGAGATGTTTGCCAGTGAGCCAGCATGTAACAGTGCATCCAGCACTAATTCTGTTTGAAAACATTCCTCAGTGCTTCCTGGGGGGAAAAGCTCTCTTCCAGAAACTGTTGTAGACAGCCAGAAACTGCACAAAGAGTAACTACTAAGAAGCCCACAAGAAAACAGTTGAACTTCTGTGCAGAAAATGTCAGAATTTGAATTAGCGTATGAAAACTCAAAGTCCCAATTTGCCTAGTGGATATTAATTGTCTTTTGAGTACAGATAATGGTCTTTCTTAGCTGTTCTCCAAATCTGACTTACAACCATAAAGTTAGTAACTTACTACTGCAATTTCTGAGTGCCAGAAACCTCTATGAAAGTGCAGAAGTCTCACAGCATAACATTATAAACAGTTTATATTTGTTCACCAGTACAATATTACCTCACAGGGTGAAAAGAAAAACAAAAGATATTTTAAGCTTCTTCTTTCACCATATGAAATATTTAGCTTATAATGCATCCCATTCAAGAAACTCCTTGCCATTCTTTTCTCTTATTTCTTTAAATTTTTTTAGCTTTTCTTACTTAGAATGCTTGCTTCTCTTTTAATTCCACTATACTTTTATTAGAGCCAGACATTCAGATTGCTTTCATCACAACTATTGCTCTAACAATATTTCTTTGGCCAAACTGCTCATGTTCTTTGAAAAACATCTCAACAAAAATCACCTGGGCTGAGCCCTGAATTTTGTTTTGAAGACATTCTAACTCCCTGTAGCATGTTAAAGGGATTATAGAAATCATGTGTAGCATAAGAGAATCACTTGGGATACAGTTTAAAAGCGAGCTCCGTGCGCTCCTTGGAGCAGTATTTGTGATCACACACAGCAAGCTTTGAAGAGTGCATGCCATCTACTGGAATCAAAAAGACTTCTTACAGAGCAGCAATGACTTTCACCCAGTGTAAAGCATCTTCTTCTTTGTCTCATGTGCCTTTGTAATTAGGGTTTGGAACCTTTTTTTCATACTGTGCCTTTAAAATAAATGAAAAATAGTAGTAACCACACTTCGACCACAACCGTGTGAAAGGAGGGAAAAGTTTCCTATTCACACAGACTAGTAATTTATTCTAGTAGCTGCATGAAATGGAATGGACATTCAGATAAATAGATTGCTTGGGTGATCTGCTTCTACTGTTACTTCTTACCAACATATCAGAGATGTGTTGGGAAACTTTTTTTTTTACCCAGAAAATCCATAGTACTAATGTGGGAACTCATAAATACAAAATAGCTTTCAGAAAGTATATTTAGGATTATGGACCTGAAGATGGGTGATTGAGTTACTTTCTACCTTATACCTGTGATGCCCTCAGGGTGTGCAACACTCCATCAAAGGATCTGCCAGTCTCCCCCAGGTCTGCTCACACTCATTTTATAGATGCAAAAGAATTGAGAGAATTTAATAGCAGGAACAAGATTATTTTTGGCATTCCATAAGTCTAACAAGGTATTTTCTTGAACACTTTATTTTTCTTGCTTATTTAATATTGTCCACTGGACTGCAGCCCCACTTGGAGTAGCCTCAACTGAAATACTGCAGTTGAGCTTGCTGGTGTCTTCTTAGAGAGGTGTTTCCCTTCAACACAGAGCAGCATGGTTACTGTGTAAGTGTTGAAGACAAATCTTTAGATCCAAAACTTTTGAGGCTCAACAGCATTTCTGTGAGCTTCTGAAGCTGGTTTTGTGCATGATGCAACTACTACCACTGCATAAGGATCCATGAGCTTCTGGGAAAATTAGGATGGATTTTCTAACCTTGGCCAAATTCAAACATGGAAACTTGAATTTTTCAGTTAGTGGAAGCCTAAAATGGTTGAATTTCCTGTTATTCCATGGTGTTTTAATACAAAGAGTGAAGCAGGTAAAACTATAGGAGTCATTTAACTGGGTTTGAAATCTCTGTCAACAAGCAGCTCTAGATATCCAGGACATGCCTGTAACCCAAGCAGGTAGCACAATTATTTCCTGTACAGTCCTGACATTCATCGGTTTGAGGGTGAGGATTTCAGGTGTTTTCCAGACATAAATTGTATGACTCCTTCAACACAAAGTTAGAAAAAGGAAGCAGAAGGTCATACTAGAAACATTATTTGTCATTCTACCTTGTGAGATTTACAATCCAGGTTGCTTAGGGAGAAACCAAGCCTGAGATGGCTTTCAGAACTTCTGTAGAACATGCTGGACAAGTAGAAAGACTTGCAGACTTTTAGCTTAAATTATACTCATCTACTCTATTTCCAATCATAAATTACAGAATGGTCTGTTGTCCAAACCACATGCACTATGTCTACGTTCTCCATGGTGAATTCCAAAGCAAATTATGTAAACATCACGTCCAGCGAAACGGTGATATATGGCAGAGTGCTTTAGTCCAAGGAACAGAAAATTTGTGCCCCTTACTAGCCTAAGGTAAATCCTGAGGCTTCTGCTGAGTTTTTACTGACTTTTCTATTCTATTCTATTTCTAATTCTACTAAAGTTACTTGAATGTTTACCTAAAATTGGAGCTACGGAAAATCTCATTCACTTTTGGAGGAAATCATTGCCAAGAAATAAAAAACCTCACACTGCTAAAGGTCTAAGCAATGGATGTCTCCACATGAGTTTGAAATGGGATAGTAAAACTGTGTGAAGCATGACACTCCTCAGCTGTCATTGGCTCATCCCCAGGCCAACAGTAGAGGAAATGCACACAACTGGAGGCTCACTTTACAGCATGTCACACCCAAACATGATCTTCTGGTCTTTTAATCTAATGAAACGAGATCTCCTGGGACACAGCTGTGTGTTAACTTAGCAGCTCTTACACAGGTCCTTAAAGTTAAGCACATGTTTATCTGGTTGACTGAACTGGTCCCTAGCCACTGAACCACAGGAAGATACAGCCCTAGATTTACTAGGAGAGTTCTCATTAAAAAAAAACCATTTTAAAACAGAGTTTTAAACTGAAAAACTGATGCCTAAATATCAAATTATAACTAATGGCTGTACATATCCTAGCTTATGTTTTTAATGATCACCAAATACTAGATTTCTAAGTACCTATGGACGTTGAAGCCAATGCTGCTTTGAAGGGGCCTAATGGTTATTTTTATTATATGCAGATCATCTAGAAAATTTTAACTATTTAGTTAGGAGGATTCAGAGAGGCTTTTACTTTATTTTGCTTTTATTTCTTGCATTTGTATTTAGTTGCTTGAAAACTTTAATAGCAAAGGACACTTGAAACAATGAGTCATTGCCATAGTCCTGCTGTTTGCAGGCAGCAGTGAGCTGGAGTCCCAGCTGGCCATACTGTTCCTGATTCCTGGCACTCTCACTCAAGCTCTGGATGTCAGTACAGTGACCACAGGGGTCCTCAGTGAAAGCCAGTGCATGTCTTGATCATTTAAATTTACAGCTTCTTCCTCATCAACAGACTGTTCCTTCAAAAACAAGGGGGAGAAGCAGCCATGATGGACACACTAAAAATACACTGGACTAGTAATGCTGTGGTTGTGTCCATTTAGTCACACACTGAAATTATGATGCAAAGTTTTATAGCACGTTATAGCAACTTGTCTGTTGCTTTCAGGTTTGTGAAGAAATTGCTATTAAAAATCCACAGAGTACATGATCTAGCTTTGCATCCCTCCAAACAATACAGTATGTACTAATTTAATTGCTTGTCTTTTGCTACATATTTAGTACACAGATTTGATGGGAAAATTTTAAACATAGCTTTGCACAACAAACCTAATTAAAGAAGTATTCTCTTCAAATGCTCTTTAAAACTCTGCTGCCCTGCCCATGTATCCTGCAGTTACATACCTTTAATTTCTGGTACTTTTCTGCCAGATTAACTAACAGGTGACACCAATCAAACCACAAAGTTTGTACTACTGAAATATTTTAAAATCTCTGGGAATGAAAAATCTGTGACCATGCATTCATGTGTCTTTTCTGAGGCATCATGGAGTTACCGACTTGAAGTTACCTCACATTTTTGTTCAATTCTCTTTCCTCTCTCTCACTGTCCTGCTCAAGTCTCATACACTAACCATGCTACTTTCTAATTAGTTAAAACTATGGGTTTTCATAACAGCATTTACTGTAACACAATTAAGCAGGCCAGTCTTGCAGTTCTTGAATCACTTGACTCAGTTTCTTCTGGTGCTAATGCTTCTTTAAGCTGTTGGTGCAGCCCAAACATCGCCCCATTGCTGGTGAGTGACCAAAGCAAACACCTCCTGTGACCTTTTGGCCACTGCATCCTTCATATGGCACTGGTCAGAGAAAGTTTCTGAATACACAGGTGTTCTTTAGGACATTTACACAAGCATGTGACCCATCCCCAAAAGTGATGAGCAAGTTCCTTCAGCTGACAGAAACCAGAAGATTCATCAAAATCAAAGTATTTTCTCTAGAGAAAATATCAAAAGATTAACTTCTTGAAGAAGAGCCCTCAGCATTTTCTCTGGCCAATTTCTCTCCCTGTCTCATCTCCTTCATCTGTCCCCACTCCTCTCCTCCACAGCAGCAGGTGGCCATTGCCCATTCCTTGCTGTCCTCCACCACCTGCCTGCAGAAAAACTCCAGCTGTGCCGTGCTGCACACGCAGCAGGCTTCCCAGAACTCAGGTAAAAGTCACCTTCTGGAAGTGTATGAGAGTGACATTTTGAAAAATTTCAAGCCAGAACCAATGCATCACTCCTCTTACCATAATTACTACATTTATATTTCTTGACAGGTTCACTTGAACCTTCAAGGGGCAAAAGCACAGTTTGTTTCAATTGCTTGCAGCAAACTCTCCCTACCAGCTGCTGTAAAGATAAATTCCACTGGAACAAATACTGTCTTCAGCTTTCTTAACATCTTAGGAAGTTCTGCTTCTAGCAGATTTCAGAAGGGTTTTGCCTGGCAATCACAGCACCACCTACAAAGAGAAAGATCTCCCTCTTGCTTCACAGCTGAAGTCGACTGGAGATGAATTGGCACACTTTTTGCTGGTAAAAAAAAATGGTGCATTTTTTCTAAAACAAGCAATTTACATATAGATACGTAGTGTCAGAAGGCAAACTGGGCCAAAAGTAAAATCCAGTTTCCTAAGAACTTCATGGAGCTCAAATTTTGTCCCTGAGTAATGTAAATTCAGGGACCCATGAACCTCTCTTTCTGTTCTGGGCTTTTACTGACAGGTGGAAATGAAATAATTTTATAAAACAGGTCCCTTAATTTAAACTTTATTCCTCTTCTGCTTTCTTCAGTATTCCGCACTGAACTCTTCAGCAAATGAAGCTTAAAATATTTATTGGAAAAAAAAATCTTCAACAGATGCAGGAGGCTATGACTCTTTTTAGTAACCTGAACAGCACAAGGACTCTATTTTGGCAGGAAGAAGACTCATCTGAAATGACCCAGGTGTTCTGACATACCCACTTTTAGAGTGACAGGAGCTAGAAAATATGATTTATGCTGGAGGTACACTCCTTGCAGTGACTCCTCACAGCAGTTTGGGAGCTGGTGCAGACTTGCAGAAGGCAGCAGAGGCTTGTGCAGAGCAGCACGTCACACCACCACTCTTGCTGGTGCCACGAGTCCAAGTTACCACCTTGCCTTCACAAGCCAGGCAGCTGCTGAGAACCAGTTAATGACCTCTGCAGGTTTGCCTCTGGCTCTCAGTTTTAGTCATTTGATCACTTCTATGGCAAAAATTAATGCAAAACATTTTTACACACTTTTTCCATGCATTTTAATACTGTCTTGCTTGCTAGTTTATTAGTAGCACAAATAATGATTCACAGGTGTTTTGCAAGGGATTATTTATAACAGGAAGCATAGGCGTTAGATGAGAAAATACATTCTTCACCTATGGTTAAAATTAAAATGAAATATGAACAGTAAGGGTGAACAAATTATGGTATAGGCAGGTAAGTGTGAAAATATAGAACAAGAGAGCAAGACCTTAACCTGTTGTATTCATGTATGAAATATGACCTTTGAATGAAAATACAGAACCCGTGCATTTTGACTGTATATTTTTACCAAATAAAAATCTTCTCAGCATCTCCTTCTTTTAGTTACTCATCTCTAGAAACATGGAACTTGACTATCCACTCTACTAGCATTGCTAGCACTAATAATATAAAAGGCCACAGGATGCCAGAACCTGTTACAGAGTTTCCTGTGTTATTTATATGAAGAAAAAACCTATTATTCTGATTGTTCTCCCTCCTCTTACACATGACTTGGGTTAAAAAAAACTTGGCTCATTAGTGCACTTGCAGAAGTGGGTTACAGATTGTCTGGTATGATGAAATGCACACTTGCATTAGCAAGAAATTGACTTTTGAAGTCATTAAATGGAAAATTGGTTTGCTTTGTTAACACAGAATTTTTATGGTACAGACACAGTTTTGTGGAACATGTTAAATCCAGTATTGTTTTTATCCTCAAATAAGATTTATCTGCATGTAGCATAAAAGAAGGTGAGGGTTGGGAAAATTCACCAGAATGTTACTACACTTTTTAATGGTAAAACAACACTCTTGGTATCCATTACTTCATAAATGAGTCTTCTGTCACTCATTTCTATGTCCCTGGCAACATCTACTTATTTTGTCTCTTATTACTTATTTTGTGTCTTTTCTCATTTCCTGCTTTATATGAAAGCAGTGTTATTGTCATTACAACTGTGTAAGATGAACACCATCTAACTGAAAGGGGATGTCCCTTGTTTTATTCATATGTATGCCAAAGACCATATTTCAACTCCCTTTACTCTTACCTTGGAATATAAAAGGTTGGTCCTCCACACCTCCCAATAAGAGGCTTTTCTGCTTAAAAGAGTCTAAGAACAAAATAATTCACAATTTTTCTACAAAGTCACTGAACTGGCGTGTTACAGTCTAGACTCACTTCTACTAGAAATGATAGCTCTTCAGACCATTAATCTGCATAGTAATGTCCCAGACTGTTAATAAGCGTCATCTAAAAGAAAGCTCACCTTCATGCTGAATCCTGAACCGTGTTTTTCCTCTTTATTAATTAGCTTTTCCAAGTTAAGCAAGGTCAGCACACCTCTTTTTTTGTCTCTCACTTGCCTGCCCCTTTAATCTCCTTATGTTTAGTTTATTTTCTGAGCAGCTACCTGTCACACATTGATGGATATATATTTATACAATTTTTAAGGCCTCAGCCCACTTAGGAATTGTCTTGGGTTCTTTTCTTTTTTTTCTGTTCCCTCTACAAAGGAAGAGAGATTTCTTTCTCTTGGTTGTACAGGTAGGTATGGGAAGAGAAGACCTGGCTCTATGAGTGACCAAAATTAGGAGTATATAAAGCTGAGCAATATCTTTCCCCAGGTATAAAGGAATTTCTCATGTGGGACATTACCATGTCTCTCAGTTGAGTGCTTATCTACTCCTCATTCAGAGCTTAGTCAAAATTCAGGGCTTGAGAAAAATTCAGCAAAAGCTGCGAACACATTCCCATCTCAGATATGCTAAAATGAAGGTCTGTGATTACCTAAAGTCCACACATATTTTCTTCTTTGTAAGGGACATTTACATGATTTACTCCTCCCATCACCACACATAATGTGTACTTTAGCCCAGGCTATTAAGAAGAATGAGAAACCATCTGGGTACCCCAATTACAACTGCTATGGCAAGACAACAGCAATACCACATTGTGACAGTTTGATAATCCAGCCAGGGGAGCTCTGATCTGAGTTTAGCTTGAAGTGATTGATTTCCATACAAGGAAAAGAAAGCATGCCCCAAGATAACTGGCTGCATATTCCTTCCTCACACAGATCCTCCAGGCAGCTTAAATGTCTGCTGTAAAATCAGATTCACAAAATTACCTCAATTCTCTTAAACCTCCTTCATCCCTGGGCCATATTTGTATGACAAATAAATGAAACATCATAGAATTCTGAAAACCCTATGTTTTTGTTTGTGACAGCATCATTAATGCAATTTAATGCTTTTCTTTTTGAATAATAAACCCCTCAGCTGTTCAACACAAATAAAGCAATATATATGTGGCCTTCATGTGCTCTTTGAATAAAATATAAGAAAGAAAAAATCCCAGGAGGTCTATCAAATGCAAACATGCAATACCAAAATAAACATGTCATCACTACTTGCCAAGATACATACTCATAACACCACTCCTCAGTGTATAACCTCAGAGAGGAGTTACTCTAGCAGTAGATTTACAATTTCTACTCTGCAGAGTCTTAACTAGGGGCCACATGAATTATTACAAAGGTTAAAATGTAAATCTTTATACTAATGCAAAAAAAGATAATTACAGCTGCTGATTTTGTTTATTCTTGCTAATACATATATAGTAGAGATAGTATTAGATGTTGTTAAACTAGGATGACTCAGGAAGAGACATAAAAATGAATGCTAATGTGTCCAAAGTATACTAACAAGCATGTTTGTCATCTGTAACAAACAAACAGAATAACTCAAATTATATGCAATACAATAAACAATGTCCCATGTACGTATTTTTGAACATTTTTTTCCGTAGCCAAATCTTTCATTGTAGAGAAATATTAAAGGCATATACATTAAAAAAGATTCTTTAATGCAGAAATGCATTTGCAGTTTCTTTAAGAGCTTTTGAAACTGCATTTGCACAATGAAGTGTCATAGGAATTTTTTCAGAAAAGCATGAGCTAGAAAGCACCAGGTCATAGAGCTTTTTTCAAGTAGTATTTGACTGTGGACAGGAAAGATGAAAACTCATTTGCAAGAAAATTACTGAACACAAAACCACAATCTGATGCTCAAACTTCCCCACCTCTCCTACCATTTGTACTTGACCCCGACTTTTTGCAGGCAGTTTCTTTAACACATAACTCTTATGTAAAGGTGAAGCAAAATAAATTCTCCATACATAACTGAAGGAAAAAACACTGAAAGTGCACTGCTTAATTATGTAATGGCAACCTGGGTCCTTCAAGTCTTTCTCCAAGAAGCAGTTTTGGTGAAGAGCAAATGGGATTCATCAAAAACCAAAACTTTGGTTTCTCCTGGCCCACCACAACTTGCCAGAAAGGCAACAGCAAAACCTAATTTACCTATTCCATTCCATGGTCATTTGTGGATTATATGCTTTCTTGTAGTAAATGCTGCATCCATTCTGTGTTTACAGATTTAGCCCATAGAATAGTTATGAACTTAAAACTAAACCAAAAATGCCAATAGCAATTCAGATTTAAAAATTAAATGCATATTTATAAATCTACTATGGTAAAGCTCATGTAAGTCCAGCAATCTGAAATTCATACAGAAGACTGTGCTGGATGTAAACAGTCAAGAGTTTAAAAAAACAGTGTTCAATATTTGTATTCACTGTTTGCTTTTGCCTGCCTCCATAGCTCCAGCAGCCCAACCTACAGGCTGTGGGTTTGGTTCTTTTGAATATGAAATGCTTCTTACTTCCCTTCAATGTAGAATGGGAAAAAAAACTTCTAAAGAGGAATCTTGACAATAGAAACACTCACACTTCTCAAGACAGAAGTTGTGAAATGACAACTGGTGTTGTGAAAGTGACCCTTAGCATAAAGCTAGAGGTGGAATTGGGCCAAAACATCAACTTCCCCCAGTGTGTCTTTTGCCAGTTGCCAATGAAGTCAGCACGGCTCCAGCCTGTGGTATGAAGAAAACATGTATGTGAAGGAAAGAATTCCTAACCAGGCATTTCTTGTTGACATTTGTTGACATTTTCAATGAGCAAATACGCAGCCTTGTCACATCAGCCTGCATGCGAGGCTATTGGGGCAGGAGAGCTTCTTCCTAAAATCCTTTGCCAGAGGAGGATGTAGGACACTGCAGTGATGAGAAAGCTCTTACAGAAGCCCTGTATTGCCCTGGAATCATACAAAGTCTGTTTTCCTCTTCACCAGTTTTCCTCCCTTTTGTCTCTTCTGGCATGGACTGTGAGACACCTGTTGTGCTAGACAAGAGAACAGCGGCATGAGGAGCAGCAGCAGCAGCTCACTTGTGCCTTCCCTTCCCACTCACTTAGAAGCAGGCAAAAAGTGGCTCTAAAAAATTACTGAGGCATGACCCTGAAACTATGCCTAATGATAAGGAGATGTATTCAGCTGAGGAGTTTTAGCATGTGAGGTGGTATTTGAAGCAGGAAAGTAACATCTGGCTAGCAAGGGCTTCAGTATTTGTATAGATCTGAAGGAATATTGGAAGTCTGGTCTGATCCTAAATTGCCTATAAGTCGCACAGTGTTCATGTATTTAATTCTTCCTGCTCCTTGTTTGGGATTTTCCACCTTAATATCTTTACGGTCTAAATTAACATTCATTTTTTATTGCAATCAGTAATAAAAAGGTGATGGTGGTGGTGTTAAATTATTTTTTTAAACAGCTGAACCTGCTGTACTTATGCCACACAATCTGTAACCGAAGTGATGTATGAAATGTGGGGTAAAGACTCAAAATGAGGGATTATTAATGAAGAAATATAGAACTAAGAAAGCAAACATCACAAACAACTTGAATGAATACCGCCTTTGTTCTTTGTAAAGGCATGTGAATGTCCTAACTCCAGTTTCATAGTTTTGCGTTCTGATATAAAAGGAGTGCACACAAGGAAAACAGAAAGAGGGAAAATTTAATGGGAGCTATTAACTTCTAGAGATAAGGACAGAACCTCATAACGAAAGACACCTTCTCTTACTTAACTTTAATGTACAAGGGAAAAAAATACCTTCCCCAAAGCAAACTTCCCTGGGTACACTCAAACCTCAAAACCTTGAGGGGCACAAAGCAAGCACTATTGTGCAATTAAAAGTGCTGCAGAGTACAAAATGTTTTCTATGATGGAGCAGCTTTGGTTTAGCTCCTGTTTTAATAATGCTTCAGGAGGTGCATCTGTGACTGGCACTCAGGATAAAGGTCAGCAGACAGCAAACAACATGCCCTCACTGTGGTCACCCTCTGTGCTTAGTTGTTGGTTTTTGCAGCTTTTTCTCTTGTTTGGTTACTCATGGAGAAATAGGTACAACCTTGATTCACACTTCAAAACTAACAACAGAAAAAACAAACATGAGGGGAAAAACAACTGCTGTTTGAAAATAATTTGCTCCGAGTTTATACAAACTACTTCAAGTTTGAGTCTGCCCTAGTGCAGACCAGGTGCGTTCTAGAACTGATGTATTTTGCTCCTACAGATCTCTATGGTTTCATTCAAAGGATTAAGAAAGGACAAGAAAGATCGTTTTTACAAGGATGTTTTTGCACTGTAATCTACTTTATACACTTCTGCTCATGCTCAGTTTCACCCCTGGTTTCAAAGTAAAAAGAACCTTGAAAGATCTTCCTTATGCTGAGCCATTACAGACTGAACTCAGCAGGTGGAGACTCAAGTTCCTGGGCTGTGAGCTGTGTGCAGCTGCCTAATGCTGGGCCTGTACATAAGACACCGTGTCATGGTCTCACGTGCTTGTCTGAAATGATAATGTTAAAGGTTTTAGAAAAGGAGCTTGTCTGGTTACTCAGCCTGACCCAAACTGCATTAAAGGTCATTCAACTATCAACTATGGATGCATCCCTTTTTAGCAGATGCCTCAGGAGCCCTTTTCCACAGCCAATAAAAAGGGTACGGACAGGAAAAATAACTGAATACCACAATGATCAGAATTGGTGATTGTCAGGAAAACTGCAAGAGATTTAGGGCATTTGATGCATTTTAAAATATTATAGGAGTATAAGAGATGCAGATGATGCCATCCTTGCCTAGGATGGACTAGGCCCCTCCAAGCCCCATCATGGCACTGCATTACCCAGACACTGATTTGCCTTCTGAACCAGCTGCATGACAATGATCAGATCATATTTTGATGAAAATCTAAAGCTATAGTTACACAAGGTCTCTTTTTCAAGCAGTATCTTCTTCAAGAGGAGCAGAAAGGAACTAGAAGGAAGGCCTCCATTATTCTGCCAGCCAACTGCGATGACCAGGTGTGGAAGGCAGCTCAACATGCACCCTCCTACAGGTGAGAACAGAGCGTGTTTCCTTTGGATACAGTTCCCCAAAACTGCACAATCATCTAGAACTGCAGGGCTCTAACCAGAGGTTTGCTAAATGTTAGACAAGTTGAAACAGAACCCCGATCTCTGCTGTTCTTCTAAGACTCCATACTTTTGAACCTGAGCCAAACCATACTAAAGTTAATGGGGGATTCCTATTTCTTCTAGCAATTTTCAGAGAAAGCACTCAAATCTCAGAGCTGCCTGATAGGAGGATGTGGGCTCCTGGCTGTGAAAATACTGAGCTACATGCCAGGAAAGATTCACCTGAGTAGGAAGAGGGAGCTGCCCCATTCCTGCTTTTGTAGCTGTAAATCTCATTCATTACATGTCTGTCCAAAGAGGCATACTGACTAAACTGGTAGAAGCAGCAATTCTATTCCTGTCTAGCATAAAGTTACTCCCTACAATCTCACAGATACTAATCCATACTTTTGCTCCATGAGACACATCTTCCAAAGACTTATACTACACTCCCCAGCTCAGTTTTCTCTAGCTCAGATATGAAGAATTCAAGTAAGAAAAACCAGAATCATTCTGTATTGATATGCTGTAGAGGGGAGCTTGGAACCTTTTATTTTACCCCAGCAATTAGGGTCTACAATACCATCAAACAATATTTCCATCTCCAAACTTTTGTTACTGGAGCACGAAAATAATTTGCTATACAAATTCCTTTTGGGGATACTGAAAATAGTGTTCAATGTCTTAGGGAAATAATGTTCCATACAATACTGTCAAACAAATAACTAATTACTTCCTTAAGCTAAATACTTTCTGGCTTTTTGGGAATGTATAGCTTAATTTCAAATGAAGAAGCAGATTTAATTGTAAAATATGTAATATTAACGTGAGCTGAAATAAACTCAAAAGAACCATCAGCCCTCCTGTTTCAAGGAGTATTCTTGCAAACAGAACAAGAGGAGGCCAAAAACACTGAAAAAATTCCACTTAGTTATTACACATGTAGTGTACAGATTATTCAAAACATTTGCCTTTAGAAATATTTTTCATCATAGCTTTTTGCTGGTATGTTCTTTCTTTCTAGATTTCCCAGTCTGGTTTGAAAAATAAACAGGATTTCTGCACTTGTTTGTTTCTATTTCATTAAAAAACCACAAACTTCATGAGAATCTGGAAAAAAAAATTTATATATATATTTGTAAGTTTGAAAAACACATAAAAACAACAGTCCAGAAAAAAAATCTAAGTTCTGTGTTTTACACAAACATGCTTTAAAGTCACAACTACAATGGCTATAGGAAAAAAAAAGCAGAGGATTTGCATTCCTGATCATATCCTCTTCCCTTTAATGTTAGTGACAGCTCTGCCCATTGGCCCAGCCTTTTTAAATCTAGCCAAAGGAAAAAAAAAATCCCCCACAAAAGCTCACAACTGATGAACCCTGTGAAAAAATGTCAACCATCCAGAAAGAGATTGTGCAGCAGACTTGATAGAAGGCTGATCTTGGACTAGAAACATAGGCAGGGATTTTATGACACCTGGCAACTCTTTCAAAAGCCTAACTGAAGCCAGTTCATTGTAGGCATCACCAACTGCCTTGCAGGAGACAAGAGAGCTGCTAATAGACACAGCTTTACACTGCTGTTCTTTTATCAAGTGTTTTTCCTCTGCTGTGAATTTAAATCACTATATAAGTGCTACTGGCAACTTAGGACAATTTGGCACACCTAAGGAAAAAGTTAAGTGAAATAAGCCATCTCAGTTTTATTGGAAATAGTGGAGATAAGTCAGTTAATGATTAATTAGTTCACCAGAGTTTTGAAGAGTTATAACTCCTTTAGACTTGTCCTTGACACTGTCATGAGCCCACTGTTACTTTGGTGATTTGTCAAACTTCCCTGTACCTTCATTCACCTGCCAGCGCAGTAAATAAACTGAATGCTTCCCACCACAGGGTTGTTAAGATGCTGAAACATGTTTGAGGCCACCACAGAATTACAGCAGTTCCACTGCTCTTTAGCTTCACCATGGCAGTCTGATTGCAGGGGTGCAGGAGAAGCTGCTCCCTGGCAGAGGAGGCCAGCAGCACACACTGGGGAACAATGCCAGCCCCCATCGGTGCAATGACTCAAACTGGCCAGTGCCACACCAAATGCTGAGAATCACAGCAGAGCCTCAAGGCTGCTGCCACTTTCCTCTCATAGACAACCTCCTGAGCCTGAAAATGACACAAATAACAGCCTCAGACCAGAAACCCAGGACAAAGCACAGGAGCACAGTGGTGCTTGGGCAGGTGGTAGTAGCCAAGTTACCTGTTTCAGTAGTCCCTGCCTAGCCCACAGTTCTCTCCAGACTGTTCTCCAGTTACTGACCACTACAACATTCAAGGTCCTTGCACAGCATCCCTTCGTGATTCTGGCTGTACAAACTAAAAGCCAGTGTGTTTTTTTCTTTTACCTTCCTCTTCCTCCCAGCATCATCCAGAAAGCAAACCAGATTGAAGTTCATCTTGCTCATTTCAAGCACTGGTATTATCTCTGCAAATTTGTATCCAAATTCTTTTATGCTACCCACCTTTTGAGGGAAAACAGATATTGAAGGCTTGTACGGCAAATGCTTTATCAACATATGCTACTGAGAATTTCTGATGTTTCTTAAGAATAATTTTCCATGTTCTTCTTCTGTCTCAGCTTGCTGTGTTTGAATTGACGTTCTAGTTAACGTTAATTTTACAAAGTTATATTAGAACTCACATTCCTTGTATCTCAAAGATCATCAACATGGGAAGGTCATGCAAGATAAGCGAGTGTGAGTGCCAGTACACCCTTAATTTGCACAATTGTGTAGATGTGGCCTTCTCTAGGTGCTCTCTTCCAAAGCAGAATCCTCGACACAGTACTGAGAAGCTAGAGCCAACCTTGATGTACTTCTTAGTGACTTTATTCCATAACAACCCATCCAGCACCCTCTGTTTCAAGCTGCTTGATCCCAGCCACCCCAACAAAAATCAGAAATTATTTTCAGGAACTGTGTTACAAGCACAATAATACATAGGCATTTGCCATAGAAAAGACATTTAAATTTCTTTCATGCATTTTAAAACATTTAAAAATATTGACCTTAGAAAAATTACCTGACCCTCAGGTTTCTTACATCAGTGTTAGAGTAGTCTGATTTTGCTAAGCCTTAGGCTGGCATCAGAAATTCATCCTGGAGTCAAATGAGATCTGCATTGAGAACATGGACCATCAATTTGCTGGATTCCCTCCTGGGATTGTAACAATGCACATTAAATGGAACTTAAAGCACTCTTAGGCCAGAGTTACCACAGGCTTTATTCTCCCTGTTTAAATTTTGTTATACCACTCAGCTTAAGAGAGGTAAAACAGCATGAAACTAAAGTGATCAAGAGTGCAGCATTTTGCTGTTTGCTTAATTAGATTACTTAGCTGCCAATAATAATCACATTGATAAAACACTCCACTCTCATGCTTTACCACAGACTTAATACATCACTGTCCTTCTATTGTAGGATTGTCCGTCTATTGTATTCCAGACAGTTTTCATCAAAAACCAGGGTTCTTTAATCCAGACAATGTACTAAACTATTATTTACTTCTAATTACACTTCTCAATTGGTGTGTTTACAGAGGGAAAAAAAAGAGGAAATTAAGATAATCTAGCAAATTAAATCCCATTTGTGGTTAAGCAGAATAACAAAAATGAAATTTCTTAGAAAATCAGAATATGCCGCCTAAATTTGAAAAAGCTTAAATGAAGTTAAACTCTGCCACCCCCTTCACAATGAAAATAATCGTGTTTCAACTCAAGTCTCTTCTCAAAACACAGCCATATTATTATAATGTAGAAAGATAAATAAATTAAGATTTTTCTAGAACGAGAACAACATCCTTGGTCTTACTGTCCTAATAACAACACTCCCTTAGGTGAGCATGCAGAACACTTCCTGACCCACTGAACAGTGCGATTCATCCCATCTGACAAAGTTCCTCACTTTTCATTTTTCTCTCCCCAGAGGCAAGTCAGTGATTTGGAAAGCATATAGTGAAGTGCAGAACACTGGCTATAACCTCATTTGGTCCAAAGTGCCAGACACATAAACACTGTAACAGAGCCAGTCACCAAAGACACCTTTCAGGAAGAAGCAAAATAACTTCAGTTGTGAGCTGGGAGTTAAAGTAGGCTCTCTGAAGAGATGTTAAGGTAGAGCTCTCACCAAACAAGTGCTCTTTTCAAAATGCCCCACAGAGAGGCCCTAGGTCTAACCTGCAGGTGAAATGGAAAGAGGTTGTGCTGAATATAGCAACCCATCATGAAAATACTACATTATAAATCCAAGTGACTGACAGCTTTATTCTGATTGGAACAAACATCAGTTTTATTCTGTGGTTGTACTGAATCTCTTGTAAACTTTAATATAACAAAGGTAACTCTTCCCATAAAAAGGTATTTAAATTAAGATATAACACCAATATATCAGATTGGTGGGGATCAGAAAAGCATTCCATTATGAAATAGGCTGCTCTGTAGGACAGAAACTGGTTTTTATCTGTGGCTGTAGTTGACTGAATGAAAAAAACCTTAATGTTTGGTGAGAAGGCTAAGCTTAGGTGTTATTAAAACTCTTCTACTCATCAGAAGTAAACTGTGGAGGCTGGGGGTGCTCTTTGCTGACCCTCTAGTTTAAACAAAAAACAGCCAGAGATGGAGAGGGACTTAATACACAGGCAGATAGTGAAAGGACAAGGGGGAATGGTTTTAAACTAGCAGAAGAAAGATTTAGATTAGATGTTAGGAAGAAAGTTCTTACTGTGAGGATGGTGAGGCACTGGACAGGTTGATCAGAGAAGTTGTGGATTCCCTATCCCTGCAAGTGCTGAAGGCCAGGCTGGATGGAGCCTTCAGCAACCTGAACTAACAAACTGCTCCCCTGCCCATGTCAGGGTGACTGGAATGAGCTGATCTTTAGGTCCCTTCCAACCCAAACCACTCTTTGCTTCTGTGATCAAAGGGCCTTGATTACTTGATTGCATTTAATCTCTTGCTAATTATCAGTCTGCCTCAAACAGTGAATGTGTTTCACAGTTTATGCTGGGAAGAGCAGTCATGCCACTCTCTGTGAACCAGGATTGATTTGCTAAGCCCCTAACAGTGGTGTCTGGGTGGTTTGGAATCTAAAACACCCTGTCACTTTTCAAATAACAAGGCATTTTTAAGCACCAAGAATTTCAGTGATGTTCATTAGCAGGAAGATTCCAACTGACAGGTCTGTACACGTGCTTCTTTAATAGCATGATTCCATTTAGTCATTTACAGTAATGCCAGATTCCTGATTTCTTCAAAAACCCAGGATACTACAGGCCATCTAGTGCAGAGATATTAAAATTCCTGTCTATCATATCTCAAAACAAGACTGCTTTATGATTGTGATTCCATATTGTTTTAAGCACTGGTGTCTATTTGTAGTCCCAGTACCTATTCATGGATAAAAGCACAACAGTTTATTTTTAGTGAACTTTTTTTCCAAGTAGTTTTATTGTAAAGCCTGACTAATCTTTGCTGCACCACAGACTAGGCTGATCTCTTGATAAATCTCTGCTTAGATTGGTGGCTGAGCAAGACGACACCCAGTGCTTTTTCAGTTAATCCTCTTTTATATCTACCTTTAGAAGAGGGTAAGGAAGACACAGAAAGGACCACACAGCATGCAACACCTCCCTGGGATCCCAGTACAGCCACATGCATTTAGTTGTCTTCTCTTTCTTACCACAATCTTTTCAGCAGCTCTACAATGGATGATTTTGTTAGCCCTGCATGCAATTACTGACTGCACCTCAAAGAGAGAGGAAAACATGAACCAGATTTACTTGCCCGTATTTTCTTACTTTTATCTTAGCCTCTCTAAACAGGAAAAAAAACAGCTGAGGGAGAAACAAGTTCAATTAACAGAATGGTGCCTTTTTGGATACATATTATTGTGGAGTTTTATTATATAATAAAAACAGTACCAAAGCCACCAACAATCTTAGAAATCTTTCTCCTGGAGTCTGTTACTGGCAATTACACAGCCTGAGCCTGTGAGATGGAGATGGACAGACACACACAGAGACCTCTTTTGTGTTCACAGCCTTGTAGCTGCTAATTCTGAATGCCTCCTTCCCTTGTACTGGGAAATATGATGCTATGATTATTGCATGTGGCATAAAGGTGAGGGTCACTTGGACATCACGCAATAAAAATTAGGAGGGATCTCTGCTGTGAGGGAGGTCCCAGAGGCAGAAATACATGTGTATGCACAGCAGACATATGAGTACAAGAAAAACTATTTCACACACTAAAGCTTTAGAAGAAGGACAAATAGTTGACTCCATCTGTCCTGGAAGTGACAACCTAGACCTTGGATTACTCCCAGTTTGGGAGAGGTAAAGACCCAAATATGTTTTCCTAATCTGTGCTGGAGTAATGGCCATGTGGAAAACAGGGGAGCTCTAGCAGGCACCTCCCCATTTCACCATGTCTCAGGGCACAGACCATAGTCTGATTTTCTTAAGAAAAACCCTTGGCTTCAGCTTCCTGATGTGCTCTGCAGACAGGAAGAATGCAGCCTTTATTCTTCCAAGTAATCTCACAGGGACTGCTTGTAAGAGGAGGCATTGCAAAACCAGGCTTGAACTCTTCTGCCCCATGGTTAAGTAATTTCCTTTCTACTTCACAGAGGGAACTAAGATACAAGTACAAGAAAACACTGGATCATTCAGGCTTTGGTGAAATGACACCTAGATGTACTATTCAGCTTGAGATGTTTATTGAACTCTGGGCAGTGAATTGCCTTGAAAGTGCAAGTAAAGGTCTCTATAAATATTTGACTAAATCTTATAAACCAGACTCTAGCTGTAGCATTTTTGCCTTTCTTGGGGCATGAATTTTGGCTGTTAAATCCCCTGGCCAATCCTCCTAATGCTTCTGCAGAGAAATCAGCGGAGTGGGGTAGGGCTTAACACACAGCAACCTTCAGAGAGCCCAGTGGCCATCAGCTGTCTGCAAGGGATGGCTAAACTGGCTGCAGGATACAGGAAAATATGCAAGTGTTAGGGATGGGTGGAGACTAGCAAAAAGCAGCATTGCTCTTGTTACAATCAGAACTTCTGGGGTTTCTGGTAATTCTCTATTTTTAACTCAGTCGTGAAGCAATGACTATGTCCAAACCAGTATGAGTTTATTACATCCAGTCCCTCTGGGCTGACTGGTAATCAACACAGAGCAAAAAATACATATCGTCCCCAAACCTTGTGCATTTTCATGAGGGTTTACTGATTTTTATTTTTATTTCTTCTGTTTATCCTTTTCTTTCCCTTTTTTTAAATTTTTTTAATATTTTTTTTACTTTATTCAACCTGATTTATAAAGTTTCCATTTCAAGTCACAAGCAAGAGGGAGTTGCCTTGAATATTCCTGAATCATGATTATATCTGGGTTTACTGAATAGCTAAAATATCTGCTAGGGACAACCCCACTGCTAACATTATGGTCCCACACATTTCCCATAGGTCACCTCCCTCCCTCCCCACTATCCAGTTCTCAGTGGATTGTATTTCAGGGTCACTCCTTGGCCTTAGTAAAGAGATCATTTCCAGCCATGGACTGCACCCCACATGGGGAAGGAATAGTTTCTTTCCTGCTGAGGGATAGCTTTGGGGCCGTGGTGCAAATAATGCAGTGATGAAGAAACTGAAGCTAAGCAAGTGTTCCTGCTTCCATTGTGCACACTGAACATGTTAAATGTGGTGGAAGGTCTCTAAACCCTAGGGACAATAGGATCCCACTGGAGAAGAAAAAGGAGGGCTGGATATTTTTTAGTTTGACCTTCCTTCTCTCAAATACAACTCTAAATCAGATGTCTAGTAGGTTATCTGGGCACTTCCTTAGCAATTCAGGTAGTATGCCTTGTGATGTCAGAGTCACTTGTCCAGCCTGCTCATTAAAATTTTAAGGAACTTATCTTCCACCGCTTCCCCTAAAAATGTCCAAAATGAAGAATCTTGTCATTAATACACAAATAAATACATGCATACATTTGGATTTTTTTCAGTAAATTGAAGTTTGTTTTTCCCTTTTTTTAATCTGAATATTCCTGGTTATATCTCATGAAGACCAAGAAAATTAATTTATTTCCTTTCTTCACAGTACAAATATTTGTCTCAACCTGCAGCATGATAGCTCAGAACCCAGCAGTAGAATGCCCTCAGATAAACACAGGCTACTTTCTTAAAACATGAAAGGAGTAATTTCTGCTTCTCATGGCAGTATTGGTAAAGACTAGCTCTTCTTCTCCCTCTAATTCTGTCAGCCTAGGACAGAGAACTGACTTCTAACAAAAACCTGACAAAGAGCAGGAGTCTTTGAACTACAGGTTTTCCCAAGAAACTCACTGTGCTGCCACTCATTTGAGCTCAGCTGATTGGCCTGATCTGCTCCCAGCTTTGCTGAACAGCTGAAGTCTTCCATTCCCTCTGAAATGGGATCCCACATTCACCTCTACAAAGCTGCAGTTAGGCATGATCTGACTTGAACTTTTGGCAAGAAAGTTGCCTACTCTCCAGTTTACGGCTTTTCCTAGAAATAGAAGAATGTCCTGTTTTAAGCACAGGCAACTTACTAATAACATTAATATCACTAATTCTCCTTCCCACAGCAGTAACAGTAGCTCTGCTTCTCCCTCTAATTTTGTAGCCTAGGATAGGAAATTCATTTCTAACAAAAAACCTGACAAAGAGCAGGAGCCTGTGCTTTGAACTATAAGTTTACCCAAGAAACTTGCTGTGCTGCCACTCATTAATGCCAGTTGGTTGGCCTGATCTGCTCCCAGCTTTGTTGAACAGATGAGTTCCCTTACTGCCTGTGAAATGGGATCACACGTTTACCTCTGTAAAGCTGCAATGAAGCATGATCTGACTTGAATAGTTGGCAAGAAAATTGCCTTCTCTTCAGTTTATTGCTTTTTCCTAGAAATGATCAATGCCATTTGCCAGGTGTCTCGGCAAAGTAAAGCATCCCACACCACTGAGTCTTTGGTTTTTTCTTTTTTTTTCCTTTTTTTTTTTTTTTTTCTATCAAAGGTCTCATTAAGGGTTTGTGATGGACAGACAGGCAGATACAGTTCTTGTCTGTTTGGCTGATGAGGTTATAGTATCTGTTCTAGACCATCAGATGTGCATTTCAAACCCTGCGTGTAAAACCTGTCTTTGGTCTCATTCTTGCATATCAAAGCCTAGATGGAGAGTCAGGAAAGGACATGAAGAGCTGTGGAAAATTCTGTGCTAATAAAGATCACAACAATAATTATCAGCCTACAGTGATGTCTGAGTATACCAGATGTGAATCTGTGTGTTTCACAATGTGAAAAGTTGGTGTTGGAGTAAGACTTTGATTAAGCTGCATAGCCCTACAGCAAGCTCTGAATTTGACCCAAAGACACAAATTCCTGTTCACAAGGCACAAGGGTGATGCACAGTACCCTACCTCAGCTACACACGGGGGAAAGAAAGGTCTCTTATCTGGAGTCACCAACCAAATCCCTTAGTGAGTAAAGACTAAAGACAAATCTGAATAAACCTGACTGTACATAAATGAGGAAAATTGTTAAGTAGGGTCACACCAATAAACGGTTTTACAGAAGTAAAGATCCGCAACAGCAGTTATTCGGAGCCTTCTGAATAAATAAGCATTGTGACAACAAATTCTGTAAGCTTAAATTAGTTGTCTAACCCTCTGGAGAAGAGCTCCTGTCCATGCCAATCCCAGAACACAGAAGTACACCTTGATCTTGTTATTAAAGGTGAAAAAAACCTGTCCTCAAATCATGCCACTGACATATTTAATTTCCATGTAAATTGTCCCCTTATCTTCATGATGATTTTCATACTAAGCCCTAAAAAGAACTTCCAGGAAATTTTATAAAAGAAAATGTTTGAAGTATGTCTGGGAGAGGGCCGATCTGAGCAAGTAAAAACCACTACAAAAACACTTAATAAATAGTGCAAAACTCAAATTTCAGAGCTTATCAATATAACTTCCATTTTATTATAATACTAGAACACTACAATCTTTCCTTACATATGTATTGGTCAAAAAATAGTTTGTGGATTATTGAATGTACCAAAAAAACCCTTAAAATGTTCTGCAATACTTTTGCAACCATAACAATTCTGCACAGAAAAGTTGTATCAAAAACTAGCAGGCATCAAAATATTGCCCTAAATTTTGATTTTTATAGTTAACACCTGATTTTAATTTAAAATAGTAATATTTTAAATGTCAGGAGTTATCTTGTATAAAAAAATAAACCAAGTGTATTTTGTATTGGAATTTAGAACTTCAAAGGAAGAAATTCCATTTTAAACATAACCCATTCTGTCTCTAAATTATTAGAAAAACTATTAGAGCTGCTTAAAGGTTGAGAGTAGGAGACAAAGCTCCAGGATAAAGTATATAAAGAAAAAATATCATATAGCTTACATAATGTACTATGAAATCACCAAACTCCTGCACTATTTTCTCATTAAAACATGACACTACAGTGATCAGGAACGGAATTTAGCATTTTCTGCTGCTGCAAAGCACTAATAATTTGAACAGTGTATGTCTTGAGAGAGGGCAGGTAGATGTGTGTACACTGAAGCTGAGGTTGCCCCATAAAACACACAGCCTGCAACTACCTGAACAATGCCTTTATAAATTGCAGGCAAGCAGAAGGTCACATCTCTGCTGACATAAGCTGACAGAACTGTACTGAAGTCCACAGAGTGATGATTGGTGGGCAGAAGCAGAAAATATATCTCTTTGTCTGCAAAGTCATCTGCCTGATAGAAAGTAACAAGAAATACTCTGTTTCCATTTTCTCTCACTGCACTTCCTGGAAAAGCATTGTTTGGTTTCATGTTAACATGGTAATAGGATCTGTTTCTCCTAGTGAAGGACCAGTTGTACATGGACACAAATGTACTCACATACAGATTCCAGTGTTGAGTTAGAAGAGCTTTCAGTCTGTGTCCTTTGGCCAGAAAAATCTGTGTCACACTTCTGCACAGCTCCTTCAGTTCCCTGGAGCATAAAAGCAAGTCAGAAGGAATGGTGACAGGTACGTGGTTTGCTTCGTGGTGCTGACCATGATTTCAGGAGTCTCTTGTAGTTTAGGCCATGTTTACCAGCTTGAAGTAACTATTCTTTATTACAACACATAATTCACTACTGCAAGAGTTGCACACGTTGTCAGCCTTGCTTCTCCAATAGGGCCACTCCCCTATGATGGATTGAGCAACAGCACAATATAATATCGCAACGTTTTTTATTTTGGGAGAGGCAGAGTTAATTTTACATAGTGGAGGGTGTTGGTGTTGCAGCTGAGTGGAACTGGATGCCTGAGGGAGGGGAATTGGGATCATTCTTGGACTCAGTCCAGCCTGACGTGGCTGTGACCGAAACGCACAACCACGAATGGCAGTTTTGTGATATATGTAAAAGGAGTGATTTCAGTTCCCACAAAGCAATCCCACAAACCACAAACACATTACTTGTGGCAGACACAACAGGGAGAAGCCAAAGGATAAATGTCTGTTGAGACTGGATTCACTCCCTGCAAGAGGCAAGATGAGATTTTTCAAGCATACACAAATCACATGCTTGTACATTTGGAGGCCTCTTTAAAAGACTGTATTGAAGCAGCACTGAGACCTCCCTACCCATGGAGAAATACCAGCCCAAATCTATTCTTCTGTTTAGCATCTCTCGGGAGCACTGAAGTCACACTGACCTAGAGGAGACAATAAGCATGCTAACACGAAGTAAAGCCAGCAGGGAACTATGGTTCAGTTTAAAATCTAAGGCTAAGAGAGAAAGAAAACTCAGAGAATCTGCATATGACTAAGATCTAAAAGGCAAATGAAGAATAAAGAGAAGCTTGGGAGGCACGTATTTCTGATGAGCTGTGAATAAGATGGTAGGAAGAAGAGAGTAACTGGTAGGTGAGATTAATTCATAACCTCTTATATTGCACTAGAATATAACAATCCACATTAAAAGTTCTAAGTGAACTATGGTATCTAATTGTCTAGACAGAATTTTAGTTTGGCAGGTTGGCCTTTGGGTCCAGGTTCTTGTCTGAAGTCCTGATCAGATCTCAGGTCAGCACAACCACATCCTTCCTGCTCCACTAGACAGGGTGCTCTGGGGTCAGCCTGCAAGAAGGGCTGCTGCACCCTGGCCCTGTCTCCCAGGACTCAAAACCAAAAGACAAGCAGACACAGAGTGCCCCTGCCCAGGCTGACCAGGATGGTTACCATGACACCACACACAGGCTAATTTGACAGACAAGACCCTGGGCAAATGCAGCAGCACAACCCTCCTGACTGGAATTGCCCTACTGGAATTGCCCTACATCCCTCCAGCCCAGAGCAGTCTCAGCACAGCAAGGGGTTGAAAGATCTACATCTTGATGCTAACTGTATGAAGAGGTAAGAGCTAAATTTCAGCTTTCTAAATCCATTTCTGACCAAGCCTGCCTCTTTCTGTACCTCCAGCATCCATCTATACATCCCAATCTGCATTTTACCAGCATGTTACCCTAAAAGAAGCAGCATTAAGCAAACAGGGAGGAACAGAGACTGGTCTTTCCCCACTCCTTAAAAAATTTGATTAGCTGAGTTTGATGATACGAACCACCTTTCAATGCTGCTCTGGGAAGCAAACAAAAATAATCAGATAAAAGGTTCAAACTATGTCATATTTTCTATTATAAAGCAGACTTGAGTATTTGGAATTCTATCTTTTTAATACAGTGAATCTTTGCTCTCTGTCTGCTAGCAGAATTGAATTCCAGGTTTGTATTTTCATAAGACAGGAAAAAATGTCACTCCACAACTGCAACTTAGAAGTTGTATTATCAGCGTAATACTAAATGGAGTTTCATTATCCTACCTACTATATTTCATTACACAAAAATAGTCCACTTACCATATGTGACCACTTTCCTCACAGCCTCACTAAGGAAGCATCTATTTGGCTGGTTTTGGTTTTCTCAAGTCATCTTTTTTTAGTGTAAATTACACCCTCCCATACAGCCCTTTGAGTCCTTGTGGTTATGTATTACTGTACGGCAGCGTTTACTGTTAACAAAATGCTCTGTGAAAACCGGAAAATATCACATAAATGTTACTGAGCTTTACCTGTTTTTTTTTTTCTCCTCTGAAACACAACCAATCATGCACTATTTTTTTTGTAAGTGTCCTGCTCCTTTTACACCCACATTGTGAAGGAACTGTGTCACAGAGTGGAAAAGGCAAAGCCTGAAACACACAGAGAAAGGCCTGTGGCTCTGACTCTGTATTTCTAAGACAAATACGAGTCAAATTCATTTCATGCACACCATCCAGTGGTTTTATTAGGCTCAGACTTGCAGAGTGTCTCATGCACTGCTAGCAGAGTCAAAATCAATTCTTCAACCCCATCTCCTGGCCTCATCTGGGCAGTCCCGTTTAGGACCAAGCCGAAGAAAACAAAGCTGCTGAAACTCATAGTGCACTGAAAGAAGATGTGATTTTTTTTTTAAAGAGGCAGCAAAGCCTTTCCAGTTCTAAAGGCTTGCCTGCACTGGTAATCCATTGTGGTGCAGGCAAAGGTAGCGTGCTGCGTCTCCTGTACTTTCAAGCTATAGTCAGTTACTTTCCCCTTGCTTTGGGGTAATCACATTTGTGTGAGGAGTTTCTGCAAAGTAGCTCAAGCACAGCCCATCAGCAATTACCTTGCTTCACAGTAAGCAAGCCCATACACTCCCACACAGAGTGAAGGACTTCTAAAGAAAGACTTTCGGATAACAGGTAATCCAGCAAAGCATTAGAATTACATGTGACACATATCAAGTATTCTGTGAAAGTCTGGGCTTGAGCAAGAAGCCCATCATGTTCCATCAACACTGCTGTTTTTTCTTTTTTCTGCCAGCCACACTGGCAATAGTCTCACTGAAGGAAGAGTAAGCCTGAAATGAAATTTTCCACTATTACAACTGATGAGAAATGATTGCCAGAACATGGGCAAATAGCCAGAGCAATCTGTCCTGGAGAACCCAAATAAACGATGCAAAGCTGGCCAAGAGAGCTGCAATTAAATGTGCACCACCTTCCTCACATTCTTTGTAATTAATTTTTATTTGCTCTTGCAAAGAGTACAAATCTAAAAAGTAACCAACAGGCAGAATACCTACCTTGCACCTATTAAAAGAACTACTTGTTATTATGTGAAAATTCTAGAATGCACTTTTTCCTCACTTCCTTTTCAATTAAAATCTGACACTTGTATAATTAATTAGTTCTAGTAACTATCAAGTCTGATTCTAGTTTGGCAAAACTATTCTTAATACCCTGAAAAAAAAAGTCATAGAGGCTTATAGTGTAAACAGAAGAGAGCAGGTGGCCAGCACTGTTAAATCCTATTGTAGTTTCTATCAGGAATCACTAGTGGATCAGTTCAAAAAATTGAGACCAAAACATTTCCAGGTCTGAGGAGTGCTCAAATGTCTGGGCAAACCTGTGGGACACTGAATGTGAACAGTGACGTGCATGTGAGAGTGGATATTTGCACTCACAGTCACGGAGAACACACACTCACACGAGACAGTCTGCTTATGAGTCTGCCAAAACTCACCAAGTGCAGTGCAGGAGTAGTCCTCAGAAGAAGGTCTGTCCATACAGGCACTAAACAACCTGTACTAAACTTCCACTTCATATGTGAATGAATGATTTTATAAGAGAACCGGATTTAAGGCTAAAGTCTGGAATCTTTTCTGTTCCACATAATCTAAGTATTTCAAAAGGAATTACAGGAACTGTAATGTACAAGAATTACAGAAGGATACTATCTGAGAAGACAGAAAGATAAAGGTACAGCTCAGCTACTCCTCTACCATCTTCTCCAAACTCTGGACAAAGGAAAAATTGAGGAGAAAATACAAGATAAGGATGTCTACTACACTCATTAGCATTATAAACAATCTCAAAGTTTTGAAATTTAAAACGCCTCCTAGAATATTCTAATTTATACTGGGATGGGACTGTAAAGATCACTTCCACTGTGCCCAAATACTTCTTTTACATTGAACTTGGACCACGATGAAGAGAATTTCACAATAAAATTTTAAGAAAGGTGTTTTAACTTTAAAACCTTAAGAAAGGTCAGTAATACCCAGACACACAAACCAAATTATATCTAAGCCCTGTTCACTTTAATGTAAATTTTGCAATATATCAATTGGACAATTTACAACTACGCCATGTTTGTCAGTTATGTCCTAGAGACACCTGACAATTTAGTGACAGATTACCACTTGGGACATAACAGTGACAGTATGTTTGAATGTTTTCCTTTTAGTATGTGCCTGTCTATAAAACATCTTCCATGTCTCAATAGATATGAGGGCATCTTCTTTAAACAATAAAGACCATTCACAATAATTTTTATGGCAAACTTCAAGAAAACACACTATTCTGTTCTTTTACTCTTTGTCATGTAAAAAATATTTTTCTAGGGTGTGATCTTGCTTACTCAACTGATACAATAACTTTTCTGTCTCCTGCTACTCTCTCCTACTAGACAGAATCTAAAGTTATGTCATGAGCATAAGTTATTAGGAGGAAACTATACGTCGAAACATGACACATTATTCTAGGAAACTGTTAAAGGAACAACCAGCTTCAGATAGTTTTTGACTTTCCTGTTCCTGAGTACTCTTTTGTAATAGCCCACAAAACAGTGATGGAAGATTAGTAAAATGCAATAACCCAGTCACCTGCCCTATTGGGGCAGATCTTTCCATTCCAGCTTTTGATGTACATTTGGCACTATCTTTCAGGTATGTGCTCTTGATGTCCAAAGCCTAGATTTACAAATCAGCCACTGTTAATAAACCCATCACTTCACAACAGTGCTCATAAACAGCAGTTCTGAGAAAGGAAGTCTGCCTCTAAAAATGAATCCTGATTTTCAGGTTTACAGATAATTTTAGCTTCAGCTTGGGGACAAAAAAACACTGAGAGAAAGCAAAAGGAGAATCAAAGCTTTCCCAAACAATTCAACAAATGTGAAGACAACACAGTATTTTCATAAGAGGAGGGAAATCACTGCAGGTCCACACAAAGAATTAAGTTGAGCACCACATCTGGTCTCCACCTGCTCTAGTCAAGCACAGCAAAGGCATAACCAACATCACCTTGGATAAAAAAATATGGGAAACAGAGAGTTTTGCATTGCCTGACTGGCCATGGAGACAGGACAATTTTCCTATCCATAGCTGCAGAGTCCAGTGTGACAGGGACAAACTTCACACCTTAACTCTCCATCTATAAAGATGAGAATACATTACTTCTAAGCGGTCTCTGATTTCTTTGTTAACATAGGAAGATAAATTAGGAGATAGTATTCTTCCTGTACGTCATTTTAGCCACAAAGAGGCACATCTTGGGCCCACTGGTATCACAGCATAACTAATAAACAGACTGGAGAAATAACACCTCTTTGTAGCCACTCTTGCTGTATCATGGATGAGAAAGGAGGTTGACCAAACTACCATCTTTCTTGGCAGAGAGAGCATAAATAGAGGGCAACTGGCTAAAACTTAAAATCCTCCTTCTCTTTCCTTTGTTTCCTCCTTGGAAATAATAAAGAAACAGTATATGGCAGTTATTGTGATGTTGTTATGGTGTCCAAAATTATGAAAACACTTACAGGATTGTGTATGGTCAGTGAGTAACCCAGGCCAATCATCAGGCATTAACATACAGGTTAAAGAGGCAATTAATTTGTTCCCCTCTTTTCAGTTCTCAGCCTTGCAGCCATGTCTGACCTCCAGGCACCAAGTACTGCTTCTGCAGCTCCAGTTTTATGTTTGATGAGGCTGTCCAAGCCATTCCCTGTTCTACCAAGGTCCTTTCATCAGCACTGACCAGCTTGCAAGGGATGGTGGAAGCGCTTCCAAGCGCTCCCTTCGCAGAGGTAAAGCCAGTGGCTTTGATGTGAGAGCTCTAGCTTTTTCCTATCATCATCTCCAGCCCTCAGCAGGCTATGGCTGTCAGAAGCAGCCTAGCAATCTCAGACATGTGCTGACTGCTTAAATCCTCCTGTATTTGCATGGGAAGGAGGGATATGTCGGCTCTTACACTGATTCAGGCATCACAGTGATTTTGTACCTTCAATGCAGAGCCTGAATAGAAAATATTATGAACTGTTCCCACCCAGTGGAATTAAACTGTCACTTAACATTTTTCAAGTTCATCGTATCAATCCTTATACTGTTGTTCCATCAATTTGTCAAGGAAGTCTAAGCAAGGAACAAGTTTTATATCAGGTTGAATAGCATGACATACAGCAGAAAATCGTTTGTATGTATCAAAACAAAGAGTGATCCAGACACATGGGAAAACTCCACAAATTAAGAATTATTGATTTTTGTGGTTTTATTGTTAGGGGCTACATATGCCAGCTTCACAGGGTATTTTGGAGTCCAGTTAATAATGGATAGAAGTAAAGACACAGGTATTAGAGCTTTTCTAAGACTACATCTTTACTACTTCCTCAAGACATACAAGTACATTCTTTTCTCCTGACTTGGACAATACATACAGATTAACTAACCACTGATATTTTGAATTAGAAAGATTTGTCTGTAGGTTAGTGAATAAATAACTCCTACAAATTGAGCTGGTTTTGGACTCCACCTTACTCCTGCCATCATCACAGCACTACATCAAAGGGCCATAACAACTGAGGGTGTCTTTTTTTAGGTAGAAGAAAGCACCACACAAAGAGGTTCTGGTGATAAACACTGCCACACCTTTGCTGCAGCAGCTTGCTGGAGCTCTGTAAGAGAATGCAATTGTCCAGAGCAGACAACTACCTGTCTTTCCACTGCAAATGTATATAGTAACACACAGCTGGGCTCTGAGCCCCCAGCCTGGGCTTTTGGACACTGTCAGCACAATGACAAAAGGCTCGAGTGGATTGGTCTCCTAAGATGCAGAGGATCTCAAAACATGCACAGCTGCAAAACTGAAATACCTAAACTCAATAATGTACCTCCTTTGTGGAAAGGCAAAATAATGTAAGTATTTGAGAGCACTTGGTAACACAATACCTCCATCTAAACCAGGAAACTGCTCAGAATCCAGGCGGCCAGAATGGCATTCCTTCAGTATGAATTTAGCTCCATGTTTGTTTTATGTTTCACAAAATCCTTAACTGCAACTAACAGTAACACAATCATTATTAAATATTATTGAGGAAAAAAAAGAAGTGTCCAGGCAAAAATAATCAGCATAAATACCAACCAATGTATTGGGATTTTCACCTTTGCACTATGATCTTTCCTCTACTGCCAGGCTACCAAAAAAATGAGGCTTACACAACACACAGTCCCTGTGGGTTTTATCTGTTTCCTGCTGCCCAGTAAGTCTTTCCACCTATTCACTGATTTCAAGTCACACACAGTTAGGGGATCAACATTCAAAAGACACAGAAGCCTCAGTGACCAAGTGAGAGTGACGCCCCCCTAGACCTCCCTGAGAGAGGCTGGAGAGGCTGCAGTGGGAGTTCAAGCTTTATTTGGTTTGCAAGGGTGCCACCGTGTGACACAAACCCGTCACCAGAAAAGGTGACAGGAATGTCCTCCTCAAGGCACTCCAGCAAGTCACTTGAGGAGACAGTGATGCTGTGAGGCCCTTCTGCCCTAAACGTTGAGCCCATTACCGTATCTTTCAGAAGATCAGGTTCCCCCTGGTAAGGGTTATT
The DNA here is from genome assembly GCA_013400215.1 of Cisticola juncidis. Taxonomy (NCBI): domain Eukaryota; kingdom Metazoa; phylum Chordata; class Aves; order Passeriformes; family Cisticolidae; genus Cisticola; species Cisticola juncidis. The sequence goes on along the minus strand of VXBR01012331.1, from coordinate 83,495 downwards.
GGGAGCCCCCTTCAGCAGACCACCGGGGAACAGACGCCTGCAAATGGGACAGGAACAAAAGCAAGAAAAGCAACAGCTAATCCTAGAAGCAGCAGAAGTGCTGCTATACTTCCTACAAAGTGCTTTGGTATTTCACTAAAACAGGTTTTTTATGTTTTTGCCCTACACAGCTGTGAAGGTTCCTCTGGCACTTATGTCAATAGTGTTTCCTGACAGTTTCCAGCATGGGACACTGCAAAATGCCTGTTCCAAGTCCTCCTAAAATGTCGGGTGAGCCATTCTGATCTGTTTGCCACTACCTGACCTATATTCTGTGATATAAATAGCAACCAGGTGTTAATTAATTCCCATATGCGTGCGTGTATGTGGATGACATGTGTTTATATACACGTGCGCTTTTTGGGACAAATCTTTTCTCAGTTACCACAGCAAAAGTAGGTCTTACACACATAAGGACCAGATGCTTAATTAATGAGAGAGTTTTCTGCCTCAAAGGAAGCATACTAAACCACATATACTTGAGATGCTGCCTATGCCATTGTATGTAGCCCAGAACCCTCTGCACACTTGGCATGAATCTGCAACAGAAGCCTCCACACTGTGATTGGAGACCACGGTTTACCTGCAGCCAAGCTTTGCCCCTCAGCAGCCTGTGCTCCTCATGGCCAGTAGGCCAAGTATGTTCATTGGTGACTTACACAGGCAGTGACTCCAAGGCCATGGCAGCCCCTCAGCTTGTGGCTGCAGAAAGAGTCGTGCTGCTAGCATGCACATCAGCAGCCAGAAGATGATGAGAGCCTGCCAGGAACACCTTCCCACCTGGAAACACTTACCTGAGGCATATCAGTGACCAAATCCTCAGAAATGAGGGTAAACTTATATTAGCAATTTAGTCCAAAGTGAGCTTCTGGAATGAACTTCCTGAAGATGCCCACCTGCTGTGCTCTGGTTCATGTTAAGGAGCTGAATTACATTTGGATCAAGCTACACCAGGATTATACTCTACAAACATACCTAAGGCTCTCCACTGTCCAGCACAGTGTGGACTTAGCAGGTCCATTTATCTCTGTTGGGTTGGATTATTATTAATGTATACACATCCTGAATCCAATTTCATGAAAAATTGGTACATGGATGAGTGTATTAGAGGATGGTGTGCCAGCAGTACGTGGCATCACAGCCATGGCCAAGAACTAGGATATGAAGATACTACACAGAGATGGCTGTACACCGTGTATTTGTCATGCACAGAATTTCAGAACAGTTAAAGTTGGAAGGGACCTCTGAAGAGCCTCTAGTCCACTCACATATCCCCAACTACACATTACGTATGTGTTGTCACTTTTGCAATTAAATTAAAGCTGTGGTCCCAGGCAGTTGGTGGTTTGTAAAACCGACAAATGCTGGCCCTAATTTTTTTACTCATAAATAATGCTGATCTTTTTTCCCTTGCCTTGCATAACAGGCTTTGAGACTCTGTATGGGCTGAACCTGGGATACAAAGGGTACCTGTGTCTGCCTGTGTGCCAGCCTGGCAGATCCATCCTAGTGCTCTCCTTAACTCAAGATAATTAGCTGGACTAAGAGGCTGTCATCAGCTTGGACACGATACCAGACTAATACAGTTACACCACTTTCAGGATCTAAACTGGTCCCTGGTCACGTTGCTCCTCCAGATTGGAAACATGTACCAGAAGTGCTTGTCAACCCCTCTAAGAGGGTGCTGCATCAGACACACTTGTCCAAAGGAGCAGGAACGAGCAGGTTTGTTCCCTGCACCTGCCAGACATCCTTTGTGAATGATGTGCAGTGTCAGAAGCTTAGCAGTGCATGTGACTTGTTTAGCCGTGATCTCTGTCATTGTCCCTGCCAGAAAGCAAATCTCCAGGATCCAAACTTCATTCAGCTGCTGGGTAAATGACAGTACAGAAAGTACAACGAACACTTGGAAAGGCAAACACCAGGGGTTTCTGCCTCAAGGGAGATGAAGTCCACCATCTGGAAACCACATGGTATGGCTTGAGGAGGCCACAAGTCAATCACAAGTGCAGTCACTCCCAGATGCGATGCACTAATTTGGCAGTAGGGCTAAGTGAGACTAACTTGAATCACACAGAGATGTGAACCAGCAGGTGATGTAACTCCCTTTAGACCCATTTACCTGTTTTCCCTAGGATAAATTAATGCATTTACACTTTTGACAAGTATCTGTTTGAATGCAGATTTTACTTTTAACCTTTGTAATTGTTCTAGTACCAAACTGACTTCTTTCTCACTCACACAGATTTTACATTTGGATACATCTCTGGTTATTCTCAGTGCGCCATTGAAATTTAAACTTGCCCCAAAATACCTGCTTCAGAGGTGCTGTCCATTATCCTCTTATTAGGGATGCAGTTGACAGTGAACTATCAGAGAATAAGAAAAAGCTCAGTTCACGGGTGGGGCTCAAGGACCTTTTGACTTTGGGAGTGGCAGTAGCATTCTGATCACTGAACATTCAGGCAGGCAGCCTCTACGCCTCAATATGGTTACCAGTACTAAAAACCAACATTGCAAAACTGCAGTTGTGAAAATCAACACTGCAAAATATACTTGCAGGGTGTGACATTGACAGAAAAAAAAGAAAAGGCTCAAAACTTCCTGGAAATTTTGGAAGCAACACCACTGAACCAGCTGAAGACAGAATCAGATATGCCTTTTTATGCAGCCTGCAGAAAAGGAGGATGAGGGACGACTTTATTGGTCTCTAAAACTCTCTAAGAGGAGATTGTTGGCACCTTGAAAAACACAAAAAAAGACAAATATTGTCTCAGTCTACTCGAAACGTTTCCTTAATACACAGTGAAATCTTTTCCTTTGTATTGGAGGCCCTACCATTTTAGTGTTCTTAACTGAAGCTGAAACTAAGAATTTATTTTTTTAAATTAAATATTATTTTCATTTTTAGAATCTTATGCTATCTTTTTTTCTTTAAAATGCTTCAATGAATTTGATTTCTCAGACACAGAAGTGAACATGAAATACTGCACTTTTTGAATTCCACACTGCTCTCCTAAAGCTGCCTGTAATTAGCAGGGGTATTCCTTAATTATTTTATGCCTTCGTCCTTTTTCAGTTCTTCCTTGTAAGGATTTTCAATTTGGAATTGCTTATGTACGATCAAAGCTGTTGAAGATAAAAGTTAGAAAATATGATGAGCTTTGAATTTAGTCTCTTTTCTTTCCTAAGGACTGAAATATATTGTAGTTAATTGTCTTAAAACTTTAAGCACACTGAGAGCCCTTAAATTAATACAGAAGTAAGATTAAGTATATAAAAGCACACTTATTTTTATTGCTTGTATGCCACTGGTAATAGCATTTTAAAGTAACGAGCTGGAGGCTAAAACTGGGTGAAACATTGTACTGAGTTGGCGAAAGAGGAGTTTCATTAGTGGATGGACAATTACAGAGATGATGGATTTGACAGATCCAGCCAGTGTGTTCAAGAAATCATACAACTAATTGCTCTAAATAGCAGGCGTTGTAACACATTCTGCCAGAGAAGGGAATTAAATCGCACAGAAAAAGGAAAGGTATTACATGAGAAGGCACTGAAGATGAAGGAACGCTTGCTAGTGCTGCGCCTTCCCCCCACAGCCCTCACACACAGACTGCTTGGGTATGGAGACAACTCTTTACAGAAACAACACTGCGGGCTCTTCTTGGTGTGGAATCCATGTCAGCAGAGTCCCAGCATTCCCACATCACCTACACCATGAAGGAACCCACACGCCAACTACAATGCCTCTGTGGTTGACAAAGAGGACAGAGTTTAATGTTACTCTTTTCAAACTGAAAAATTATGACCCTTTAAACACTGCTCACAAATTTACAGGTTTTAGTGGTCTTCACTGGGGCAGTCTGTAGATCAAGGTGAAACAGGAAAATGAAGAAGAGAAAATTAAATGCAATAATTTGCTAGTACAGCAATACAGTACTGCTTTGTATGTTGACTTCTTAGTGCATTGTATACAAACAGCTACACATAAGTCCACAGAGAAGGCTGCACATTTATCTCATAAAAACCTATGGTAAAATAAGGCTCTTGAAAACTTTAGTCATTTTTTAAGGAAGCACAATTTCCCTTCAGGCTTCATATATCTAATCCAATAATACAACCTGCTATTTCCCAAAAAGTTCAAAATAAATAAGCACCTGTAGACTTTATAGGAACACATTAATCCCCATGTGTCTATAAAATGATCTGAATATGTATAAAAATGGAGTTACTGTCTAGGTGACAACCTCTTTTTGAAAGGATATCTCAATGCCAGACTGAAGGTTGGGGCAATGAGAACTGTTGTGTCATTTAAGATCACGAGTTATCTTCTGTAAAGCCTAGCTGTCTTTTACTGAAATTGATGAGAGATTTGCGATTGACAACAGTGAAATGAGGTCAGAGACACAGCTGATATGACTAATTACCAAGCTACGTTTACTCCATCTGTCCCACAAAATGTCTAAGAAAGAGCATAGAGTAAAACATCTCCATCCTATCCTGATGCTCATCGAATCCTGCACAAAAATAACAGTGAGATCACTTGGAAGATTTCATCCTCTGAAGTATCTAAACATTTGTGCCAGAATAATTCCTCAAGTTCCCATGTAGAAGAATTTTGTGGGTAAATTACAGAATAAGAACTCAGATGACAAGAAATGTGTGGGTGTGCTTGTTGTATGTATTGTGGCAGATCCTGAAAACCCACACTCCTATGTAGGTGCCTGAACCCTACGATGAAATGCCAAGTCAGTTTTCCTGACTCACCTAGGTGTGTCATGCTGTCTCCAGGCTAGGTGCATAATACATGCTGGCATTCTCCCTTTCGGGCTTTGTCTTGACAATGCAGCAAACGGCTTACAACTCCTGCTCCAAGATCCAAAATCATCACAGCTGCATGACTAAAATAATAATCCTGTGTCGTAAATGAATTCCTAATTTTTAAATTTGTTCAAAAAATGCTGACAGGTTAACCTGTATTCACAGAGCTTTATGCCAGTAAGGTATTAATTATTTGTGCCTCCTGTGTTATGTTGACCAATAACCATCCGTTTACAGCTAGTATAAAACCTACATGGGTTCCACATCTGTGGTTAATTTTGGAGAAATCAAATCATATGCTTCCTGGTCTGGACCAAACCTTTACTGTTTGGTGATGTGGTAGCACAGACAAACAGTACCCCTGACGGTGGTACTGCAGTTTCAGACAGCGCAACCTGCGATGAAGATCGGAGTATCTACAGAAAAATGTAGAAACAACCAAGTTTGGAGAGGAGGAATGGACCTCGAATGATGGGGGTTTTTTTGTTTCCTTCTGAGTAAGATATCGATAGAGTCAAATACCAAGGCGGGGATCTGTGTACCTGCCATGCAGTTTATCAGCTACTGCAAACAGAACAGGAGCATTTCGTATTACATGAACACTGTTTATTTTGTGTACATAGAACTGAGAAGTATTATTTCACTAATCAAACCATGACACTAAGCATTACCCAGACTTCTGTCTATTCAAACATAGTGATGTTTCTTTCATTCTCTTTCACTTCACCCATTTATTTTAGCAGGGTGCATATACACACACACACACAGACGTGCCCATTAACTCTGTACCACAAATCTGAACAGGTGACATCTCTGTGCTTTTCATAAACCTTTCCTGGGACTGCTCTCCAGAACTGAGACCAATGGAATTGGAAGAGCCCACATCAGTATTATTAACCTCTGCAAAATACAGTGATGACACCCAAAGTGCCCACTGGGAATGGCCACTGTCCCACGCTGACTCCCAAACCATGCCCATGGACAGGGAGAGGGCTGCCCAGCCAAAGGCACGGGGCTGAGCTGCACAGAGGGCTGAGTTCCTGGCTCACACACCTGCTCTGCCTCTGTTTAAGTTGCTTCTATAGGTGCAGTGATAGTGTCTCCTAGTGGCTACACTCCTGAAAGGGCAAACCCTAATCCAAACTTCACACCTGAAACTCCCGCTCTTGAGAGGCGTACAAAATACAAACACATCTCTAGATTTTTAGGGTATCTAAATCAGCACTCTGGAAGGTTTTTTTTTTTTGAAAAATACAAAACCAGAAAAACAGTAACAAGGTACTCTGGTACTCTATTCTTTCCCTTTAGTAAGACTAAAGAGAGAGATAAGAGTCATAATAAAACTATGTGAAGCAAGAACTTTGCTCAGAGGTCTGAAGGCAAGCATGGGCATCAACTGATCAGAGTCAATCTCATGTAGCCTTCAGGTCCTATCAAGACTCTTTAAAAGCAAAGGAAATGCTGAAATGCTCTGCTTTGGTAAATCTCCATAGATCAACCCACCATGTACTAAGCCTTACACCAGACACCAGTCTGTGGGTATGGACACATGTCCTGAGACCTTTTAACCATGCTAAGCACTTGTAATGCCAGCACAGATCAGGAGGCCAGGTCTCCTAGCAGCATCCCACCTGCAGTTATGGCCAGCAGAGGACGTTTAAACAGATCATAAAAACAAGAAACCTTGAACTGTATTCATACTTGGTGCTAGCCCTTCTTCCTTGAACAGGCTATTTTCCATTTTCAACACCAGCTAAACACCAAAAATCCATTTTAGTAATGAGATCTGTATCAGGGAATTTTGTGAAAGAAAGACTAAACCTTCAATATACAGACAGCGTAAACCAAAACCCCACTAGCTGGAACTACAGTAAGGTAGACCCAGAGGGAACATGGGTCTGATTTTGCCATACTGCTGAATGTTTCCTTTTCTCATTTTCTTCCAATTGAAGTTTCCAATTGTTGACCATCCTCTTGGAACAGAAAGATTTGTGCAGCAAATTTCCATACAGGAATAAGCTTAAACAAGTAAGATATTGAAAGAAAAAGAAAAGAATGTCTGAAAAGGCATGGGCAAGGAAACCAATCCTACCAAATTCTGTCCGCGAGTAACGACTAACTCACAACAATGGAGCACAGATTTACCTTCCTCTGTATATATATCAGGGTCTTTTGTTGTTCATTAAACTTCCTGTCAGACACCTGACATCCTCACTTTGAAGATTTTACATAAGCTTCCCTGTTAGAAAAGTAGTAAGTCACTACAAAAATGACTGTAGTTGGAGCAGTTTTAACACCACAAAATAAAACCTTTATATACTTCTGGTCTCAACTAACATATCTAGCCGAACATCCCAAGGGCGGCTAGATGTAAATATGGAGTGTATCCCTTTGTTCCCAGCTCCAGCAGGTCCTTCTCCATGTACCTGTGTGTGCCTGCGATGGTGCCCATTGCTGCAAGCAGAGCAGTGTTTCTGCCACCATTCTCACACTGTGCCAGTGCTAGTGGAAGCAGTTCTTGAACAAGGTCCAGTCAATATCCACTTTCCCTGATGATCCTTTTGGTGCCTCAGTTTGCTGACCTTTACGCCAGAGTGAAAGCTAATCTCAACCCTTCGCTTTTCACTTGAGGGGAGAGAAAGATGAGAATTCAGTTTTGGAAGAGGTTCTTACTGGTGAACATGGATTGACAATTGAAAAGCTTCCCACTCAACTTCTTTTTCCACACCTCCTTCAGCTGTCACAGACCGCTAGCTGAATCATACCAAACAACAATTTCAGTTTGTCTTAGTCTACGTAAATTTCCTACAAGGTTTGAAAACAAGGCCTAAACTTGTTGTTTCTTTTCTTGCCCTGACAATTTAGCTCTGTTCCATAAGAAAAGCAAATCTACTGAAGCCTTTCTGGTTTTGGTACTCTGATCTTTTGTAGCCTATGTATTCAGTCAAATTCTTTTAAAAGCACCTCTCTTTCTATACACATTTAAAACCTCCCTTCATCCAAAGTTGACAGATCCCTCTAACATAGCCACCTCTTATCAAACTCCTGTACAACTGATTCCACCTTCTACCACTGGTCCAAAACAAGCACAGATCTCTACAGCCACCTCATGTAGGAATACAAACAGCAGATAACCACACCATCCAGAGGAGAGCGAGAGTTTGGGTAGTCCAAGGATACAGAAGTGAAAGAGCAGCAACCCTAGGCTGGTCCTTCCATTTCTGAGCTTCTTCCTCATGGCTCTGATCAATTGTTGACAGTATCTAGTTAAACAGAGGAAAAAAGCTATACAGGGCAGATTTAACTGCTGGGCTGCCACCAAAACAAAAATGTACAAATTTAGTGCAGAAATTCCCTGCAAAAGTAAGGCAATAGCAAATGATAAATTAATGACTTCTGCCACAGTCCTGTGAAAAGCCAAAGAGCCTCACACATTTGTCCTCTGTTAGACTGGGGGATCGTCCTTTTTCCAAAGCAACCCAAACCAGTACTTTCAAACCTTCCATTCCTCCCAAGCCAACTGCTTGGAGGCTGCTGCACAGACAGCCAGTTTCTTCTTCTGACCAGGTAATGGGACACTTGTGTGCACACCCTCCCAGACATGTGTTGGGTTATTTAAATCAGCTCAGCAAGTCTTTTAGCCTGAGAGACACAAAGGCAATATAAACAGAGCTTCCTTTTGCACTCTGTCCTTAGAGAGTCCTATCCTGAGCAGATCATGCTGATACAACATGACAACATCCAGGGATAAAGGGGAGGCTCACACTAAACGCAGTCTAATACTAGGCAGTGTTATAAGAGGGCAAGCAGAGATCAGTGAAATCTTTTCTTTCCTACTACCAGCAAGTCTGTAAACTGAACAAGCCCCCTGCCTCATCAGAGAGTGATGAAGTGGGCGACTCCTGCAATCCTGGCATGGGTAGGGACAACAGTTTCCTTCCAAGGGCCACTATCAGAGCTGAACTGTGAAAGCTGTGTTTGCTTTTCTTTAAAGCCTCTTGTAGAAACCTTTGCCCTTCCCAATATTTCTCTTTCTAGAACTTTAACGCATTTGGCACAGAACTGCAAAACTGCACAACTCCTCAAGAAGTTGGATTTGTTTGTTTCCTTTTCAAGGGATGGCTGGGAGGACAGGTTTTCGATTCTTTTTGAAATTATCATATTAATTATTATTGTTATTATTATAACACTACTATTATATTTAGGAAGAAGCTTCTCCCTCCCTTTTGAGTGAACCATTCACTCGTACTCTTCTCTCAGGCAGGTGGTTTAAGCTTGATCTGCCCTCCAGGGGTTAAATAAAGAAGTGATGGGAAGGAAAACCAGGACCTATTCAGTGGCTCATATTTGAAATTTTTTCCCTCGCTCTCTTCTATATGTGGATCGTCTGCTTCTCGTTTCCTCTCGCTCCCTAATTATTCTGTTAGGGAATGGCGAGGGGCAAGGATTAACAATGAAGCAGATGACAGGAAACTGTTACCAAAAGAACAATGCCGGGCATCTCCCCCATCCTCCCGTTCCTCCCACCCAAGAGATGGTCCCCCTCACCCTTCTGTCGATGCCATGGTTCCGAAAAACCCCCTGTCTTCTCAAGGGTCCAAGGGATTAATTTGGACAGCAAGGCGCGAAGGAGGTTGGTTCTTTGGTATAACCCTCGCTCACGTCTGGGAAGGAGCACGCAATT